>VXBA01001332.1:623705-877085 GCA_013399895.1 Serilophus lunatus
GGGCCGGCCGGGCAGTGCGGCGCTCCCGGGAGCGCTGCCGCCGCGCCGGGGCGGCCCCGAGCCGGGAGGGCGGCCCATTGAACCGGTTTTCCCGGGAGCTCTCGGCGGCTCCGCGCAGTTCCCCGGCGCCCTGGTGCAGCCCGGTCTGCGGGACGGTCCGGCGGAGGAAACCCGCGGCCGTCCCGCGGTGCGGGCGTGGGGCGCCGGTACCCTCGGGAGCCCACGCCGGGTCTCTCGGTGCTCGGCCGCCCTCCCGGAGTCCCAGAAAGTACCGATTTTCCTCTCGTCGCGGAGGTGCGGCCGCGCTGTCCCGGGCGGCGGGGGATGCGGGGGATGCGGTGCCCGGCGACGCGGGAGCGCTGGGGAGAGGCGCTCCGGTGCCCTCCGCAGGTGCGCCGGGACTCCGCCGCTCCGCGCCCGTGAGCGGCTCCCCTGCGCCGCGGAGCGAGCGTGCGATCCCTCAGACCTACCCCTGAGAGAGTTTCAAAGTGTTTAAGATATTGGCGCGGTCGGAAATAACATTTCAGTTCAAGTGAAGGGTGGATGCGATCGTGCTCTGTACATGTGGAAATGTTCAGGTAAACGATTTGTTTTAATACTGCCTTTTGGCAGCTGGAATTTAATCTATTTTGTTTGTACCTTTCTGCAGTTACCTTGCTGGATTCCAGATCAGTTCAGGGAGAGCTGGGGTGGATAGCAAGTCCCCTGGAAGGAGGGGTAAGTTTTAAACCGCTATCTGATCAAAAGGGTAAAGGGGGTGATTAGTAACTTTCAGAGAGTCCTAATGGCTCGATTATTGTTGATTGTGGTGAGGAGGTCAGATTTCTTCCCTGGCTTACGAAGTGAATTACCCTTTGTTGGAGAAACTCTATACTCCCTTTGGATAGTTCTGTCATGGAAGAAGTGGAAACCAAAAGGGCAGAAAAAAGGTTTCAGAATTAGGAGATTGGTTGAGGCATGGGCTTAGATGCCTATTTAAGACTGAAATACCAACAAGAAATGTGATCTGCCGTCTGAATTGGCATTCTTGACTGCTATTATTTTATCCGTGGACTGTCTCTGCTGGGAGATGTTCAGGGCAATTGCCGTTCTATTTCTGGACGAAGGAGTAGGAATCAATATACACAGTAGACCTTTTGGTGTGACAGGACAGTTGCCCTATTTCAGGTTGTAAACATCGTGTGTTTTGCTCTCTGAACAGATAAACTGCAGCACCCAGTGTTTGGTGGTAATTCGTTGGAGTTTCTTTCCAAGTACTTTTCAATAAGACAACTGTAAGGGGAGGTTGCTCAAATGCACTGCCCAGTGGTGATCCGATGATGCTAAGAGGTTCACTGCTGGAGTTCAGAGCTCTTTGGCATAGTGATTTTCACACAAGGTAGCTTTGTTTTTTAATTTAGCTTTACGTTAGTGGATGGGCACCTTGCTGCTCCCTCCTCCATGCCCTAACCTGCAGGGGCTGCAGTGCCTCTGTGGGAAACTCCTGAGACTGCTGGACTTTGGATTTGCTGGCATCTGGAGAAGACTGTGTGTACTTCATGGGACTTTTTTTTAAAGCAATTAGAAAGGCTTTTTCTGTCTTCAAATGAACAGTTTAAGAAAAAATGCCAGCAATGCACACTAAACGTTAACGTAAAGGAAAAAATCTCAAATCCTTTAAATATTAAACGAGTAAAAGCAGCTTAGAATCCTTAAGCATAAGTAACTAAGTCAAAATGATTAAAGAAGAAAAGTGCTGAAAGATCAGGACCTGTGCATGACAAAGCCCTGGATTCTTCAAGAAACCTACAAATTAACTTTTTTTTTTTTGTGTATGTGTGCGTTCCTGCTCGTAATTAGAAGAAGCAGAGCTAAGGAAACAGCAGTGAGCGGAAGGAATCCGAAGTTGCGTTGGCTGGTGATGCATTATGCATAAGCTCTGAATAACCATAACATGGGAGAATGGGGGATTGTTTTGCTTCCCCCATTGTTGTTCTGGGTGAACTTGACTACAGTCCTGGCTTGTGCTCTGCCTGAGCACACTGTGCTGTCCCCAAAACACGGTTTTTTAAAGAGTGGGGAAGTGATTGGCAGGCCTCTGGCAGCGCCCACGGTGCACATTCACTGCTGATTGCAGGCAATTGCCCTCATCTTTTGACAGTGTGGAAAGGTACAGCTCTATCTTGGTGAGAGTCGGGCTTCCTTGTTAATCCCGCACCCTGGAAAGGTCAGTTAATGAAACAGGATCTTTCATAAGGCTCTCCAAGGGATACCTATGCTGTGTATTAAAACAGGACCTAAAATACAAGTTTTAATAAGTAGGCAGTAGAATCAATGATCAGAGGACAGCTGTATATAATTAATGGCTGTTGGATTCCCCTTTTCCCCTCATCTTTTTTTCTGAAAGCACCGTGCAAGCTTGAGAAAGAAATGTGTGCTCTTATTGTGGACGTGACTCGCTTCACTAAACCTACATACGTGTGTTCTATTTTTAAGCCTGTAGTGAAAAATTTAAGAGTACATGGTCTGTCTCTGAGACACGGTGCTTGGAAAGCATTTACTTTAACTTCATATGCTGCAGATTTATTTCAAGCAGCAAAAACGAATTCCTTTATCTTGCTGGGAAGATTCTGTCCTTCGGTATTTTTCTTAAACGGTATATACTTTATTGTCTATTAAAAAAGCTGTTTTTCTAGATCTGTACCACACTGTTCTTAGAGGATGAGGGTTATGTGGATAAAAAGGGCTGCAGATCAACGTAGTCATTTAGCAATGACTAGCAGTAATCAAATATATAGTAGCCCTGGAGGAATGAATGAATTGCATTATAAATGTAATTAATGATTTACTCTTCCATTTCACAGTTGAAAAGCAGGTTTTGTGCCCAGAATGTTTTATGCTGCATCATTAAACTGGGGGAAGAGTTGAATTATGAAAGTTCATTTCAGCTTGAAAGCAAAGAGTTACAGCTTTGACCACATACTTAAGCGCTACAAGTTATTACAGTGGCTGGAAATTTGGGGCTGTAGTTATTTTCAGCTCTATCAGAAAGAGGCACTTAGGTTTGTTTTGTGTTTGTGTGTTTGTTAAATAAGAAACACAACTCTGTCTACTTGCCTGTTGGTCAGGAGATGAATGTGTTGAGAACCTGATCCAAAAACTTGCTGAATTCAGTTGCTGTCTGTCTGTTGACCTTAGCGGTCTCTTTATTGAATCCTCTAGCAGCATCCTCCATTGTGTAAATGCACTAAAGGAAATCCCATCAACAAGTATTATTTCCCTTTGCTTCTTCCTTTCTGTTGTACCACACACAATATAGGTAGCATAGACAGTCTGAAGATAAGCAGAATGGAAAGTGATGGATCATAAAGACAATATTGTAACAGTAAACTAGCTCTGAGGCAGCTGTAAATTAAACAACTCCGTCTTTTTACCAACAACTTGTTACACTTTACGTTGATAGATGACTTTTTGAGATTTATTTTTAGCTTTTCTCTGAAAAGGAGTGACATGCTGAGTATTGATTTCCTCCCCCCCTCCATTTTAATTTGCAGTTATCTCTAGGCAGCAAATAAAATATTATTCTTTCTGCTCCTAGTGACTCATGGTGCTAACTGCTGTCATTCTATAAACGGATTGAGCTAAGCTGGAAGCTTTTTAAGTAAAAATCACTTGCATAAGAGCAGTTCTTGTGAGAAGAATGCAGGATATTATACAAGAAGCCCCTTAACGTTAAGAAGGCTTCTGTTTATCAAAGCCATGGCTTCAGTATTTCTGAAAAGCACTTCTGGGAAGTCTCTTTAAAGTTATTACTGTTCTGCAGTGATAATTTTATATGCTTCATTGTATCGCCTGCAAACTTAGTCAGTGTATCATTATCTAATATTTTTTTTATAGAGAAGGATATATTGAATAAATTGAAATGCTTTGGATTTCTTTCCTGACAAAAATTCTCTTCCTAATGTCCCTATTTTCCATTTTCTCCCCCTGCCAGGAGAATGCTGCCATAAACTTTCTTGTGTCTATGATAATACTTAAAGCAATTCTTTTTCATAACTGTTGAGTATATGTTTCCTTTTCTAAATTCATTGTGCTGGACTTCTGAAATTCTTCTTTCCATAACCTCCTCATATTACATGTATTGTTGTTTCATAATCATGTTGCCTGTTTATTTGGCGCTTCTGAAAATGCCTGAACTTGATTTGAGGGGTGTAACAATTTTGAAGCATGCTGCTACCCTGATCTTTAAGCGGTTCACCTCTCTGTTAACCGTTTGGGGTTTTTGATAGTGTGAATGTAACTGTTTCCTGACACTTCCTCCATCAAAAAATACATAGTATTCCTTTTTCCACCGTCCCCCAATAAGAAACTCTTTTTTGATCACAAAGTTAGTGGTGTTACTGGTAGACTGATGTTGTCTTCTTACCTGTTGTTCTTTAGCTAAGTGCCACCCAAGTCAAGAAACCAGTTCTCTGTGGAAAGCTGTTTCTGCCCATCTCCAAAGTAAAGACCATTTGCTGAGTGTGTGTGTGGGATATTGGTAGCCCAGACAAGTATTCGGCAGCTTAGAGAAATAAGAAGTTTTAATCCACCCTTTATTAAAATATGCAGAAGTGATGTCAGAAATGCGTATGTTACTAAGTCACTCTGTCACTGTTGGATATCCTCTTGCATGAGGCAGGGTCCATGTGTTATCTGCTGCAGAGAAAACACTGTAGGTCAGCGCTGCTCTATGAAGTCCTGCAAGTAGCCACGATCTAGACAGAGTTCTGTGGACTGAACTGTAGTGCAAATAAACTTAGTGAGTCAATGGAGCATTCTTGGATTGGTTCAGAGGACCTTTAAAACACATGCTTGTTCCTTGAGGCGTTACTTGATTTGAAACTTGTTTCTCCTGAACAGATTCTTCTAATGTCCAAGTAGTTGATGTCCTGGTTGTGGCTTGGTCTGCTTGTTTGTTTCCTGGTAATGGAAAAAGTGCAGGTTGTTTGCTGTGAAGCTCTCTTTTTCCTGTTAATACTGATGCATTTTTCTTCCCCTTTTCCTCTTTGCAGTGGGAGGAAGTAAGCATTATGGATGAGAAGAACACTCCGATCCGCACCTATCAAGTCTGCAATGTGATGGAGCCCAGTCAGAATAACTGGTTACGAACTGATTGGATTCCCCGTGAGGGGGCTCAGAGGGTATATATTGAAATCAAGTTCACGCTAAGAGACTGCAACAGCCTGCCGGGTGTCATGGGAACTTGCAAAGAGACTTTCAACCTTTATTACTATGAATCAAACAATGATAAGGAGCGTTTTATTCGAGAGAGCCAGTTTGCCAAGATTGACACCATTGCTGCCGATGAGAGCTTCACCCAGGTGGACATTGGTGACAGGATCATGAAGCTGAATACAGAGATACGGGATGTGGGACCACTCAGCAAGAAAGGGTTTTACTTGGCTTTTCAGGATGTCGGTGCCTGCATTGCTTTGGTCTCTGTTCGTGTCTTCTATAAGAAGTGCCCGTTGACAGTTCGGAACCTGGCACAGTTTCCAGACACCATTACTGGGGCTGATACGTCCTCTCTGGTGGAGGTTCGTGGCTCCTGTGTCAACAACTCAGAAGAGAAGGATGTGCCAAAAATGTACTGTGGGGCAGATGGCGAATGGCTGGTGCCCATTGGCAACTGTCTGTGCAATGCTGGCTATGAAGAACGCAATGGTGAATGCCAAGGTAGGATGAGCCATATTGTACTCTTCATTAGGGCTTAGTCGAACGCATAATTGAATCAGAGACGAGAGTAAATGGAGTGAAGCCAGTAATTAGCAGCCCTGTGGGATGTGGTGGGACAGAGGGGTTTAATGGAGAAGTCCAATAGCTCCAGGTGGCAAAGCTAAGAATTATATAATGCAAAACAAATGATGCTGCCATAATAGGCAGAAGGTGAAACACGTTGTCTAGCAGGCGGCTAAATTTGATTTGGCTCATGATAGTCACCAAAATGCGGATGACTGCATAACAGTGCAGTTGAACTGTCGTCGTTAGAACTGAGACCAGTCTTTGTAGTGAACTTTGTTAAGCACAGGAAATTCTGGCAGAGTCTCCTTTGGACAATTCAGTGGGATAAGAACCAGTCTGGGAGGCAGGGACAGGAGTTTTAGCTGGATTATTTTCCCAGTTTGGGAAGTGGAAGTCTTTGGTGTTTTACTTGTTGCAGATTTTTAGCACTAAATACCCTTTGATATTTGACACTGCTGCCTTTGTTAAATGTTTTCATTTCTCAGAGAGTCTCTATTGTCAGTTAAATAATAGAGGTGCTAGGATACTCTTAGAAATGCTAAAAGTCTCCACCCCACCCTCCCACACACGCACACCATACTGAGCGCTGCAGATTTGGGGATTAAAGTTTGTATAGAAAACAGAGTCTTTTAAAAGAAAAAAACTCAATACTTATATTCTCTTTACCTCCCTTTTCGGGAAAAAGAAGTTGTAAAAGGTTAGGGAAGGAGAAAAGGGAGTTTATAAATAAAATATCTTTACCCTCTGCTTCTAAGCTCTTGCTCATGTAAGCATAAATTAAGATCAAACTTAAATGTATTCTTGCACAGGTCAGTGAGCTTAATTTTGTTGGGTGCTGAATTGAAGGTACTTAGCTCCGTAGAGGATTGGGAACCGTGTTTTTGGAAATGGATCTTTGGAACCAGTTGCCTCCCATTTTAGTGTGTTTTTTCACTAGGTAATTTTTTTTTCATCTTGAGACTGAGAACAACTTAGCAAAGCAAGTAGTTGACTGCTTTTGTGCTGTACTACTAAGGCAGTGATATCTTTTGAATGTCTTGATTTCTTCTAAATGGTAATTTATAGTCCATATGATGTTCATTATTATACATTGAAATTAAACTTTGTAAGGAAAGGAGTGCTAAGTGTAAACGTCAGCCTTAATTTCTAGATCTTTTAGTGTATGACAAAAGCATAGGTGTGATCTAGTGGCAACAAAATTGCTGTGGGCTGTACAGGGGACTGAAAGGTGACCAGCACAATGACAGGTCATCCTGTCTGGGGTAAGTTACTCTCATTTTTATCGGGGCTTTTTTGGTTTGGTTTTTGTTTGTATGTTTTGAGTCCCATGAGATGGAAACTTGAAAGTTTTTTTTATTGTGAGATTTGCGAACCTGTAGCTGTGGTACTGACTGAGTGCTGTGGAGAGAGCTGTTGGTGGCTGTGGAGATGCTCTTACAGCTCATTGACTTCTGGACAAAGCTTCCCAACACCTTTATGGCCTGGGTTGTGAGAGGAGGAAGTGAAGGTGGGAGGGATCACATCTTGGTTAGTTGCATGGGGATTATTTTGCTCTCTCCTAAAGGCCCATTTAGGTCAGCACTGGGTCACTCTGATTGACACAAATCTACCATTTTTGAGTGTCAGTGGCATGATGAGCTAATTGCCTAACAAATCCTGTGCTGTTCAGGGAAAATCTCTCAAGGTTTTGCTGGTGGACAGTGGTTGTACTGGCATGCTTTTTAAATTTATTTTTATGGTGTTGGACTAGACCTCGGGGGGATGAATGCCAGCTTACTTAATGGGTCTCAGCTGCACCTGGGCAAGCTTGGGCTCAGGAAACCCAATTTTCTCTTTCACAAGTAACAGAAAGATCAGGTGATGCCATATTGACGAAGGCAATAGAAGCATTCTGTCTCTTGGGCTCTCCAGAGTGAAGTTGGCCTGTGCTTGTCATTTTGAGAGTATTTGAGCCAGCATGCAATTTTAAAGCGCTAAACCCATTTCATCAGCAGTTATTTGTGGTTTCCTTTTCTCACATTTGCCTTTCTCCAGCCAAAACAGTTTGCTGGGAAGTTCCTCTTGATGAATTCATGAAGCTCATCAGAACTGTGCAGCTTCTCTCTGGTTTCCAGTGAGGCTGTTAAAGCAGTTTGGCCTTTGACATCACTGAATGAGGTTTCCTCTTTTCTTTCCCATCTTAACTTCGTTTAGCTGATGTTCTGCTCTGACAGGTTTTTGGAAGAGGGGAGGAGGATGAAGTGAGGAGGATTCCTGTGGTTTTGGTACAGAGGACTGGGGGCAGGGGCAGAGACTTGAAGTTTGGGAAAGTCTGTCTGGGGCTGGAGCTGGTGAGCAGGTTCCACCTCAATTGTTTATCAATAGGATGACTGTGGCAGGACAAATAAAAGGAAAGGTCAGAGGTTGTCCGTTTCCTCATCCATCTTCCCTTCTGATCCTAAGGTCAGAGTTAGGATTGATTAAGATCTTAAATGTTTGACAAAAGCTTGGTGGGCAGAAATAGTTGAGGCCGGTGGACTATGCACTTGTTGGGAAATGCACTGTCTATGTTGGAAGTCCTTGTCCTCCCCCTAGGGCCTGCTGGGACAGACCAGCTGACACTTGGGTTGTCCCGCAAACTGCTTCAAGTTCACTCAACCTCATAATCATAAATAATATGTTTTCCTTGCGCCCCTCTTGCTTAATTTCTGATGTGTATGTGGGAAGTGTAATGGAAAGCCTCTTCTCTTCTGAAGTTATTCCTGCAGTGGGAGTTAATGACTTTCTGACCTCAAATGGGAATTTTAAAAAATTATGTTGGTGTTATGGAGGTGTTTCAATATGATGACAAAAAAGTGTCCTTCCTCTGACTGCTGTTATTTTTCCAGCTGACTTTGACGATTGTCTCAAACACACACACTCCCGGGCCAGGGAGGAGAAAGGGCTAAGTATTTAGTCTATGTATTTGGGAAGCTTCACGGGTGTGTCATGGCAGAGATTCTATACAAAATTGGTCCTGGTCAGTAGAAACATTAGATGAACACTGATTCTTTGCTTGCAAATGAACTTGATGCTAAAAACAAATCCCAATTTGCTGTTGTTTCTTTAAAATTTTCTATTACTGTTTGTTCTTCCTCAAATGTTTTGTGTTAATGGCTATCCATTTAGGAAAGCGTAAATGTGGAATATTGTTGATGGAACATGACTATCCCAACTAGTGGTACATCTCAAGGCTAAGACAATTAGTGCTTTAGGGCAAAGCTGAGACATGAAGTAATTTTCAACTTCTCTCGTATGCATCATTGTTATGTAAATTGTTTTGTTACACATTAATGTGGTTTGGATTTAGTTACGATTTCCTTATGATAAAACACATATCTTTCTAACTCTAAGGAGGAAGGGGGGGAAAAAAGCAGGAAGGGAGAAAAGACATTAAAGAAGCAATAGACTGTAGCCATCTGTGATGATTTTGATGCTGTGAAATTACAAATCTCAATTTTAGACCTGCCATTTAGTATAAATATGTGAGACAGTTGAGATTTTTACTGTGATATTGTAAAGGTTATGAGAGCCAACAGCTTTGTCTTCATCTACACTTGCATTTTCTGAGTTGTGAATCGGCCAATTGGCAGAAAATCCAGTGTCATTTAAAATATGGCTCAGTCCTGGTTTCATATCACTGCTGTTTTTAGAATTTTCCTTCGAACTTTGATAAGAGCATCCCTAAGAAGTAATAATTTGAATGATAAAGTTCTTTTTATCTCAGAGGCTTTGAAGAGTGTCTGTGATCACTGAAAGCAGCAGTTCAGTTTACATCAGAAGAGTATAGTCTAATTATATGTTCTTCTGTGATAAGACTTTTGGATGGTGGATTTCGTAGGGGTGAGGAAGTAAAGTAATTTGTGTGTACTTTCCATTTTAGTCAGATAACTTTTTTTGTCGGAATAGCACTGATGTACAGTCTGGCTGCACAAAAGGGTAATCAGAAGGGTGACTAAGACTGTGCAGATCTGAGATTTCAGAAGGGTTTTTTTTCAGGTTGATTATTTTTGGCAAGGGGAAAAAATGCACAGACTCAACATGTTACGTTTTAAAAGAAGTTGAGAAGACGGAAGCTACCAGGCGGGGCATGGGAGTGATACTGAAACACAGTCTGTCTGAACCAAATTTAGTTGCTTCTCTACTCTGCTGATTTGGTTATATTATGTTCTCATGTAGCTCAATAGATCTTCCAAGGGTTGCTCCCTCTGATTTTTTTTTTTATTTTTTTTTTGTACCACCTGATGCATTTTAAAATCTCCACTTAAATATCACTGCAGGCTCTCTATTGCTTTTCTCTCGCCCGGCCTCCTCAGAAGTCAAGCTGCAGTTGTTAAGCAGTTGTTCCTTCATGTATTGCTTGGAAAATGGCTGGGATTGATTCCTTCTGAATTCCTGACAAAACTTCTGCTAGTACACAGGGGAGCAATATCTGGTCCTTATTCTGTGTGTTACTGGTAAAAAGCACGATCCTCAGAATCAAAGCCAGATGAGCTGTTGTGGTGGTATGAATTTCATGGTAGATCTGGGGTAGTCTTTTGTGGGCTACGTCTTCTGTTTTTGTGTGTGTTCCTTTAGAGAGGAAAAAAAAAAAGGCACCCCAAAACTTCAGAGCCAAATCATCTTGTGTGATGAGTTCAGTATTTAGATCTTGACTGGGTAAAGGGGTTATTATCTGTCTAATAATATGCTGCACTGAGCTTGGTCTTTATTGCGCTTGTGAGAAGTGTGTAAAGAAATGCTCAACAGTACACTAAGATCTTTTGAGACTGCATTAAAAAGCCCCCCCAAACTTGCGAGATAAATATCTTGTTTCATTCCATTATGCCACATCCTTTTCATATGTTGCAGGGAGCAGGTGAGGTCACACAGTTTTGTGAATCACAGACAATTAACACTCCCATGACTAAATGGTCATTTTATGAATATTCAGAGCCTGCTTCACCTCCCTGGGAAGCAAACATGTTGGTTCCTTCTCCTTCCTCCTGCTAGAGACTAGGGAAGCTCTGTGAATGGGGATTGGCAGCTGTCTGACGGCTTTGCCTTTTCCATGCAGCAAATTCCTCATTTACATCTTTTGTAAACACCCTCATGCAAAGTAGCACACCCATTTCCCCACTTCACAAAGGAGATAAGAGCTTCCTTTGGAAGCGCCAGCCAAAATCTCCTTCTGTTTATGCAGAGCTCAAAGATTTGGATTTTATGTAAATGGATTCTGTTTTGATTTTTTTTATCTCTTTGTTTAAGAGATAATGTAATATTTGCCCAGTGTGCTCCTCATGTCTCAAGGTCTCCTCTTGACTATGGCTGCAGTCTTTCCCCAGTCTGCAGCTTCAGGACAGCCTGTGGGAAAGTGCTGTGCTCTGAAACTCTGGCCTTCTCTGTACAGCAATGGCTGAGGCGTGGAAGTGCCACTTCTTGTGCCTAGTAGGGGCTGCAGGCCCTCGTGTGTCTTCTCCTCTAGATATTCACCAGTGATCTTGATACCCTTCTGTATGTAGGTGCATCCTCAGCAGGGGGATGACCGGGTTCAGGAGGTGGGAGCTTCTCTGTGTGTACATGTGCTTGGAAAAGCATTACACTTAGACATTTTCTGTGCTTTGCACCAAGGACCTGCTCAGTCCTGGTCTAGTGCCCTTCCCTGTGCTGTCTGGGCTGCAGAAATGGCCTTGGCCCATGGTTATAGTGTGGTGAAAAGGGGCTCCCAGCACTTTGGTAAGTGAACATGCAGAAATGCTCTGCTGTCTTTATTTATTGAAAGAAAATAATCTGTGAGAAGAGTTCTGCTTTCTTAAGCCTCATGATTATACAAGAACTCATATTTTATTTTTGGTTTTAGTGGCTTTCTTTTCTTTTTAACTTTATTTCAACTTTACTTAAAATTGCCTTTGGCTTGAAATAAAGCTGAGGCTCATTAAATGCTCCCAAAACACAGGCTTGTTCAAAATGGATTTGTTGAAAGGTTTATTGATATAAGTTAGAACACATGCTGCATGAATGTACTATATTTCTTTAAAGTACTGTTTTTCATTTTGTGTCTTTATAAATCAGTGGTATGAAATTGGGACCTCGATTGTGTTGGGTCTACATCCTATAAGAAACCAGAAGGAGAAACATGGTACGGGGGGGGGAGTTGTTCATTTTTGTTGGATGTCCAATTAGTGTTTAACTTGAAGGTAATTTCACAGGGGTAGTAAACTACACAGTGTGAAACCTGGTGGCATAATTAAATGGAGGAAAGGCTCTTTAAAACAACAAAGGAACGTGCAAAAACTTTGCTTTTGTCCTAATAGTCACCCAGAAGGGGAGGTCATGCTGTTTAAAGTACAATATGGTTGGCTATTAAGGTTTGGAGGAAAAAGAGCACAGAAAAAAAGCTATGCTTTACAGTTGGTGTTTGCTTTGGCTCATTTAGTCGTCGATGCCTAGAAAAACCTCCATTTGCTGGTCTACCTTTTATTTTTTTTCCTTAGTGAGATTTAAACCCACGCATCTATTACTAATCTATACAAACCCACTGAAAGAGATGTGCTGGGAAACAGCTTTGTATTCACTGAGGGCCTGGTGTTGCACAGCTCGAGCTGTGGAGAGGCGGCTGTTTCAGCAGCCTGGGTGGAAGGAGGAGGAGGAGGGATGCTCTTGTGCAGCAGCAGCTGGAGGATGGGAGGGAGGAAGACTAGGTAACCTTCCCAGAGGTACACAGGATGTCTGTGATTGAGATAAGACCAGAGTGAAAACTGACTCTAATATCCTGTGTGCAGATAGACTCTGTCCCCTCCCCACTTGTCAAAAGCTGTGGGTCACCTTTCTCTAATGAGGGACCCCTCTTGTATTCTGGAGCTCCTTGAAACATCACTTGGACTAAGGTGATCAATAACTATTGCTTCTGCTTATATGTGTGAATGCTTTGTACAGCCGCACTACAAAGCTGTAGTACAGTGTCTTAATTACCCAGATAATCCTGTTTGCTTGTATTTTTAAACTATGGAGCGCTGGGTAATTATTCAATTCTTAATAGAAGGCAAATGGCAATGTAAACAATAATTAGGATGTTAGACTAATGTGCTTCAAAGCAAATTGGATTTTTTTTCATACCGTTCAGCATGAAGTCCCATAAAGCTGACAATTTAGTGGCAAGGAAGCAAGTTCCATTTTGCTCATATTTTCTGGTGTTATCTCTTCATGCCTTGTTTCTGTGAATGAGTTTGCTCTGACGCCGCTGCCTGTGGCAGAGCCAATGTCAGGCTGACAGTCAGTTCTCCCCATTTGCCTATTCTCTCCTGCAGCTTTTTGTCCTCTACAGCCGGGGCTAGAAGTCAGCAGCGTCCTTAATCCCCTCCTGTGCCAGGGCAGGTGAGCGTGGAGGGACGCAGCTGCTGCTGCTGGTGTAGCTGGCACTGAGCTTGCTGAGTTGTGGCTGTCCCAGGTCAAGGTCTGGAGGAGGAGGAGGAGACTGAGCTTGGTGACTTCAGATCTTCCTTTATCTACATTCAGCGCTTCTGTTCGCTGGGCAAGGCTTACAGGCTGACTTCAGCCTTGGAAATAAAAACATACTTGAAGGGAAATTCAAGTTTTCAGCTCTTTAATCTTTGAAAGCCGAGTGTAATACACTGTAGGTCAGAGCTACAACTCATTATCTCCCTTAGTTTGGAGAGCTCTCCTGGTTTTCACAGCTCACCTCGGGTTTTACTGGAGTGTGATGGGAGCCACAAACATGGATGGGAAACAGTTGATTTCTGTTCTGTCTGCGAAAGTTGTGTACGTAACATTTCAGTACTTTCACACACCGTTAATTAAATCCTGCCATTGTATCCATTCCTTGCATTGTATTTAGGCAGTGATTGAAAACCATGTGTTGGTAGCAAAGGCGTTAGTCAGTAACGCTGCTGCTTTCTGAAATACTTTAATAATGTCCCTGTCACACTGAGGGTTTTGTCTGGCCTTCGTCGCGTGTTCTCAGCAGTCTGAAGGGATTGAACAATTGCCTTTATTTTCCCCATTATCAATGCTAAGAAAGGCCAAAATGTTCTCCAGTGTTGATGCTGAATTACTGAAATTGAATTACAGAAATTTAATTCTAACTACATTTTATTCTTCTTCTGTGAAGTGTGGTATGTGTGGGAATCAATGGAACACTTCAAGAGATTATGGCTGAATTTTTTTCGATACTGGTGCAGACTGTCTTTATATTAATGTGTGCACTTAGATGGTGTGGATTTTCTTTAAATCTCAGAGGCTTTTTGCCAGTCCACATTTTAATAGCCCTAATTAAAGAGTCTGTCTTCCCATACATCAAACATCTCTGTCTGGGGAGCTGAAGAATACCGACCAGCGCTTCTGTGAACTTGGGTCGTGAATTCGTTTGTTTTCAGTTTTAAGTGTTTTCTGCTGTTGAAAAAGACATCGCTGCTTTGAAAACAGTTTCCTTTTGAAGTGTCCAGCCTGGCAATGACTGAAGCAGCCACTGGGCGAATTAGCATGTTAAAAGGACCGGATCAATACCTTCCCCCAGCCTGTTTTCTGCTGGGGCCGGGCAGCCCTTGCTGGGGGTCGGGCCAGCTGCACCCCCGCATTTCGCGGAGCCTTCAGTAACGGCGTGGGTTGCATCAAGCTGAGACTGCTTGATCCAGTGCCCAGGTTCTTTCAAGGATGGCAATTTGAAAATGGAATTGAGGGAATTGATACCTTTGGGAAGATCAGACAGCTTGTGTAATTATAAACAGGATTAGAAGGAAAGTGTAGGGAGAAATAGGAGATCAATTGTAGGGCACAAGTTGGCTGAACTCCCTCTGATGCTGGAGTATCCAGTTTTGTTGTACTCAGCTGGTGTGTGTAGAAGATTTCTTCAGGCTTTTTCCAGAGACAAGTAAACACAAATTAAAAAGAGGGTGTGTGGGCAGTCCCTACTCTTTCACAGCTTGGGGCAGTGGCTGCTGGATAAGTATTAGCAGGAGATGCTTAGATACGACTGTGTGTGCCGACAAACTGAAGGCGAGGGTTTTGGCTTCCCCGGTGTGTGGTCTGCAGGCCTAGCAAGGGTGCCTGCACACCTGCAGTGGCACCCTCCAGGAGCACCAGGTGGGATGCTCTCTCTTGTCCTTGGCTTTTCCGTTGCCAAACTCCTGCTCCCTGGCACAGGCCTCCCTGGGCCTTTGGGCAGTGCTGACTGTGCCTTGGCGGGACACGCAGTCCCTCCTCCACCTGCCTTGGGACTGAGAGGGGCTCTGAAGGTTCCTCCTGTGACCATCAGTGTTAAAACAACAAACAAATGGTTGCAGTACTCAGGATGGCTCTGGAGCTGTTTTGAAATTGGGACTATTTCTTGGGAGGCTTCCTGTGGTCTCGTGCACCAGAGATGCAAGAAGATAGAGTTTGTTGCTCTTTCTTTTTAGTGGCTTTTGTGTTTGCATCTTGCACATCTGCCAGCCTTCCCTTAATCTCTGAAGTACCCTAACACAGTTATTAGATTGATGCATTTTGTCCACTCCTAATTAGTTCTTGGATTTCCTCTTTTTTTTTTTGTGGTGATCAGTAGTGTCCAGGGTAGCGCTAATAAGACAGCTGAAATCAGGACCAGGTCCCTATGCACATTCCACCTGCTCATTAATCAAGGACTTTGCAGTTAATGAGAGTAATTTCCAGGTAATATTTAATCTCTGAGTAGCAATAGTTACACTTAATGTGAAAGAACTTTCTTTGTGGTTTGTTGCTGAAGTTGTTCTCATGGCGCATTAGAAACCATCCTCCTGTGATGCTCCCAAAAGTAGTTTTATCAGGTTGACCCAAATTTGGACTACTTCCAAAAATCCATACAAGATTAAAATACTGAATCCAGTACTTTTGGCTGGGCATGACATTTCAGTGGGTGCTGAGTACAGCACACATGTATATAGACGTGGCTGATAATGTACAGCGTTTTGTAATGCTTTGAGGTTCAAAGGCCTGTCTATGTGGGGAGGAGAATTGAAAGCAATTGACTAAAGAGGTGAAGTCAGTGTGTATAACTTAGGGTGCATCACTAATTACCTGCAAGATGGTTTCCATTCTTTTTGGCTGAATCTACCCATGTGTAGATCCTTTATCCATTTAGTTGATTTACCTTAAAAGTTCTCAGTGACTCTTTGAAGACATGCTTTCGGTGCCCAGTTTCAGTATGCCCAGAATTAACGTACTTGGTAACCTTGAATTCAACACACCCAGTAGCTTGGGAAAGTGAGCTCAAAGGGTTGTGGGCACTGTGAAAGCATCCGTTTATAGCTTTAGGATTCTTTAATTTATGAGAGAAAGGAGAACAAAATCCACCTCCAGTCACTTGCAGCAGAAAAGGAGTGCAGCCATAGCATTTCCAAGGAGAGCAGAAAGGGGCTCCAGAAAGGGGCTTCAGAAAGGGGCTTGGAGACCTTGTGCACTGTGAAAAAGCAGCACTGGCTGTGATGGGGGATGGTGGAGGTGCACCATGGGGCTGATGCAGCACTTCTGTCTTAGCAGAAGTGGTACACTCCCAAGAGCAGTATTTGGCATTCTCATCTCCTTCCCATTAGACTGCGCTGGGATAGTGATTGGGCAGAGCTCGCCCTTTTAGTTCCAGGTGAACTGTAATTGGGGTATGAGAGTGTGCAAAACGACATCTCCTCTCTGTCTTTCCTGTTTGGTTGGACTGTCTATGCAATCAGAGGACCCTGTTGCTCTAACTTGTTGTGCTGTGTATTTAGCTGCTGCCATTTCACTGTGGTGATGCTGGGGGACAGGTCTGCCCACCATATTGCTCAGCTTCTTTAAAGGTCACCACTAACTCCTCTGTCTTGTGGTTGTGTGTTTACTAGTCTTCTGGAGAAATCATGCTAATTTAACCTCTCCAGTTAAAGCTTGAGTTAAAAAGGTACTGTTGCAAAGGAGAGACATTTTTCCATGGGATTGTTGAGCTCTCTGAGAATGCCGAATGACAAAGTTAACTCTTGTGCAAACATTGCCTTTTATTTGACTTTGTAGTTTGCCCTTTGAAATACAAACATATTTGTGTCAATCAGCAAATCTCCCTTCCGGAGTTCTGGTTGACCCTGTGGAAAGAAATGTGACTGTGCAATTATTGAAGGTGAGGCCTTCTCTTTAACAAATGCTGAGTAATTGCTATTCACGTCTCTCTGTGCCTCTGCCATAAATGATGGTGAACTGCCCTTCAGCCAGACTAAATAACAAGGAAGATACTTGTTTGGAAGGAATAATTCTTCAGAAATTTGCAATGTGTCAGAAGTATTGTGTCACAGGGATTTGTGGGTAGGGCAAAGAAAAAAGCTGACTGTCTCAGTTTAGAGTGCAAGAACCTTATTTGGGGTCTAAATGCACTTAGGTCGAATACTATACCTGTGTCCCTCAGAGTTAGTAGGGGTTGTCAAAGTATTGAGAAGGGCAGAATTTGCCCATTATAAACTGATGTGAATATGCAGCTGTGGTACTCCTACAACTCTTTATGATTAAAAAGAGGAAAGCTCCTCCTCTCCCCTGCCATAGTGTTGGGAGGAATCAGAAAAAGGCTATTAATGTTTCCGTAGGAGTTTTTCCGTAGTCTGGAGACTTAGACCTGGTCGGTGGCACTGCTCTCATTGATTCTGTCCAGGGAACTTGTCAGCTGGGTAGTGAGACTATGGATGGATGAGTCACACTAACGAAATAGAACATCAGACCTCGTGACTATTTTTGGAAAATAATCCCCATCCTTTGCCAAATATTTTGTTGCTGTTTTTTACATAAAAAGCAGATAGTCAGAAGTGTGGTATGCATTTAAGTTTATTAAGCATCACTGATGCTCTATAGAGATGTTATCTAGATAGCTCAGTGCTGATTTGACCTGCCTCTTCTTTCTGTATTAGGTTAATTCCCATATCTTCATTCAGTCTGTACATGATTTCTCAAAATCAATTGTTTATTGCCCTGAGCACAGCATCATGAATCTTGCAGGCAGACCTTCGATAACAAATAAGTATATGTGGTAAAGGAAAAGAAACTTTTGGGAGCACTTTCCAATTTGTTCCTAAAAGAGGATTTCAGAAAGCAGAGGATTTTGCTTTACCTGTTCACATCCACAAGTACATTTTGGCCTTATTCCAGAAGGAAATAATTGAAATACTAGGTGGAGGCTTTTTAACTAGTCCAGACCTTAACTGATGGATTTGTGATCCTTAAGCAGGTTTGAGACGAAGGCTTCCCTTCTGCCTATGTTAGTGCTTGCTGTCCAGCTCACTTTTAGGAGTTCAGTGGTTGGAGATATCTTATCTCTCACCCTTCTTCTTTAACCAGAGATGATGTGGAAGATGGAGCTGATAACAGGGCAGGAAATATTTGGCTTAAATTGCAAAACCAGAAAATTAGGCTAGACCCAAGTTAAAAAAAAATCATGATTACAGAAATGTGTAGTGCCAGTGCAGATTGCCTGGGGATGTGGGGGAATCTCTGTAAGAGAATTTTCAGAGTGTGACATCTAGTAACATGGCTTTTAGTACAGGTTATCCTCCTGTGAGGCTGGGGAATAGGCTAACTGGGATCATCATCTCCTTCCTCATCTCTTGTGGAAAGTGCTCTTGTACAGTTGTTATGGGGTCACCATTGTCTTATGGCTGAAAAGTAGCTCTTGAGGTCTGACCTATAAACTTGATCGTACGGTCTCCTGACGTCTTTCCCTCACGAGAAACTTTTTCTAACTGAAGAGGTCTCTTGGCTGCTAAAACTTTTGCTGTGCATATGAGTTTAAGTTTAACCAGCTAGTTTCAGCTAAGCAGAACCTTCTTTAGGTGTCTTGGCTACCTACTCTGTCAGTTTGTTTCAGCCTTTTGCAGAGGGATACCACCGAACAGGCCATGGCTTTTCCAGTGGATCATGACTCTACAGGGAAGGTTTGTACCTTCATTTACTGGCCTTAGTATCCCCTCCTTATCTGAGCCTGTGGTAAGCATACAGTGTGACAGGGGTGCTATGGAGTAGCCATCAGGAGCTCTGCCTGAAAGACAAGCAGAAATGCTGCTTCTGTCTTGGTTCTCCCTCTGTCCCCGCTCGCAGTAGCACTGCTCTCATTGCTCAGGGGCAACACACCATCTCTGACACTTCAAGTAGTCCAGAGTAGGTGTGTGTAGCAGCTGTGGTGCTGTGTGCCTTGCTTTGTGGGTCTGTGCTGTGTTTTGGCTTAATTTTGCATTCCTTCCCATGCACCTGAGATATTTGGCAGATGTATTTTAGCATATTGAAAGATGGTCCTTTCACATAGGCTGAAGCCTTTTCTTTGCATCCAGGTTGGTTTTAATGTGCAGCACATGTGCTCAGTTACGAGTTGAATAAACAGGTAACTACTGAAGAGATATTGGCTGCTCAGGTGCAGCCCTATATTTGTTGGGATGCGGAGAAGGGATATTAAAATTGTTTATGAGGTCAGAGCTATAGTGAGCCTTACACCCCCTTTGAGTTATGATATCATTACCTGAGCTGCAGGAACCAAGAAATAAAACCTTTTACCGTGAAATATGAGGAGTTCTTATGATTTTGAAGTATGGAGAGAAAGAAAAATGTACACTGTCTTAGTACATTTTTTTTTTTTGGTTCTATTGCAGTGGGTTTGATTTTTGCTTACTGGTGACACACGTAGAATAGATATGGCATTTGTTAATAATGTTTATGCTGGAGAAATGCTCCTTTTATTAGTTCATTTCTTTTTGGATCATGCCAGGAAAAATGTTCCTTCTTAAAAGGAATAAATTATTCAGGCTTGTTTAAATAAATGTGCTATTATTTCTCTACCTGTTACCTGCACTGTTGGGAGTCCAGTCACTTGTTTTCATTTGCTATGCTGTGCTTCCTGTGCTTTATGTGAACAGGATTTTTTCTGCCCTGGTGTAGAAGAAATTCTGTTCATGCTATATGAAAAGTTGCACTGAAACATTGATGGAATAGAACAGAGTTTGCTGAAGCAACATTGATTGAGCTGATTATTCTCAAACAGGTGAGAGCAGCTAGCAGTTTACATCTGTTACAAGACTCACTAGCAGCTTTTCAAATACTGAAAGCCGTTGATATCTGTATGCTCTATAGGTAGTGATCTATCAGAACATGTTTTGACAGTTTTTGTATTGTCCTGTATAGATACTTGTCTCATAAGTCTCTTTAGTGGAATTGAACAACACTATTACAAAGTTATGTATCTGCAGAGTGAGAAAGGATTTTAAAAGCCATGAACAGGAGAAAAGAATGTAAGGGTATTGAACAGAAGGATGTGCTGTGGACAGCAGGAGAAGGAGCCAAGACTGTCCTGGGAGAAACCGAGAGACAACTGCCATAATGAAAAGCAGTAAATCGGTATTTAGCAAAGTTACTTTCAGTTTCTTTGGAAAGTGGATTTTGTGTTCGTGCTGGTCTACTGTTATGTCAATAACTTGCATCAAAACTTCCTTGAGTCAGAACATCTGTTGCGGACAATGGAAAGATTCCCCTTGACTTTAATGTGCTTTGGATCAGGCCCAAAATGCAAGTAGTTTTTCTCTCATCCTTTGAAGTCTTTAACATTTCATGGGCTCCCTTATGTTATTGGTAATTTGCGCCAGAGGTACTTTGCATGCAAATGAAATTTCTGCAGTAACAATGCCTGCATTGGTGAATATGCATGTAAGTGTACACACGTAAGTATCAGTAAATTTTGCTTTTCAGTGTATCAAACTAGAAATTTCTTTATACTAGTGGGTTGTGCATAGGATTTACAACTGTAATCAAATGTATTGACAAATACATGTAAAAGCCTATATAAAACTGTCAAAGTACATTTTGATACATCTGTATAGAGCAAATTGATTTCTTTTTTGTAGCTTGTGCATATTAATACATATTTTTTATATGAAACTGGCATTTGTCACTAGCAGCACTGTAGATGTCATAAATTTAAATACTGTAATTGAACCTGAATTTATTGTGGATTTATTTACCAGATCAAAGAGTAACTTCAACCTGCAATACTCATTTCATTTGCTCATGTAAACTCCCTATGCTTAGGGAAGTTCCAGAGAAGACTATTCCTTTGAATTATATGAATGTCAGCAAATCACACATTTTTTAGTTTTTAATAAAACTGGAAGTGTATTTTTTAGCTGGGAGATCCTACTCAGCATTAACATTCTGAAGTTTTTAGAATCCTAAGGACTATTGTAGTGCTCT
This sequence comes from Serilophus lunatus, assembly GCA_013399895.1. Taxonomy (NCBI): domain Eukaryota; kingdom Metazoa; phylum Chordata; class Aves; order Passeriformes; family Eurylaimidae; genus Serilophus; species Serilophus lunatus. Next base: position 644,673 of record VXBA01001332.1, read on the forward strand.
CATGGGAGTCTGCAGTACCAAGGCGCTAAAATATGACACATTTAGAGTGACCCTGTTTGCCTCATATTAGAACCTCACTTTTATCGTGTGAGGGGGACATGACAGTTAACTCAGTCTGAAAAACACTGAACTCTTACACAGCATTGTCACATCTTGGGTTGCCAGCTGCCTTGGCCACTGTTTAAAAGTCAGGCTTTCTGGCTTATCTATTCAGTTGCATCTTGTTCTGACCCAGCCATTCCTGCCTGAGCCCTCTTTTGCAGGGCAATCCTACTGAATCCCAGCAGGCTGAGCTGAGGTCTGGGGCCTCAGCCCCACTCCCTGTGGAAGCTGGCCCTACCTGTCCTGGCTGGGTTGGCTGTAGCCAGTGACTGGGAGGAGAAAGGGAAAAACAATTTGTGTTTCTAATTGCCCTAAGATATGACTATAAGCCTCTTTCCAGAGAAAAAACATCTAATAAGTAGAGTTTTGCAGGAAGGGCTTGTCAGTGCTGTTGCCTCTTAGGAGATCACAGCGTATGACTGGAAATGCAAAGAGTTAGTCACTCTTTTTGTACTCCAGGCTGTTATTTAAAACTCTTGCTGGGAATGCCATTGCAACAGGGAGGAGTAGCAGGAAGTAAGGGCTGGGGTCAGCAGTGATGTTTATGGAGTGATGAGAAAGGATGTGTCAGCTGAGCGGAATTGGCAGTGCTGAAAGTCCTCACCTGAGCTGCAGTAGCTCATGGCTAGGTGAGTGCTAGGCAAGCAGGGCAACCACTGCCCAGCCAGGGATCAGAGCTTCTGTCTTGGTTTCAGTGTCACATAAATAATCAAAATCTGAATGGGTTTTTTTAATTGCGATTGCCCAAATCTTAATAACCATGAGTTTGTACATCAGCAACATACTTCACCAAAAACGTTTGTCTGTTGTCAATGGAAAATGTTTAAAGGAAAGAGTCTTTCTGGTTCTCTGTGTTTTAATTTTGTGTTGATTTAACAAAGTTTAAGAAAGAGGAAGGACAACGTAGTAGTGCCGAAAGGCAGTATAGAGGGAGGTAATGTAAGTCACAGTATGTAGCTGCTGGCCTTACTGGGCCAAAACAGGCAAATTGATATACTTAAACTCTTTTGCTATCCTTAGCAATTTGATTTACTCTAGTTCTGGTCCAGAAAATACTGAGGGGAAGGGGAGGAGTGAAGTGAAGCTGTAGACCAGGCTCTGCTAAAAAGTGTATTTGGAAGTGCTGTAGACCTCTGCCTTTTTCCCACGGGACTGCTCTCAGCCTGAAGCACCCAGAGCCTTGTTGAGTCAGCATCTGCAGTCCCAAGAGCAAGTACCTTGGCCTTGGGAGGATCTATGGCCCTGAGAAGCCAGTGCCAATGAGCACACATCAAAAGAAGCCCAAGGCTTCTTTGTTCAATCCTGGAGCCATAGGCTCCTTGAGCAACCTCCTGCTTCAGAGGGTACCTTCTACTGCAGGGTGTTTGAGCCTCACTCGACTTTCCCTCCTTAACCTTCCTCCAGGCATGGATCAGGGCACAGCCTTGGGAATGGCCTCCAGTGAACAGGAGGGAAGGGTGCAATGGTATCTATGCAAATCTTTGCTTTGAACTCCTCTGTTCAAGCCTAAGCTGTGGAGGTTTCCGGTTCATGGGCCGTTCCATTTACTCAAACATTCTGCTTGTAGTTTCTGAAGGCAGGTGGGTAGTGTCCCAAATTACAAAGTAGCCTGGACTCTTTAATATGATGTGTTCAAGAGCTAACTTCGATATGAGCTGCATAAGCAGTGAATTAGAGCTGCTTCATTCCTGAGACCGAGGCTTGGTGATGGATATTGGCAGGGAGTATCTAGTTAATTTTTGAACTCCCTTCCTCCATCCAAAGTTAAAAGCTGATCCCAAACTGCCGTTGATATCTACCACCTAAACCACGTTGTTAAAGCTCAACCGATCAGCTTTAGTGGTTTGGGGTCAGTGCTCAAGCCTTACTGTGACACTCAAGCATGCTTGAAATTCACCTCACAAATGTGCTGTTGTGCTCCTAATTCACTGCCACCCCTCTAAAGAGTCAGCAAGTGACAGTGCAATGAGAGTCAGGCTCTGTCCGAATTAGCATTCCAAAATAAGTATGAGGTATTGCCCAATTAATATACTCTGCATTACCTAAGACCATGAACAGCCTCTTTTGTGAGGGCCAAAGTTGTCTTTATAAAGAAACGATACAAAGATGTGTTTAAATATGCATGGAATGCATATTGGTTATTTCAAACACTAAAAAAGCCTTGTTATTTGGGAGACTAAGGACAGTTGTTTTATTGTATTGAGTCTTACAACATCTTTGAAACTTTTCAGCTGGTTACAAGTCTAGAATGAGAATGATTTTCTAAGTCTGAATTACGTTCAAGTTGTAAGCAGTATTCTGTTGGAAGTGCAAAGGGTGAGATGGAGGGAGGAGGGCTGTCTGCCCAGTAATGAGAGAGGTTTACAATGCAGAAATTGGGAGTTTACGTAGTGTTCGTTCCTTTCTGCTGTTTGGGGTGGGAGTGTTTGGTTAGTTGGGATTTTTTGTTGTGTGTTTTTAACCCACTGGAGGATATTTAGGCCATCATTCTAGGATTTTTTTTGCTGCCAGGAGGGGTGTGCTTTGCCTCTTCAGATGTGAGTGACAGTGACCATTTGGAGAGTAGGAATGATAAAGCAATGCACAGTGTGCAGACTGTGGAGTGCCAGTAACTGCCCTCTGGGCCATAGTGACCCCTGGTATAGCCAGATTCAGACACAATGTGGTACACTGATCTGGTTTCTTGTGGGTCTTCTCAGTGCGTAGCCCTTGGGTCTGTTTCTCCTGCCTTACATTTTCTCTATCGGTGAAATGTCACTAATGGTGAGAACCTCAATTTGCTACTTAAATTTATGGTGATGTCAATGTGAGGAGACTTAGGCCATGCATTGTTAAGGTGGTTTTATGAGAGCAGTGATCAGGCTGTTGAGTCATTACATCTCCTTTACACTTTGGATTTTAATTGCTTTATGGTGCTTGTTAATTTTTGTTTCGTTTGCTGGTAGCTTAGGAATGATAGTTGTCTCTATGAAAATACTGCTACCAGCTCTTTTGTCACTACTTCTTTATGATACCACAGTTGTTAGAAACACGCAGGCAGGATTTCATCCTAGGTAACGATTACATTGTGTTTCAAAAACCATTGTATTTTACTTTGGCTTGTTTTCCTTCTCTCAGTTGCTAGGAATAGATATAACACTCAGAACAGTGTGAGTAATAATCAGAACTTCTTAAATATCAACTAACGTGAGAGATAAAACTACCCAGGTGACGTATTTGTAAGTGTAAGCAGTAATAAAGCCATATGAGAAGTCATTATCTCCACATTTTTTGAATCATTTGTTGAGAGGTATATTACTGTTTATTTAAAATATCCTTAGTACAAAGCTCCTGGGAATACCACCTAGAATGTGGTATGCAAGTCTCTCTGCTTGGGGTTTTCCATAGGCAGCTGTTCTTTGACCTTGCTCTACATGAGGAGTTTCAGACTTTCATTTCTGGATTACTGACTACCCTCTCTCAATATCACACATTCACCTTAGCCTTCTAAAAATGCAGTGGCAAATCAGATTGCATTAATGGAAAATGCTGTGGCCTAGAAAACAGCTCTTACTGCTGACAGAATGGGCTGATGAAATCTGGGCTGGTAAGGTATGCTATTTTTGACGGTGAAAAGCAGCATTTTCTGAAGGTTTCTTGAATGCAGTAATGTGATTTTATGTTCCTCTTTGTTAGTCATCTCTAGCTGCTGGTGATGGTAATGGGTGTTGTTAATGTTCAACATTTAATCAGCTAAGGTATGTGTCTGTCTGCTTTTCTTTCTCAAAATTTGCAAGGATTGTTACCAGCTCCATACGTTTTCTAAGAAGTCAAAAGCAGCTCGGAGAAGGTGAACAGAGGTCTGCTAAATCTATTTTGGAAGCTTGTGAGTGCAAATGAATGATTATGTGAAGAGAATTCAGCCTTCCTGCTGACTAAAGAAGTGCTTGCAGTAACTGTTGGCTTGCACTGTCTTCCTCCAAGCTTGCTGTGACCATTTAGTTAGGTTTGATTCAGACTAATTCCCACAATCTGTAGCTTTTATTCCCTGCTGAGGCTGGAAGATTTGGATGTCTGTTCAGACATATAGTTTACTGTCTAATTAGCACATCAGGGGATTTTTTTGTTGGGTCTTTTTTTTCTCTGAAGGCCACAACCTCTGTCCCAATCCGGGCAGGTGAAATTTCACAAGCCCTTTATCATGGCTCATACTTCAAGCATCCGGACACACCTTTATGATTGTCATTTATATCCGCCTGTCGTTGCCTCTGGCATTTGCTGACTTCACGTTTCCATGTGATTTACTGCAAAACATTTTGTTTAACAAGTTTCTAACACACACTGACAGGGAAGCCCCTCTTAAGAAGCTGAATAATGATAGCCTTCATCTTTGCTTTCTTCGAGTAGATGCTAAAAAATCAATCTTGCTATCTGTGCTTTAGGCTTTGCATTTATGAAGAATTCTTGAAGCTTTGAAACTCTGACCTTGAATCTGTGAATGCTTTGAATTGCAAATGCTCTTTGTCACGGGCTCTGTGCATGTAACAAGGCAGTGGAGCTCTGAGGCAGCACCTTTCCTCCCCAGTTACAGAATTTCCAGTGTGATTGGGTTACTAGTCAGCAGCAGCTCTGCGAGTGTTCAGGTAACTAACTACTGGAGTACTCGGATGCTGAGGCTGCTCCTTAACAGCGGTTCTGGGAAACCTTTTAATATACCAGAGCAGCTGCTTTGTCTTCTGGACTTGGCTTCTTTGATGTCTGCCTGAGAGTCCCGAGCTAAGGAGTGAAGGAGCCTTGCTGAGAGTCCCTGTCTGCAGCCTCCCTCCAGTGCCCGTGGCAGCAACAGACTGGTACTGGCAGGGCACAGCCCGGAGCCCGGGCAGGGGCTCTTGGCTCACCTCCATAGACCCGTGAGCCTTCTGCCAGGGGTCTCAGCAAGCTCGTTTTTAAGGTCATGGATGAGTCCAATGTATCTGTTGCTACGTAGGAGTGACTTTCCTTCTTTCCTTGTTGCTTTAAGGCAACCTTGGTATCAGCCCTGTAATTTAGACGTAGAATTTTCTCTTTTCTGGTTAAGTATTGAAACCTTGTATTCCTCTGAAGACCTAAACTTACTCTGAATTTCAGAGTAAAGTCACCAAGCATTTACAATGTCAAAACCCACCTAAGAAAAAAATCTAAGTGGCATATTCACAAAATGTAAGCAAATTCAGAAAAATAAAATACAGCAAAATGAACATCTCCCCTCTTCCCCCAGTGAGTTGCTGATGTCATGTATTTGGTTCTCTGCCAAGCACGGTGCAGATTTACTGACCCCTTAGTGGCTGCTGTTTGGCTGCACCTTCACATATGAAAAATATATCTAGAAAATAAACTTGGCACATCAGACATGCCATAACTAATTCATTGCAGCCAGTGCATTTCCTCCTGTTCTGCTCAACTGCCTCACATTTTGATTATGTACAAATTTCATGGTTTGGTCCTGTTTGAAAATCCTGGGTTTGTTTATTTAAGTTCATATTTCTTATTGAATACAGGTGAGAAAAAGCACTAAGTAATTACAAGTAAGGGACATGAAAACCTAGTATGCTGATCTGAGCATTAGTTTTTGGAAGTACAGAATCTCTTACGGCTTCTTGATAGGCTTGTGAAGATTTTGGTAATCGAGTAACAAAGTGCTTGAAAATTCAAGCAAATGGTGGTTCATGAAGTGCTTCTTGATGAGGCAGCCTAACAAACTCGATGAACTCAGTTTTGGTTGTCAAAGGCAGAATGCAAGTAACTCTTCTGTGGGGCAAGTGCAGGGGAAGGGACTCTGGTGGCCACAGGTGGCTGCTGGGGCTGCTCCTGAGGATTTATAGTGCAAAGTGCCTCACTGTATGAAACCCAACAGTTGCAGGAACACAAAGAAAACAGTGAGGCTTTGAGGATATTCTTTTCTATCCTGAGATGAACCCACTAATAGTTGACAGACACAGAGAGGAAAAGGAGAACATTTCTTCTTCAGACTCCTCTGCCTTTGCTGAAGGTGAGAAGTGGAGATTACTCTGTGTAAGTTTGGGATCTCGTGAAAAGTACGTGCTGGAAGTAGATTATCTTGCATACCCCAAGTGTTTTGTGGAAGATCACCTTGTCAACAGTATTTCAAGACCTTACTTCTTAGATGCAATTTGGATGTTGGTGATAGTATTCTGTTAATTGTTGAGGCAAAATTAAGTCTTGATACGGGTTTAGTGGGAGTAGATAAAATAGCATTCATAAGAACTCTGAGCTGATAACTTATCGTATCAGGAAGAGCATGAGGTGATCAGGGCGGATGTGAGTCACACGCCAGCTCCAGCCTCACCACCACATTGCTTTGATAGAGTGAATTTTTGTGGCCTGGACTAAAGTCAGAGGTGCTTTTGGCAGTTTCTAAATAGCTCCATGGCTACTACAATTCATTTCTTTGTTTATTATCTTGCACTAATTTACGTATCTTGTTGATATTTGAATAAATAGCTCTATCATGTCAGCCATGAGGGCCTCTGAGCCAAAATGGGATGTTATTGTTAGATTCATTTGCCAATAGTTTTGTTGGAGAGGGATTCTCTTCCAGATTAGAAGGAAAAATTGTGTTTGTTTTGTCACTTTCTCCTAATTAGCAGCTGTACGACATCCAGCAGGAATTCGGAAGGAAGCTTTCCTTCCCATGTGTCTGCCGTGCCTGGGTACAGGCTCTGGAGGCTGAGTCCTGACCTGTGCCCCAGCCCGTGGGCTGTGCCTGCTCTGGTGACCAGCCTGCAGGACTGGTCAGGGCAGTGTGGCAAAGCTCCACTGGGGACAGGGGGCTCACTGGCTGCCTCTGCTGGGGATGGGGCTGGAATCCGCTGATCTGCGCGGAGAGAAGGAAGAAACCTGTCACTCGTTCCCGTCGGCACTGGAGGGCATTAACCCAGTCACCTGAGAAGGCTTAATTTGCTTTAGCAACTGGCTCAGCTGTGGAGCAGCTGTGCAGCAACTAGCCTTGTCTTGAAACTATGTTATCATGCCGTGGTTTGTGTGCCTCCTGCAATGCCCAGGGTGTGAGCTCCATCTCCCACAGGATCAGCAGGTGACTCCCCCTTGTAAGCTTTCAGCCACCGTGGCTCTGCTCTGGTGTATATGGATTCATTCTCTGGATGCTTCCCATGGAGCAAGTCAGAGGGCTCCTGCCACCCTCTTGTAATTCAGCATTTCTAGCTGCTCACTGATGTGTTTGCTGAGAGCCTCCCTGGGGCTGTCTGGCAAAGTCTAAGCTGGGGGGGAAGAGACCTCACACAACTATTTTTGGTCATGCCTAACATCAGTTTCTGCAACTCTTTTCCCCAGGATTTTATTTAATTTTATATATTCTTTAATGTACCTTCTGCAGAAAGTCTCCCTTTGTATGAGAACTCTTGAGCAAAAACTTGGCTTAAAATATTCATTAAATGGCTGCCTCCATAAAAAAACCCCTAGTTTAAAATTTTACCAGGTGACATGCCTGTTGCACAACTGGGCCAAATCCTGCACACTTAGAGCAGCAGCTGTGTTTTAAATCTGTGGGTTGTCTGGACCTTGAAGATGGGTGGGCAGAGCTCTTAAATAAAGACACTACACATCAGTTAAAGGAATTAGTGTATTATATGTCTTATGAATTCAGGATAGTAAAAGACTTAAAATCTAAGTCCAGCTCAAATCATAATTCTTCTTATCCAGAACTCACACCAGCCACTCATAGAACTGATGTATTTCTGACTGCTCTTACTACAGACCTCTTGCTTGCTGGGACTGCTTCAGCAGATCCTTCAAACCAGCCTCTGTACATCCAGTGCATTTCCGTCACTCTGCAGTGGTGTGTGATAAGAGGCACTGAGTGCAGGGTTGGGGGACACATCTGCTCTCTGCAGAGCAAGAGCTGGTATGCCAGTGTGGTGGAAAGCATTCTGAGTGCACCTGAATGGGGTCAGCGGTGCAGCCCAGACAGCAAGCATGCTGCTTTTCTAGTCCTTGTAGATCGGTACAGTGCCACTCCTGGTATATCCTTCATGGTGTTGTGATACATGACTTTACAGGGGCTTCTGGTGTGCTGGTGTTTCTATTTGTGACCTCACAGATTTTGCTTCAGTGCTATTTTCTCCTGAGGTAATTTCTATCTTGCTTTTATTTATTGGTAATAAAAGACTGTCACAGATAAATAAGCATGTTCTCACTTGACTTGATAATTTACATAGCATTGCTGAAGGTGATTTACAATTTATACATGGAAAGGATTTGCTGATCTCATTAATAACTTTCCAAACATCTAGATAAACACGCTATTGCTCTGAATCAAGTAAGCATGAAACGGCCAAGGTATTCACCTGCGAGGGCTTCTGGCAGTCTGCTCTTTCCCAGACAACAGAAGTTTGACAAAAGAATGTGGGAACTGCCAAAACGCATTTCTCCTCACAGCTACCCAGATCACCCTAAGGTGGGAGATTTCATCTATTCTTGCTAAATTATTCTTCTCCATTGAAAGGCTTGTTGAGAAGAGCAGATTCCCAGCTCTTTGATTTTTGAAAGGGGATTGTATTTCGCATTTCTGAGCATGCAGCCAATGCAGCCATTTCTCTTCACCCTCTCGAACATCCTGCCAAAGCCTGAGATGCAAAAGAGCAGGAAAATAATCTCCACAAGCTTCTTCCATTGGAGCTGTAAAAGGAGAATTGAGACAGCCCTGGGTATTCCCTGCCGAGCCAGATTGTTGCCATGATTTCTTTCATCAGAAGTAATCTCCTCTCTTACATGGGTGCCTTGTTATCTGGAGATCTCCAAGTGCTCCATTGCTTAATTAAACGTCACAACAGCTTTCAGATGTATCTATTGTGAATCTTACTGCCACTTTCTGAGTGGATAAACTGAGGCAGGGATACTGAAGTTTACACTCTGGGTGTCTGTATAGTTACACTCTTCCACTTAGGGAGCCCAGAGGAACAGCCCTGCTTTCTCTTCCGCTGCTCCTTGCTTCTTTCTTTCTTTCCATTAACTCCTGTGATAAATGGTTATCCATAAAGGGAAACCTCCCATGATCTGCAGAGAAATGGGACGGAAGTTACTGAGCAGGTGAGGCCAGACCAGCTGGGAGGAAATGAATGATTATTCCTCTTTATACTGTGATATGCCCTGTGTCCATGAATGCCAGAGGCAGGTCGGGCAATCTGTCTTCAGCCTCTGTGGCAGAGCCAGGAGTTACACTTGTCTTGGTCTTGTGTAGCTGTGAGATCGCGCCTCGTTTTGAAGCTTCAGGCTCTAAGTGAGCACAAATGTAGGAGAATGGCTTTCAGTTGGGCCCTGGCACGTTTGGGGGCTTGTAAGTTAACTCAGTGAGAGGCAAATCTCCTTCCCTGGAGATGTTCACAAGCCATCTCGACACGATCCTGAACATAGTGCTCTAGGGGATCCTACTTGAGTGGGGAGGTTGGACTAGAAGACCACACTTCCAACCTTAACCATTCTGTGGTTCTGTGAAACTTCGTGCTGATTTTCACATCTAGGAGGGAGTTGGGTGGGGAAAGGCATTTAGGGAAATCTAGATGGTTTGAGTCTTCCTCTTTCACTTTCAGAATGTCTTTGGTAAAGAATGCCATGTTTAAACAAGGGTGCCACCTGCGTATACCTCAAGTTCAGGACTTCTGGAAAAGTATGATCTATGTAGGGAAACATGCAGCTTAAGCAAATTTAAGGAGAAAAGGACAAACAATTGAGCTGCTGTTTTCCTCGTGTTGAAGTTGAGCTTCATGCTAAATTTTGCTTCGGTAATGAACTAAAGGTGGTTATGCACTCCAAATAGCAAAGGGCAAAGAAGAGAGAAGCAACTCATCAATGTATGACCCTCTCTAAAATGTCTTGGGTAATCAAGTGTGAAGTACTTAATGGATCATGATTTGCATGCCACTATTTTGATTGATGTACTACTTAGTAGAGGATTGATAGTTTTTTACAGTGATGTTGATGGGAGTATCTCAGAAGCAGAGGTATTTAAAAGATGTGTAGACGTGGCACTTAGGGACATGGTTTAGTGGTGGGCTTGGCAGTGCTGGCTTAGCGGTTGGACTCCTTGTTTTTTTCCAACCTAAATGACTTTGTCATCCTGTAAGAACCTCATCTATTCTCTGTAGTGCTGGGGAGAGCCAGAGCAGTGTTTGTTTGAAGCCATTGTGTTCCCAGCATCTTTGTTAAACAGTCAAAAATAGTGCAGAGTTGTTATCTTGCATAGAGCCGGATCTCACCAGAACTGTCTATATTTAGGCATCTCCCAAAACCTTTGTGTCAGGCAATTCTCTGGGGAGACCAAAATAGCTTTTTTTTTTGTTTGCTTTAAATAATGTCATACAGCCATCTAGAGAGGATATGGTGATTAAACCATATTAAGGCATCTTGCTATAGCTCTGGAGATAGGAGCTTGAACTCTGTTCTAGGCCATTCACAGTTAAACCAAGAATAAAGAAGCCCAGAAAAACATTGTAGTTTTTAGTTTGCTGGCATGATGTGACTCCATCACAGTCGTGATACAACTTCAAACAGTAGTAGAAAACATTAGAGCTGTGCCGGGTTCTGCTGCAGAGTGAAATTCCATTTGCACAAAGGAGACAGCATTAAAGGATTTATGCACGGGATCAATTGTCAAATTCTTAACAATAGGCAATTTGTTAAAGGGTGTTAATGTAATGATTATTTCGGCTAGCTTGCAATGTCTCATTAGTCTGTGTAAAATACAAGCACTTTGAAAATAACTGGAAATAATGTGTTAGATACTCTAATACATTATGAGTATACTCTTTGCTAAGTCCAGGACCCTCAGCTGATGCTCCTAATATGGAGCAAATAGATATTTTAAACCATGTCAGAGCTCTGTGTTAGGCCTTTCTGTCTTAAACTGCTCAAGCTGATACTGTTCTCTATCACAAACTGCATCTAACTTTGGAGGTTTAATTGCCTTTCTACAGAGCTGTTAAGATTTAGGAGATGAGTGATAATCCCAGGCTGGCTGGACAGTGCTTTGAGATACAGATCTCTGTTCTCATCAGTGCTTTTACACCACTGGAGAGAGAAGCTTGTAAGCAGGTCTCCTGACAAGAGGATTAGGGCTTGTTAATGTGGAGATTCAGGCCAATTAATCAGCTTTCACTGGAGTATATCGTAAAACTTCAGTAGTGATTTTTTTTTTTCTGTAAACGAAATCATGTTTTTCTGTGATTTTATTTTTAAAAAATCCCAAACCTCACCTTCTTAGGTTTGCTTAGAAATCTGTGAGTGTGGCGATTCTCTTCATGCTGCTTCTGTTTAAGGGAAACCATCAACTTGTTTTTCTAATTGAGTAATTATTTGAAACTGATTAGTTGACTCATCTCTTAAATCTCACCGCTTGTATAAAGGTGATTAAACTTTCAAAGTTAGATGAAGTTGGTGATAGAGCAGAGTGACAGCCTGAGCACTCTGAAACATAAAATATCTGAACACTCGACCCAGGCAGCAATATTTTAAAGATTCCCTTAGAACTTGTGTCAGTGTGCTGGCGATGTTGGTGCTCTCTGCTCCCCCAAGGTATGCAGCCGCTCCATCGTGTTTCTGAGGGATCTTTATCATACCAGGGCATCTGTTTATTGTTTAAATATTTTAAAAAAGTAAAAATGCAAACCCTGAAGTGTTGAGTCTCTGGTTCAGCAGTGCATCCCTCTTCAGTAAAGCACTTAAGTGTGAAGTTGTGTGTGCTTTCAGCGCTCTGCTGCATCGCTCCTGCAGCTGCCTGGAAGGAAGGGACGCGTCCCAGTGACAGTGTGAGGACAGTCCGGAATGCCTCCCGCTGGTGGCCGCTGGCTGCTTTGTTTGCCTCTGCCAGTCCTAGCAAATATCTTCCTGTAGAGAGCAGAGCAGGTTGGGATTTTCATTCCTCGAAGAAAGTGCTGACTTCTTACTGAGAAAGCATTTTTTTTTTTTGTGAGTAAATTCCGTCACAAATTTTTTCACCTACACCCTGGATTTTTAGCTTTCTAATTTTTGTTTTAATTTCACACAGAAACCTAATGCAGCAAATACTTTGTCCATGGGTTGATTTTCCTTTTAAGATGTCTTGGTGAGATTTTTCAGCTGTTCCCTCCCCACTGCAGCGCTGGAAGCTGCTTGTGCAAAAGGGGTTGACATAGCTAATGTGGGATCAAGGCATTGTCAAAGGCCAATAGTGATTATGATGTGGGAAATGTCAAACTGAGCCCCAGCAATTCCCCCCCCCCCCAAATACTACAGCTAAAGTAATTGTGGGTTGCATAGATAAGCTATTACTATTAATTCATAGAAATGTGAGACTTTAAGATTTGTATATCTTTGACAGAGGTTCTTTTTTTAGCAGTTGCGATCTGTCAGCTGTGTAGCAAAGTTCAGAATAGTTCTTAGTATGCTTTTGGAATAAAATCTAATTTTTCATTTTGAGAGTTTTCTATGTATGGCCTATTAAGCTTAGTTAACATATGAGTTGTGTATGTATTTATTTTTTTCTTTTATGCTTTGGACTAGTTTCCTTAGAAAAGGGTGATTGATAAAATAGATTTCAGCTTTTGAAATTATTTGGTTATCAGCATAATTATATTTCTTTTGCATGAGATACGAGTTGGTTTGAAATATTTCTGTGGAAGACAGGCAAAGCATTTGTCTCTGTAATACCCAGGAGAACTGATGCTACTTAGAAGTGGCACTCCAAAAATACAAGGTCTATCCCTCCAGAGAGATTTGGAAGTGTGGTAATGCCAGCAGTGCCGTGCGTCTGTGTGTGTTGTCCAAGTGTGGGTGTGCACAGCAGAAATGTCTGGCAATTGGCTCTGTCAAGAAAATGATACCCGGAAAAACCAGACTTCTTTGGCTGGGATTGATAGGCCATTCTGGTTCTTGTATCATACACCTGGCAGTTCTGTTTGTGCCTGTAGCTCTTCTCAAACAGATTGCTGTATCAGATGCCTTGTCCTGTTGTGCCTTTCCCTAAGCTAGAGACTTGCTCGTTTTTCCTGGCTTATTTCACTGAACTTCACATATATTATAAAAAAAAAAAAAAACTTTGGAATTCAGGACAGTGGATTTTGACTTGTTCAGGAATTTTCTCGTCAGGAGAAACCCACATCAGCTGGGAGGTTGTCATGGACAAGCTGCTGCAAGCACACACACAGCCTATTGCAGCTGCAGAAGGCAAAGGAGTTGTAACAGAAGGCCAGGGTGGATGGGCAGGGAGCCATTGGCACAGCTCAGAAAGACAAGAGAAACACCCAGGAGGACTCTGTAGTCCAGCCATTGCCTGAGGATGCAGAGGAGACATTAGGAAAGCCAAAGCTTGGCTGGAGTTGGGATATGAAGGACACCAAGGACACCTGCTCCTTCATGCACCAAAAGAAAGGCTGAGTAAAATGTGGTACCACTGCTCGGGGCCAGGGGGAGACTTAATGACCAAAGACATAGCAAAAGCTGAGATAGAGTGCTTTTTTTGACTTGGCTTTCACTGGCAGGATTGGCTGTCTGGCTTTCCAGATTCAGCAGAGTCTGTGGAAGTGAAGTGTTACAGGAGAGGACTGAGTTCATGGGAACCTAAGTGAAATAGGCATGTATAAGCCCATGGGACCTGATGAGGTGGACCTGGTGCTGCAGAGGTTTTTTTCTGATGTCAGTGCACAGCCACTCCTCGCTGCCATTGACAGGCTGTGGCAATGGGCACCTTGCAGTTGGCAGCGAGTGCCTCATCCCTTTCCCTCCCGAGGATTCAATAAGAGACCTTGAATGGCGATTGTGATTGTTTCCACACCAAAAATCTCTCCAACTCCTCACTTCTTTTAACTTCTGAAACTGAAGTAGGCAGTGGAATTTCTTGTCTCCCATGAGCCAAATAAAAATACAAATCTGGCCACCTGTCAATGATGAGATTGTCATATCTTCATGGATGAACATCAGGTAGTGCTCTCTTGGATTGCCAAAGGTTTTTGAGTCCTGTTGTGATTGTCTACAGCCACCTCCTTGGGATGCTGCCCTCCTCTTCCTTCTGCTGCTGCCTGCAGCTGAGCCTTTCCTGATGCCAAAAGGGCTGCAACAGGCATCTGCAGCAGAGCCTCCATCATTTGGTCTGGCAAAGCCGAGTACTCCTGCCATGGCGGTACCTGCAGGTGCTCAGGCGTGTGCAGGTGGCTGATGGAGAGTCACCTCTATAGCGCTCTGCAGCTGGACACCACATGTCTGGTGTGTGTTTTCTGGTGCTTAGAATTATTGCATTGGGAAAAATCCAGCCAGATATGGTGGGGGTCTTACCTGCCAGGGCACCTGCATGCACAGTACTGGTGGCTTAAACAGAGTTTGGATTTCAAATCATGGTACATTTGTGCTCCAGGGTCCCTTTATTTCTGTTCTGAACTTCCTAGCTTTGTACCCAATTATGGAGTAAAACTGCTCTGAAGTTAAACAGTCTAGACTCTTTCCCGAGTAGGATTGTGTTTGTGTTTCCTTGTGTCCCATGGGGATTGTGTTTCCTTGTGTCATTCATGCACCCAAAATACATGCTTAGTGTGTAGAAATACAGGTTTTCTCATCAGAGATACAAGCTAAAGATGGGGAACTCCTTTTAATTTGTAGCAATAGTACAGTCATGTTTAATAGGAGGCAAAGATCTTACAATATGAACATCAAAGGAATCTGACATTATTTTGAAACAGCGTTTGGTACATCACATCAGACTCTGCAACTTTATTTTTAAGAAAGGCTCAAGTGACAGCTTTTCCTACCCCCTCCTCGTTGGCTCCTAAGGATCTTTATCACCCTCAGGGGCATTACAGTGAGTAATTAGATTGGACCAGGAGAATGACTTAATTTTACAAGAAACTCATTAATTCATCCTATTTTAAATCTTCTTATTTCACCCAGAACCCAATTATGCTTGTAGTGGCAATGATCTGGAAAGGCATTGTCTCATAGGTATCAGGGGGCCACTGGGACTCCTGTGGTATTCATGTCGGGGAGACAAGGGTGACTCCCTTTCTTTGACTTTTAGGTCAAAAGAAGTAGTTGCTGGGACAGCTTGACAATTAGAAAACCCTGATGAGCATTTGGAAGTAAAACAGCTGTACAATAACGGAGGGGTTCATGGTGCAGGGCAGAAAGCTCATCAAAAGAGACTATCCAAACAATTGAGTTCTATAATTAACACACAAAAATCTGTTCAGAAATGGTAATAACAGTAAAAGAAGGCTGAGAAGATGCTGCCTACTTATGTGGCAGATGTGGTTTTGTTACAATCCGAGTGAGAAAATCCATCCTCTTAAGGACTAAGAACAACATTCAAGGGGAAAAATAAAAGTAACTTTTTGTTCCTAAGGGTGCAGTTAAAACATGAGCTTAAAGTATTTCCAGAGAGAGAAAAGCTGTAGAAAAAGTAACCAGTGATGAAAGACATCAAGTATGCTATCAAAGTATTTTTTCAAGTCTTTAAACATGAATTTTTCTCACTGAAATCTGTAAGCCTGACATTGAAACACCTCTTCTTAAATTATTTGCTCTGTCCTTCATTTTACCACAAGTACTATTTTAGGGTCTTTGTTTAATGTTGGCTACAATCATTGACTTAAAAGAAGTTTTCCCTCTTCTGTTGTGTGTAGAGGGATATTTGATTCAAAATCTCAAGGAAGTTTGAAGTTTTTCTGAGTATATAGTATAATACTTTCTTCTGTTCCAAAAAATGTGAAATGCATAGTTTGATTTTTCAGCTGACTCCACACATTTTAGCTGTATTACTCACTTGCCTGTGATAATGCGTGTTCTTGGTGGTGTGCAGGTAGGTCCCTTTTGTGCTGGAGGATGCAGCAGGAGCATGGTTTCTGTTTGGTCTCAGTCCTGTCCTGACTGAAGGCCCTTTCCTTGTGGTGCTTGTGTGGAGACTTCAGCCTTTGGCACAGTGATCAATAAGGAAATGGCTTTGCTTGTGCTGCTGGCCTGTGCAGGACTGCATCCATCCCCCTGGGCTTTTTTAAATAAGCACTTCCGAATATCTATGTCAAATTTTCTTCTAATACCAGTTCATTTACTTAACTAGATTTACTTGGTGAGACCATGTCTCTGTGCTTGTTTTTCACCCTGTTCACTGTATTAGCTCCTGATCAGTAATCATTATTTTCTCAGTTGCAAGTTCTCCTCTTCAGCAGAGGCTGAGGCTCAGGTAGGAGGTTTTCTCCTGGCCTTGGTCCCTGGTTGCCAGAGCTCCTGCCTGGTAGTTTCCAGCTCAGGGCTGGGCTGCTTTTGGACCTTCCTTGCCCAGCCAATGCTCAGAGCCCAACCAGGGTCTTTCCCTGGCTCAGATCCTGCTCAGCCTCCTTGGGTGAGGAGCTGAGTGCTCCCTCCACAGCACTGACAAAGCCTCTGCTTGGAGCTCTGTGAGATGTTTTTCAGTTATGCACTGCATTTTTAATGATTTAGGGACTTGCCAACAAAGAGGTTGGGATGATTTCGTTATCCTGCCCTTTGCAAAACACTACACTTTTTTTTTTTTTCTTAATAAAGGGCTATTAAGCATTTCAAGCTTTTTTTCAATCTGTGCTGGAAAGATTCATTGCCATTTCCACAAGGATAAAGGAGAGCACTGGGGAATTTTTTTAAACATCTTTAAATTTGCAAGAATATTTTTTTAAAGGTTCCACTCGCCCTGAATAAAAAAACCCAAACAGAAATAGCTTATTTAAAAATACTTTTTTTTAAATGTTTTTTGGTAGGTATATTCAAAAAGAATGTTATTAGAGCCCCATCCACTATGAAATTATTTGTTAAATTCTGAAATTGCTGTCTGAAATTTTCTAATAGAAAATTCAGCATTTGGAGAGACCAAGCAAGCAGACTTTCCAGCCCACACATGTATTCTTTATTTTTTTTAGGAAGTCATGAGTCTGAAAATTGGCTTTTAATGAGAAAATGGAGTTTGAAAAACAGCTCGGAAAATTTACATCTAGAAGTTTCATAATTTTTCAGTGCAATTTTTGCGGTTCTAATGTATATCACTCTGGTAAATTTGGAAAAAAGAAGGAAAAAGGCATGTAATAATGACCAGCAATGTTTGCCAAATCCTGTCTCACTTTAATAGAAATAGAAATAGTTTAAGATTATAGCTCAAAGACATTGACGTAATTATTTCAAGCTCATGCCCATTTAAAATCAATTTTATTTGTTCTGAGGAAAAACTGTGAACTGAAATACTTGGTTTGAGAATTTCCCTTGGATCCAGTGCATTCAATTGTAACCGTGTTAAGTTTGTGGGTGATCTGAATGTGAGAAAAGATTTTTCTCTTTTTTAAAAAAAAACTAACAGAAAGAACTAATTAAGGCAAAGCTAAGAAATGGAACTCAAAGTTTGCATTGCACATGTGAACTAATCTTTTTACAATGGCATCTTTCGAAGACTGTCTAAGAACCCCATTCATGCTGGGTCTCACCCAGCAAATCCTCCCTAGAAAAGCAGCCGCGTGAAGATTTGTCATGAGCAAGCAATAAAGACTTCCAGGGAACAGGTTCTGTACAGGCTTCTTGTTTGCCTGCTAAATCATTAACCTTCAAAAAAAGCCCATCCATAGCTGGTTGTAATAGGTGTGTCAGCAGCACTTCATGCTAAGAACAGCTTTTACAGGATTAGGTTTGAGTTTTTAAGTGGCGGTACCGTGGAGCTCTTGGGGGCAAAGAACTACTGGTTTAGTGCAGCACATTCTCTAATGCCCTTTTTTGTCTGTTTTGAAATGTGGTGAATCTCTGAGCACACTAAAATGAAGGAAACTGTCTTCAGGAGTAGGTGATTTTTGACGCAAAATGGCCGTGTGTGCTTTAGAAGCAGCTAGTGTGTTTGGAGAGCTTTCTTCAGGTTTTGAAATATTAATGATCTTGGCTTAATATAGTTGAAAACAAAATACAGTGCATGAAACGAGGGGAAAAAATCCTTGAGTTAGAATGTTGACCTTGTGGTACCCACTGGATCCATCTATTCCCTCTTAAACCACTGAGTCTGAAAAGACAGGGAGGAGGAGGAATGGTCGCAAAAATATTTACCTGTGACATTTTCCTGCTTTTCCAGCATTGTGTTAGAGCCCAAGCAGGATCTTCTTCTTGTACTATATTGTTAATTATCTAAGTATTTTAATAACAGGAGTATGCTAAATACAATATTTTGTTTAGTGATTTCAGTGGACTATATGGTTCATACTGATGGTAATTATTAGAGTTTACCTGTTTAATTCTTAAAACCTTGAATAATGGAAAGAATTTTGTGAATAAAAGCAGTCAGCTTGGTTTCCTCTTGTATTCTTTTTTTTAGCGCCTTACTTTTGTATGGCAGCAGTATTCTGCCTGTGGGTGTCTGTTCTGGTCATATACAGACTTAGGCATATTTCTTATCTGAGCCATGGCAGTGAAATCCAGGAATATCATCTCAGATTAGCACCTGCCACTTTACTGCTGCTGTTGTTAAACCTGGCACAAGAGGACATGTAGTGATAGTACAAGTCACTCATCAAGTATTGTAAATCATATCTAAAAAAAGAGACTATTGTCCTTTTTTTTTTTTTTTTTTTTAAATTTGCTGGGCAATTCCCATGACAAGCAGAATAAACTGTTTTACAGGAGTTGCCTTTGCATACTGTGAGTGCCAGGCTGATAGGCCATGTGTGGTGTGTTTGTATTTGGGGGCTGATTGTCTCTGATGTGGGGAGGCTGGGTTTGACCCCTGTCATTCTTCCTGCCAGAGCTGTGCTTGCTGATTTTAATTGAAACCCTGAGGCTGTATGAAACATGGCCAAAAAGCACCTTGCAGGTTGAAACTTATCTAATAAAATGATGCATGTAAACTCTGAATCTTGGTCACTTGAGCAATGTGTTTTTACAAGGTCCTCTGGTCCAGTGGCAGCCGTGACAAGCGACACGGGGCTGATGTCTCAGCACTTACAGATGGTGTGCAGCACGTCGTAAAGTTAGGACTTGTTAAGGAAATTCCATAAATGGCTCTGGTTAATAAGAACAAAGTAACTCGCTCTTTAATGAACGTGTTACTAATATCCCTCCCCATTTCCCATTGGAGGATTTTGTAAGAGAAGCAAGGAAAGAACAAGGAGGACTAAGAGAAGGTTGAAACAGAGTAAGCCCCGACTGTGTGGGGGCCTGCACCCTTCAAGCAGGAGTCTGTGCATAGCAGGGGAGCCCTAAAGGTAGCCTAAGTGATAAATGACGAGATGCAAGAGTGAGTCACATATTAAAAATACTAGAACAACCTTTCCTTTTTACTCGTTTGCATGCCTGGGAATTTTCTCTCTTTTCCGTAGTGTTAAAAGTGAGTGCTGGTGGGCTTTTATCTCTAGCCAATTTCTAGGATGACATGCCTGTTAGCCACTATGAAAATGTGTTATTAATGATGCTAATGAGTTTTTTCCAAGTGATGTAAAAGTGGCCATTTGTGTGAGCATTACCTTTGTGAAGATGTCACCCAGAGCTTGCTGACTGCCTGTGGGACCTGGTGGCAGTGGTGCAGTTACTGCTATGCCCCTGCTTTGGGGAACAGGAGAGCAGTGCTGATCTCCTCCCTTGGGGAGAAAGAGCCAAGTGAATTCTGCCTTGCCAGGAGGGAGATGTGCCATTTCCAGGCGCATTGGGCTGAGGGCTCCACTGCAAATTGTAGTGGGTTCCTGTCCCACTCCCTCTTAAAAATTGGCAATGTCTGACTGTCAGCTGCCATTCCTTAAGTGGTCATAGAATAAGCCAATTGCACCCCTTTTGTCATGCTGTGTGTGTGGGTGCAGGTGGACATGGGTTAAGAGACACATGCAACTTCATAGTAAGCACAAAGAGGCATCTGATTTTTTGGCAGTGTCAATAGATGAATGTAATTTTTTTACCATCTCTAAGCCAGCTTTTAAAATGGCTCTTGTTGGAATTAGAAATCAGTATCCCTTGACACAGGATTACTCATTAAGAGTGTGATGATTGTTAATTCTTCACCTGGGGCTAAGAGGACATCATTAGATCTCTTTGAAATGTCCCCTGCCTTGATTTTGAATAAGTAAGCTAGCAATTTATGATCACAGCCTGGGCCAGTAACACTCTCCCTTCCTGTTCCTCCATCTAGCTTGCAAAATCGGATACTACAAGGCTCTCTCGACAGATGTTGCTTGTGCCAAATGCCCGCCTCACAGCTACTCCATCTGGGAAGGCTCTACCTCCTGCACCTGCGATCGGGGCTTTTTCCGAGCTGAAAACGATGCTGCCTCCATGCCCTGCACTCGTAAGTTGTTCCTTGAACAGTCTCTTCCCTTTTATCATCTGTTTCTTCTCCTGTCTGTGTAGGAAATATTTCCTGAAGATCTGTGTCTCTAAGAAGTGTTCTGCTTCTGAGGGCAGCATTCAGTAGCTCCTACAGCCATTTGCAGATGCAGTTTGGATTTTGGCTCACACTTCTGGGAGAGCGCATGTTAGTTCTCAGCCTTGAATTCCTACTGATGACATGGTTGCACTGACCCTAGAGAGTTTGCAGTCTAAATAAATTGGGAGATTGGGAGGAGATACAGCTGAAAAAGAGTGACTCGCGCCCCTCTGTAACAGAGGTAGTAATAAAATACAGATCTAGGCTCAAGTCTGAGCACCTGGCCAACAGTTCACATCACCTTTTCGACTCTTTAAATATTAATATTTACAGAAATTGTGAAAGCTTTTGTTGTAGGTGTATGACCTAGGCTAAATAGGTAGTATTTATAAAATCACTACGTATCTAATTTGCTTGAAATGTAGATGGTGACCCTTAGCAGCATAAGTGTTCATCTGAAAGAGATGGTAATAATGTCTTAAACTTTAATGTAACAACCATGTGCAAAGCATGGTTTATTTTATCCTGTGTGGATAAATACATCATGTACAGCAAATAGAATTTGCTTTAGTTGCACCAAAATGCCTTCAGCAGGGACAAGGAGAGGTGAATTGAGCACACTCACAGGGTTACTGGAGTAACTCTGTGTTCTGTGTGTTGGTTAATGGCTCACACAGCCAAAGACCTGGGACTCTAGGCATGTCCTTGTGTTAAACTATGATCATCTAGTTGTTTGGTTTTCGCTTCCCTAGAAGCTGAGCAGTTTCAAACAATAAGTAAAAGGGCTGTATATTGTGAATTAATTTTTGAGAGAGATGACTCACATTTATTTAAATCTTGATTTCTCCCTTACAAGGCAGAAAAAGAATATGTCCATAACTAAGGCAGCACTCATCCCTTCCCCACACCCCCTTGATTCCAGCTGTTCTCCAGTGATCTTCTTTTCAGCAGTGAGTTTTGCTGGGTGGTGGTTGAGCAGGCCAGGGCATAGCCAAGAGCAGCTGCTTTTGCTTAGTAGGAATCAGAGAGGTCCATATAGCCCTTGCCAAGCATTGATTGGGAATGGAGGTCTAGTTGTATTGTGAAACCTCGCCTAAGTGGGCATGAACATGCTTTTTATAATATAATTTACACTAGGAGATTTAAAACTTGACTATTTGATAGGAAAAATGTTTTTCTGCAACAACAAAACTATTGTTTGGAATGTACATCCTAAATAACATTATAGCAGCAAAAGTTTCTCAGAGCCCTCATCCTAGTGAGCCATATCCTGACCAAATTGAAATCAAATTAGTAATCAACTGGTTGAATTTAAATAGGCATGTGCAGTTAGTGAAGTATGAGGAGAGAGCAAAACATTTCCAGATGGGGAAATTGTGAGCAAATGATATGTACGTCTTTGCTTGTATTGCAAAATGTACCCCAGCAAGTTTAGCCCTTTTTTGTCGAGTCTTGGGCCTGCTGTGGGCACCCTTCCCCATTCCTGTCTTTGGAGGTCAGTCAGAGTTGAAGTTCCTGATCTTGGCTTTTTACCCTGAAAATACAAAGAGGGAAGAAGAAAATGCAAGGGCCATGGTGCTGGCTTCAGTCTTCATCTCTGCCATAGTCTAGGAGGACTTGGCCGGCAGACACGAGGCGACACCACAGGCCTGTTTCTGGAGGTCCCGTTTCATAGCTTTGAACTTTCCTGTAGCTAAAGAGCTTCTTTTTCTGTGATCCAAAGTGAAGGATGGATGATGTGGGGGTTATTTCTAAGCTGGCCTCTGGGGCAGCTGTGCTCCCTCTCTCCCTGCTGTGCCTGCTGATGGTCCCTGTCGGAGGTCTGCCTTAGCCGTATTTTAATGCTGCTGTGTGGGACCTGCTGAGGCCTGAAATGCAGCCCTGCCTGCGTGGCTGCCTAGGGTGTGGGGTTCCGGGGGTTCCGGGAGGCTATTCCTTTGCCATAGTCCCCACACTGAGTAGCCTTCTGGCCACGCACCTGGGCAGAGAGCATTTAGAGGGCCTCTGCTGAAGGAAGAAGACCCTTCGGAAGAAGGTCCCCATTTGTCTGACTTTCCTGACAAGATATGGAGACAGAAAGAAGCATAAACATCAAAGGTTCTTTCAGGCGGATTCAGACTCTAATCAGTTCTTACCAGTTGGTTAAACCAGGTGACAAACCCAATTCCCTTGTGCTGACAGCCATAATAATCAGGCACCTTCTTTGTTCATTATGCTCTCTTTAACTCTGGTATTCTCATTCAGGCCTGCATTTAGTAATCACTCAGTGTGACGGTACACTAATGAAGAAATAAAACACAGTATCTGAGATCCATTCTTCTAGCAAAAAGATAGACTCTGCTCCACTGGCTTGTAAAATCAGGTTTCTGTTCACTTGGAGAACTATTAGACCAGGTGACTAAAAGTAACATTGGATAATTTGGAGAGAACACCTGGGATGGACTGTGGATTGATCCGTTCTTTATTATTTCTAAACACTTTTTAAGATTAAGAACTTCAGCCTTCTTAAGATGTGTTTTTGTAAAGCTTTGACCCTTGGCTATTGATTTCCTTTAGTAGTAAACTGGCTGGCCTCGTCACTTATCTCACCTTCCAGGTTGAGGGACTGTTAGGACTCTCCATTAGCCTGATTGTGCTAGTGGATGAAAGGGAATTGGAGAATTCCCCTTGCTTTTCCTTTCCTGCAATTCCCGTGGGAAGTAACAAAAGCAACAGCTACCTTCTGATGTGCTAAGCAAGAGAAGTTCTCCAGCGTCATATCAATCCGTAACGCCACTCTGGCATAACCACCTCTTGTTGAGCTGCAAAAACTGTGTCTAACTTCAGGTAACTCAGGCCTCAGGCTCCTAAACAAGTAACTCAAACTCGGGGTTTAGTATTCTGCTCTACAGAGTGAATAGTTACATCTGGCTTAAAGCTTATACAAATAAGAGCAGAATGTGGCAGAGCATGAGTGTAAGAGAGGCAGTGGAGTGGGCTGTGTCAAAGGCCAGGCATAGACAACCTGGCATACCCATGTTTTCTGATACATCTTTTCCCTCAGACATGCCTCACGGGGGTAATCATCAGCATGTCTGTCACCACTGGGGGCAGAACCCTGGATCTGCTGCTTTGGCCAAACTCAGGAATTTAGACTTTCAGCTCTGAAGCACAGCGGGCTTGTCAGCTGTGTGCTTGGGTATGGAGATGGTGTGATTGACCTGTAATACACCTGAGCACAAACTGTGGCAAACACGTGCACCTTTCTCTTTTGGAAGCATTGAAGAAGTAATATCAAGGCAACTCATTAGATCTTCATTATATTTCAGCACTCGCTGAGAGGAAGGGCCTTTTTATAAGGTTCGCAATGTAATGAAGAATAAATTGCCTTACCCACACGCAAATCCATGAGGCTGGAAAACAAATCAGTCTCGATCATGGTCCTTGTCACTGAGTTTTCTTCTCTGTAAGGAGATACGCTGTGAACTGCAGTCTGGCACAGGCAGGTGCAGTTCCCACTCAAATTAGTAGGCATTGCTCCTGCGTCCCCACCGTTAATGAGTTGGGTTCTCTAACTCTTTCTTAACAAACAATGCTCACATTATGAGTGAGGAAGGGACAGTTTTGTATTGTTTATATTGTCTGTTCAATTCAAATTATTAATGATTTTTAATTGGGAGCCTTATACAAAAGAGAGATTATCAGCATAGACTGTCCAGCTTGAAATCTGCCTCAGTAAATGACCCTGAATAATTTAGTCCGTTGTGCTACGCAAACAGTGACCGACTGATTGATATTTTGTCGTGGCCTGAAATATTTCAAAAACTACTACATTTAAGACAGTTTGTACAGGAGAAGCTTAGGGATAATAAGAGCAAATTCAGTGAGATGAAAGAGAAAAGTGCCTGCTTTAAAAGGACCTTCTTCTGTCTAGGTTATCAAGAAACCGAATAGCCTGATTTCTAACAGCAAACATCACTTACTTGTCTTTACATTCCCCTCTTCTAATTGAATTTAGTGCACTACTGTATTTCCTCCAGAAAGTATATTGTTTTTAAATTACCATTTCAGTGCTATTACTCAAGGCTCCTGCTTCTAATGCTTTCTGACAGTTATCAGCATAATGAACCATAATGAAATGATGAGCAATCTACAGTGGAAACTCAGTGTGGATTCCACTAGAGCTATATGACTGTGTTGTTAAAATTTGAATGCACATTAAAATAACACTGTCCTTATTTGTTTCCAAGGTCAAGGCTTTAAAAAAGGTCTGAAAGGTCTAAACACTGCAATTTTGTAAATGTTGCAGTCTTATATATGCCCTTAGCACAATCCTGTGTTGCATTTAAGATATCTCAGAGATAAATATTTGACCTGCATTTTCAAAAAAGCAAATTTACCTGCTAAACAACTGTGCTTGCAAATGAGTAATTACACAGGACCTGATTATTTAGGCATATGTTTATAAAGATTGCTTAGACTTCTAAACAAACAAATGTGCTCTTTTTCCTTCAAATTAACTTGTGCCTTAAGTTTCCACTCAGATGTGGATTTTCAGTGTTCAAGCTGTCAGAAGAGAAGAAAGTGGGGTGCACCACAGTTGTGCTGGCTAGTGCATTGTGGATGTCTTTGCACTGACTTAGCCAGGCTTTCTTCCCAGGGCTTGCACACTTGTGCTGACACTACTGCAGTTCAACCTCTGCTGTTGCAGCTCGTTCCCTGTGATCTGAGGCATATGCCAGTACAGCCTTTGGTCTTCAGAATTTAAATGTAAAACATAATAATTCTTCCACATCTTTATATATATATGTCTGTATCTTAAAGTAAATTATTTTGTTCTTAAAACATCGTATGAGATTGTTCATTATGTAAATAGTGCATAAAAATGGCTTTTAAGCTGTGGTACAGCAGTTGCAAGAGCAGAGGGAACAGTGGGTAGGCAGTAGGGAGAGAGTGATTTTTCTCCTCCACATAGGCTCAGAAAATAGAACATCCATTGCTGCCAGACCGAGAGAAAGGGATTGTGAGTGATGGGAATCTCAAAGGAGAAGGCTGTCTCCCCTCGTCTGTGGGGATGAGCTGAAGGAATTGAATAAGAAGGGGAGTGGTTATGTCTTGAAGAGAAGAGACAGGAGTAATTTGACAATGTGTGTTTATAATCAGTAGACTTAAAATCATCACTCCTTTAAATACAACAACTGTTTATTAACTGTCTTCTGATTTTCTGTCCAGAGCCTTAAATTAACAGAGACATTCACTCAATTAAGTGGGGGCTTTGATTTGGTTAGTCAGGACCCAGTTCTGTAGAGTCGTTGAAGTGAATTAGAGGGCAGACACAATAAGAAATTCAGCAGTTGGGCAAATTACAGAACACCTTATTTTTCTAGTTGGATTTCTTTCCTGTCAGACTGTCAGATAACTTTTTGGCATCCACAGTGGAATTCTTTTTATCTCAAAAGAGTCGGTGAACACAGGTGATAGTGTCTGCAGCAGAGTGTATTAGAGTAGATGCAATACCATGTCTTAGCATACGTGACAATGCAAAACGTTCTTAAATGGCAGCTTTTGGAAGAGAAGCCTGCAGGAAGTGGTACATGCAAGCATCAGTTTTCCCACACCTTTGCTAGTGGTAGCTGGACCTCTTTTCTTAACTCCTGTAGCCTGGAGAAGGGATATTAATTGAATTGTTCTCCAGGTGAAAAGGAAAAAGCCCATTGTGAAGCTGATAACCAGAGTTCTTTTGGTAAGTAAATAGGAAATCGTACATGCCAGTAAAATGGGCATTTTGTCATTGGCTCTGGTCCAAGATCCCTAGCTTGGCAGAACTCCCGCTGAAGTCAAAGGAATCTTGCCCAAGTAAATAAATGAAGAATTGTTTACCAAATCATTTGCCTTATTATAACCCAGTTGTAATGCTAACCATGCGCAGAGAGGAGGGGAGGTGGAAATGGAGCAGATGATTGATATTTCAAGTGGCTGCCACATCTTGTGGACTGTTGACTTTGGTCTCACCAGTTGTAAAAACACATAATCTGTAATGATACATGGTCAATTAGTGACAGCAACATACACAACTGTCACAGGAAAGTGTGTGCGCTTCGTTTCTGAGCTTAAACGTACACAGCCCAGGTGTTTACTCTGTGTTATAACTTGTCTTTCAGATGGCTGGAGATCAACAACAAAGGCTTATCTGAAGGGCATCGTAGCTCACATGCTGAAACATCATTGACAGCTCCACAGTTGTACGGGTTTAATGAAACTTTATGAGATGGAAAGAGGATGCCAAAGTGCTTTCTCTTAAAGCTGTGCCTGGCACTGTTTTGCCAGAAATTTTAGTGAGTGAACTTAGGGAGTTTAAAGACATTGATTATTTAATAATTACTTTCTTTACGTTGTCTCTGAAAATAGTAAACTCTCTTTTTCATTCTCAACCCTGTCTCCAGGGAGGTAAATTCTTAAGATCATGGTCAAGTTAAAGAGCATTGATTTGAGTTGTTAAAGACCGTCCTTATAATAATGGTGTGGTGAGGTCTTGCTGAGAGAGCAGCAGTATTGGCCCCGTCAGTGGGGCTGGCAACACGGCTAATAGCCTTAGCAGAGCCCTAGTCCTACCTATCTGTGCCTGAGCCAACCCCTTCAAAGATGCTTGATGTACTTTCAGTGGCATTTCATTGCTCTTCACAGATACCCTCCAAAGACCTTTGGAAACGTTCATTGTGTGGGTTTTTTCTTTTTTACACCTCTTTATTTGTTCTCTTTGTTCTTGCAGTGTTGTACACAAAAGCTGGCTCTCAGATCTTGTATAGCAGTTGTGCTAAACTTTTCATTGCTCCTGATAGCGCATTTCTAGTTAGGTTTTCTTGCTATTAGACAGTTGGATGCTTGCTCCCAGGTGCCTGCTGCTCCTTTAACTTATCAAAGACTTAGCTGCTTCTCTGTAGTATAGCCAAGGCCAAGCTGCCAATTCAAAACAGGCCATTTCATAGTAGGCTCCTTTTAAATGACGGTGAGTCATAGCAACCTTCCCTGTTGTATGAATCTTGTTTATTATGTAGCAAATTAGCTCAAGATTTCTGAATACCCTGAGTTCCCTTTGAAATCACCACAGATGAAGAGGGTCAGCGTCTCTGGAGCAGGCTCATAAAGAGGATCCTTTTGTCAGTCCTGGTCCAGAGCCCGCTGAAGCCTGCCGGTCTGCCTGATTGACTTTGCTTAACAAACACCCATAGCTGGCACACAGCTGCATTTAACAGTCGGTTTTTCTCAGTTTTAGGGAGAAGTTAGAAAGCTTTGAATTGCAGCAAGGTATTATTTTTACTGTTTTTTAGAATAATTGTGAATCCTTATCAAGCTGAAGTCTGCTTTTTCTGCCTCAAAAGAGGTGATATTTCCTTCAAGGAGAGTGCGGGAATGGTTAAAGAAGATTAAAGTCTTTTCTACATGCTTGAGGTTTTCTGGTGTCTGGTGGGAATTGCCAATGAAGCTCCCTTCTGATTTCACACTGTCAGGTGAATGCAGGCCAAATACAGTGTGACAACCCACTTGAAAATAGTTATCCATTGCCCTGGTGCAGAGACCTCCGTTACCTGATAGAGAATTGTGCTTTTACACACACAGATGGAGTAAATTATTTTTTTAATCATTTTCTCCTTCCAGGGCTCAAAAGCTTCATCCTGCTTGTTACTTAGTCACATACATATCTCTTGAAAGCATCTTTCTTTCAAAGGAGGGTACATTTTAAATGCAGTGATCTGGTGACTGACAGGATGCTCCTAACAAAGGCATGCCTTCTTGAGGGTATATATATTTGAAATATCTCCATTAGCACTTCCATGGAGAGTGTGGGTTTCAGTTTGTGTTTTTATTAGATCTCCTCCCACAGCCAGATCTTTCAAGGTAATAAATCTTAACTAAACCGTAGGCTAGTAGTAAACAGATGTGGTTACAGTCCAAATACTGATGATACCAGTTCAGTCCTTCATAGGTAATGTTGCCACCAAAATAATCCACTCACACTGCTAGTGACAGGATGAAGCTGTCACAAAAAATGAAGCTCCTGAAGGAGTCCTCTGCCAGGGGACAGACTGAAAGAAAACTGCAGACAGGCAGCTGTTTGTGTCTATAGAGAGCTTTATTTTGAGTGCCATCAGAGTGGGTTTCTTTAAAGTGCTAAATTTACTTCAAAGGAATTAAGTGTCAGAACCTTATGCTGAGGTGGTTTTTTAGTTTGTTTTGTGATGTTTTTGTTTTCAACCTAAAAAAATAGTATATCATGGCTATTTGTATCTGATCAAATTGGTCAAAATAGACCCCACAACTTTATCTTCAGTCGTTTGACCGTGGGACCTCTGAGAAAAGCTTGGGTGAACAAAAGCTGTCTGCCCAAAAGTTGGGGCTTGCCAGTTGTCTAGAAGTGGCATTCTGGAGTCCTATCAGCCTGGGGCAGCAGAGAAACAAGCTGCAAGGTCCTTCTTGTTTCTTATCATTTTATAGGACAGCAAAGTCACTTTGGAGCTGTTCTGCTGGGAATCATTTCTTTCTCATCTCCTTTCTCTGTGCTTTAATCCACGCCTCCTAACCATACACTGTTGCTGAACTAAATTAACTGGTTTAGTGAAGACAGTATTCTTTATGTCAAACAAGTCTGTCTGGTCTGCTTGTAGAAAACTGTAATTGAATTTGCCGCATACACCCACAGAGACTTTTAGAGAAGCACCTTGTTGGGCAGATCAGTAATAAAAAAGGAAGATGTAAAACCAGGGATATTAAAACCTTTGTCATAACCATTTAAATACAGTTCCTCAGCAAAGTGTGCTTACAAGTCTACCTTCAGATCCCAGGATTAGTTTTTAGAAGTATTTTTTGGTTGCATAGATTGGTCGGGTTTACAGCTGCAGGGAGAAAGGGTGGGCAGACTCGGTTGGAGTCTCCTTGCACACCCAACCAATTGTGCCCACCTGCCTGTCTCTCTGGAGTCCCTCCAGCTCCAGGAGCCCAGCTACAGCACGTCCTCTGACATGTGTTTGTGGTATGCGGTATTTCTCAGGGGAGAGGCTCTCCTCTTTTCTCTCCTGGCTTTGTAGTGGTGCTGAACTTGCAGTCCTGGCACATCTTGGTTAGACCCTCTCCTTGGGCACACAAGGGTTCTGGGGTCTGTGTTTTCCCTTTGGCATACGTGAAGGCCTGGGCACACTAATCCCTGAGGGCAGCAGGCTTAGTCACTCAGTTGCAGCGACTTGCCTTTGTGCTATTTGCCTTTGAAATTATTCATTGCATTTGGTGTAGATGTTCTTTCTCCTTAGCAGAGTGATTTTGCCAGATTCATTATGCTGAACCTCCTACACTTGCACTGATCCTCTGGGCACAGGAGGAGGGGGACTTTGGGGTGATGTTCTCCGCAGGATAGTATCCAAACAATGGGCAAACTCACTTGTAGACGTTTGAGTCAACTACCTCTTATGATCTCTCAGTGTTTAGGACAGCTGATTTAAATAAAAAATATCATTCTCTGTGCAAATAGTTTACTGATATGTCATTATGCCCAGTGCTAGTCTGCAGCGTGGTTGCTTCACAGTCCCTTGCCGTCTACACCCCACAGGTTCAGTCCTGGAGAGCAAGTTCATTTTTGGGTCTTCACTGTGGAAGCTGTACGTGAGTCACTCCAGTGCTTGGAGCAGGCTTGATCCTCGATATGCATCACTGAGGCTCCTTTACTGTGCCCACAGAGACCTGTAATCCACAGAGAGCTGGCACACAGGTAACGGAGCACACAGAGCTCTCCTGTGGCCTGGAAGGAAGGAGATAGTCAGGTGCTGGTATGCGCCCTTGTCATGGTTTTCACCAGGCCTTTATCATTTCTACAGGGGTGTGTGGGAGGCTTCTGACTGTAGAGGGACTTGTGTTTTGTAGGAAGGGACAGAGAGAAATGCTGATGGATGAAAAGCTAAAATGCTGCCTGAGGTTGTAGAAAGAGCGCTAAACTGTATCAGTCCTTTCAATGCAAGTAATACTCATGCTATTAACCCCTTAAAAGCTGTTATTTCCCTGAATGTTGATTTGACATACAATAGAACGTTGTCCTTGTTTCACCCACCTATCTGTGGGTGAAAGACAGATGGATATAATGGCTATAGCTTACTGCAGTAAGAGAAAACCAAACAATCTGCATTGCCCAATGAATTTAAGTAAATCTAATAAGAGGGTTGAGGAACACAGTAAGATTAGCCTGACAAAGATTATTTATTGCTAAACAGGCTCTTCAGTGTTTCCCTCAGCCCTGACACACACAATGAATTGCTCCACCCAGGGCCTTTCCATTTGCTTCATGGCTCAGTTGATTTTGATGGGTTTATTGTGAAGCAAGATTTATGGAGCTCCAGGAAGGAATAAAATTAAAAACTTCCGCTCCCTGTGTTCCCACAGAGGAGTCCTCCGTGTCTGTTCATGGTGCTGGCAAATGGGTTGGGAGAAGGATCCGGCTTTCAGGCCCTGTGATCAATATGTGTCCCTTTTGCAGTCCCTGATATGAGAATAGTGAGTGGCTCTGCAGATCTATCCCTCAGATTCTGTTGTCCTGTGCAGGAAAAATGACAGCATCTGTCTTCTTAACATCATAAAATGAACTTTAAAATTATTTGGTTTTCAAAATTAAAATGTCTAGGTTTTATTTTTCTTTTCCTGTAGGAACCATCAGACTTTTAAGCTGTTCTGAGCAGTGTGGCAGTATTAGCTCCATGCTTCCAGAGTGGGCTGTGCAATAGCCTGCTTTCATTGCAGTAGTTTTAGGAAAAATGCTGTAAATCATGGGACTTGTGACAAAATCACAAACAGTGGTGGTGATTCAGAGGCAAAGGTTCCTGTCTCCCTTCTTATCTGCCCTGTAGCTAGATTTTTCTGCACAGGGTTTGTGTGAGGGCGGTGGTGTGGCTGGTGGGATGCTGGTAGCAGGGTTCATCTGGGAACTATGTGGGCACTTGCAGCCTGCCACGGCCGTGAAAGGGTTTTCATCTCATCTAGCAGCAGCGGCTCTGTTGTCAGAAACAAAGCAAATCTTGATCACCATTGAAGGAGCAGATACGCCCTGTGTTTCAACATCTGAAACCAGGCCCATCAATCTGAAGCTATTTCCCACTCCCAGTGCCAACAGATCCATTGATGACTATGCTCCAGAAAGAAAAGAAATTGCTTTCCCCCTCACTGTAATGTCAGCCCACCATTTGGAGACTCCCCTGCATCTTCCTTTTCATGCTGGAGGTGGTGCACTCATCTCTGTGACCTGCAAGCATCTGCTTCCCTGGTTTTCCGCTTCGTCGCATCTCTGTTTAGACATTGCAATGCCCTGTCCCACATACTAATTACTGACTTTTTGCTTCTGAGGAGCTTGATTCATTCTGGCACATTTTCCCATGTGAAACTGGACCTAGAGCCTTGGAAAATATCTTAATGGACATTAGAGTAAGTCTGAGTTTAACCCCAAACTGGCTGCTGTATCTGAGCTAAGAGGCACATCTTTCAGACTGCAGCTGTGGCAGTATGAACCCTCCTCACATGGAGGTCTTTGCTTCAGGAATAGTCACTTGAAATGGGGATATTCTCAGCCCTGGCAAATCTGAGTGCTGCCGAGGGAGGGTGGTGTTTGCACTGGCACCACCTTATCTCAGCCCTCCTGGCTGCCCTGTGGGTGGATGGATGGTCTCACATGTGTGATTGCAGTAAGTGAACAGTTTGAGAGAAAACACCTTTTGCTTTTTCCTGCTCTAAGACTCTTGGCTGTTTCCCACAGGAACGGTTTCAGTTCAGGGCTCCCTGCTGACCACCCTCTGGGAGGGCAGACAGCCTCAACTACAACTGGCTCCAGCAAGCTGCTCTGGCCAGGGCACACCTTTGGTGCACAGCGTAGTTGGGCTTGCAGTCTGCTGAGGCTAATGGTTCCATCCCAAGGCTTTTGTTGGTTCTCCTTGTTCCTTGACAAGTGGGGAAGGACAGATGTCACCTTGTGGGACCTGCCTGCTCTGAAGAGAGAGCCCAGGTGTGAGGCAGCCTGGGGAGGCCTGGGGTAGATGGAGTTTGGATCAGTTCCTGCTCAGCAGTTCCTGCGCTGCTGCTTGAGTTCACGATTTCAGGAATGTCTTCCACCTCATTGCACTCTGAGTGTATTTTTGAAAAGAAGGCTTGTGTATTTGCAGGCTAAGCAGAGACTGCTTCCTCCTGCCCAGGGGAGGTGGCAAAGCCAACTTTTGAGGGAGGGAGAGCTGGTTATGGGACAGAGGCACTGGGCTGACACTTGGGACAGATGTGCAAGGCATGTCTTGTGTGCCCTTGTCTCGCCACATCTTTCACTACCTCCATTTCCACGTGATGAACAGAGGTTAAAACCAGTTTCTTTCCCTTTTCTTGCTCATCTAGTTTCTAAGCATTTTTGGATCACAAAATGCCTCTTACTGTGTTCAGTAACTGATCTTTGAGTAAAAGGATTTTGTCCTTAGGACTCCTAAATGCTGCCAGTGTGTAAATAAAAGCCATGAATGGCAGCCTGGTGGTGCAGCATACAGGAGGAGGGCCCCCCGTTGCAGGGCCTGGCCCTGGCTCTCTCTTCTTTCAGTAATTCTATTTGTCAACTCCCATTAATTCACAGACTGTTTTGAAGGTTTTTAGCAGGAAAGGAGGATTTCCCTCTTCAAATTTCCCTCCTTCCAAAATTAATAATTTCGTATTTCTGAAGTGAGCAGAGAAACAAACCTTGCTCAGCTAGTCCTGGAACAAAGACCTTTCATTTAGGTACTGAAGATAACTAGATACATCTGACCTCTTTGTAACGTAAGACTCTTTTCTACCTACCTGTCCCAGAATAAAAGTCCTGTCTCCTGTTTAACTCGTGTTATGTCCTGACAGCTTCAAGCACAGACCCAAGAAGGGGATGCAACCCTCAAAGCATTGTCCAACACAGTGTGTTAAAGTCTCAGGCTTCCTTTGAGATGAATCTGATGAATCGAGGGAGCCAGAATTAATCTTCCCCGGAGTCAACTTGTAACAGCTTAACTCCTTCGCTGCTACACCTGATGAGTCCCTTCTTTAATTCCAGCAGAATTTCACCCGAATATATTTAGGTCCCATTTTACCCTGATGGCTGTTGTTTTACCTTTGCCATATGAGAGACTATGGCTGATGTATTTATACACTTAATGAAACTGTAAGTACTGACTGATTTTTTTTTTTTCTTCCCCTCAGTTTCATAACGTTTGACAAATAACAGGGATGGAAAAACTGGAATGAAATTTGCCAAAATTTTATCTTATTTTTTCTGCCAGGAGATACAGTTGATTTTTTTTTTTTAAATTCCAACTATTAAATATATTTTGATAAAATTTAAGAAGCTTTTCTGAACTCTCTTGTGTCTTGGATAAAAACTGAATTTGTGACTTTCTACAAAATTATTTCCAGTGTTTTTCTGCTAATAATATTTGTATGTAAAGCCTTGACAACGAGGAGTTACTAAAACCAGATATTTTTAATGTGTTCCTGTTTGGATCGTTGTATTTTGTGAGCTTTCTTCTCTTTCGTTTCTGTTCAATACAGTGTTTACCTGCAGTCCTGTCCTAAAGCCTTGTGCATGTAGTCAGAGTGCCTTTGTGTTCTACTCTAGAGCAAGCAGGCTTTCCATGGTCAGGGAAACTTCTTGGGATATATAATATATCTATCTCTTTCATGGGTGCGCTCTGAACCATCCTTGTTCAATTTAAGGGTACAAAAAGTGTTTCTCAACTGCATTGAAATTTATTGAGTCACAAGATTAGCTGTTCTGCATTTTCAATTTGCCTGTGGGTTTGGAGCCCCGGGGGGATTTAGGCATATAAGTAGGATTTCTGCCTGTGCATGGTCTAGAGCAAGGCAGGGCTCTGCTGCCCAGTCAGGCAGAGCCAAGCATGGCAGTTCCAAAGGGGTGCTGAAGTGCGGGAGGAGTTGCTGCCAGCAGGCTCTGCCCTGCTCCTGCCCTGTTGCTGCCTTGCTCCTGCCTTGTTCCCAGATTAGCCCACTTTTGACCAGGGATGTCCTCTCCAGCCTGCCTTTGGCTCTGTCCTCAAATTCCTGTTCTGGAACAGCTAGGAACTCTTTTGGCAGTGTGTTTATGAGTCTTAAAGTCTCCTGCCCTATGGTGGAAAAGCTGACCTTGTTTCTCAAGTTCAGTCTTATTTCCAAGCTTTCTGTCTGGTCTCTTTTTCCTGACCAGGTTTCTTTTCTCACCTGGTCACCATATTTTCCTCTCCAATTCTTTCAGATTCTCCGGCACTTCCCTATTGTAACTTTTATTCCCCATCCTTCAAAGCCTTAGTTCTGTGTCCAGCTTCCTACCCAGATCTCCATCCTGTATCCCTAAGTGTCATGTCCAGGTCCCTGCTTGATGGGATTCAGTGTTCACTGAACGTGGTTTGACATCAACTTGTCTGGAAAATATTGCACTTCTGTTTTTCAGAAAAAATATCATAAGATATTTCTGTAACAATTTCAGCGAGAGCCTGCCTGTAGGTATTGGAGGACCTTGAAAATCTCTAGTGAAGCAGGAGTTTGTGCATTTCATGTTCCTGATGCTCAGGAGATCATGCAAAAACTGAGTGTAAAATACTTGAATTTAACATTTTTCATAACAATTATTTATAGTTAAAGTGAAAAAGCCCTTTCATTTAAACTCTTGTTTAATTGCAGTGCTGGGCTTTCAAGCTCATTTAGAGCTGGAAAATGCTGTTAATTCCACAGCTGAAGAGATCAGAGTTTGACTTAGCAGTTAATTTTTCATCTTCATTAAGAACATAGAGAAGTAAAATTCTATTTGGTCTCTTCTGTCCTTGACCTAAATGGGAGTTGCACATCTCTGGACTCCTAAGTCTGATGGTACTATGTAAGCTTTTTCTAGTTACTAAAAACATGTGGACTTTGTCTTTTTAGGCCCTCCATCTGCTCCTCAGAACCTGATTTCCAATGTCAACGAGACATCAGTGAACTTGGAGTGGAGCCCCCCCCAGAACAAGGGTGGCCGGGAAGACGTCTCCTACAACGTGGTGTGCAAGAGGTGCGGCGCGGGCGACCTCAGCCGCTGCCGCTCCTGTGGCAGCGGAGTGCACTTCAGCCCCCAGCAGAACGGCTTGACAACCACCAAAGTCTCCATCACTGACCTCCTGGCACACACCAACTACACCTTTGAAGTCTGGGCAGTGAATGGAGTAAGCAAGCAAAACCCTAGCCAAGACCAAGCTGTGTCAGTCACTGTGACAACTAACCAAGCAGGTAGGGAACATAAACAGTAATTCTCTTCTTCTCTTTGCTGCCTGGTTTTTAGGAAAGCTGTGATTTCCATTACATTTATCATTAGCAAATGAATAGAAGGAGCCCTAAGATGTGTAACTAGGTCAAACCCTTATTTTCTGGTTATTTATATGAATAGTTTAAATTCTTCAGAGCCAGAAGGAGAGAGAAGGGTGTGGATGCTGTAGCTGGGAGCAGGCTGTGCTGCAGCATGCAGGGAGGACACTGGGAGGCATCTGAAGAAGCACAACAGCAAGGCTGCCCTGTCCCCTTGCTGGCCCTCCAGCACCTCAGCCCTGTGTAGGCCAGATCCTGCACAGGGACACAAATGTGTCCTTGGTGTTTACAGAGGGCAGAATACATACTCAGGGAGCACAGGACTGTGTTTCTGCCTCCTTTCAAAAAGGGCTGGGGAAGATGCCAAGAGTGGAAAGAGTGAGCACTCCTTGCCTACCTGCTCTCTCTCCTCTCCTGCAAAGTCAATTAGATCTGTCCCGTTGTTAAATAAGTACCTCCTTAACCTGCTGCTCACAATGTTTCCATTGATCAAAGCTGGCATTGCTGTAGAAATCCTGTATGAGCTTTCATCTTCGTGCTGGCTGATTTTTGCTCTTCATTCATCAGGGAGAGTGAAATACTATTTCTGTATACGCCAGATTATTTCAGATACCCTAGGCAGTTCTGCTTTTTTGGTCCCTCGCGCCCGACCTAGTAAGGGCAAAGTCTGCTGCAGCAGATTGCCATTTAGTTTTGATGCTAATTTGTTTGATCTTTTTCTTTAATTATGTAAAAACATTTCTTAGTTTACAGCAAGCTGGGGTTTCACACACAGAGTTCCAGTTGAATGTTTAATTTAATGCACAGAGTTATATACATTTGAATATGACACTGTTCTGTAGCCAAATTAGATATCCAGACTGTCAGACTGGCTACAAGACCGTCAAACCTGTTATCTGATGGCTCACGGTACTGATTGCCTTGAGGTCCCACAGATGTTGCAGGCATTCAGCCCCTTGGAGCATGGCTTACAGGGTTATCTTTTATCATTAGACTTATGATGTATGAGGCAATATTAATATTACATATTTTGATAGTACTGCACCATATAAATATTTTGAATTCTATTTCCTGATAGATGCGTGTGAAAAGTAGCTATGCATAGTCCAAGTGTACAAATTTTAGCTGTAGTCCAGAACACATCAGTATTATGAGTGAGAGATACATTCAATTTTGCAATGACAGTTACAACCTAAATTGTCAAGTCCAAGCTGAAGCTCCTTTGAAAATCTGGTCCAGCGTTTTTTGTTCTTCACATACAGCTGACAGCATCCCTTTTAAATTATGATTCAAAAATTCAAACTATCACTTTGCCTAGTGAAAAGAAGACTAATAGAGAACAGCGGCTATTAGAGAGTCTTGAGAGAAAGCCGTGGGAGAGTGCTGTCATATGCTATATGAAAAGAGAAGGTTGAGAACAGCAACAGGGACAGTGTTTTTGTGCTATGAATGCCTAGCAAAGAGAGTATTTCTGACTGATTTTGGCATGTGTAAGGATTAGTGGATGCATATATGCATAAATAAGTGAGCAGAATCCATCTACCGTGTGAAAATTCTACCATCTTATGCTTTTATATGCAAACCAAAATCTGATTGAATATGCAAATAAGAATTGATTTTGTTTATTATCCATGAGTAACATTCTTCACATCAGGAAATTTGTATTTTAGCCAACGTTTCCAATTTCGAAACATGCCCAGTCTATCAAATGCGTCAGAGGGCCGGGGAAAATTGTACTGGTATAAATGAAAATTAACTCCAAGGTGCCAGTGTTCTCCTGTACTTCATATGACTTTGTGGTTTCTGCTGCATAGGAGATCTAAATAGAAATGTGTGGCCTAAACCTACAGATCTCAGCTGAGATAAATAGTCCTTACATATGCAAATAATCCCATTGATTTTGGTGGAAGTGCTTGCTTGAGTAAAGGTTTGTAAAGTTAGACCCTTGGGTTTTGCAAGTACTGATCTGTTTAATCATTATAAATGTGTGTCTGGGGTGCATTAAAATCCTTGTGCCACTAATTTTCTTTCACTGTATTTCATTATATAGAAACCATGTCATGATAGAGGACTGCCACAGACTTGATTTTGATCTTGCACCTTTCTTACACTAATGTAAAACTGCCTTGGTTTCTTTGAGACAATTTCTACATTCAGATTAGAGCCAAGCTCCTCCCTAATAAAAATGATACCATCAACATTGAAAATTAGTATATGACTTTGTTGGGTTTGCTCTCTATGTTTCCATAGAAAATATTTCCAACTTTTGATAGGAAAAAAAAATTTTGTCAATGTGGGGGTTTTTTTAGTTATTTACATATGAACAATGTTTTTGGTTGTATTCTGGGGAATTTGCTAGAAGTTTGCAAGAGCTACATCTCAGAGTTAGATTCAGTAGGAATGGGGAGGTATGCAAGAGACCTTTTAACGTTGAGCTTCCAAATATGCACATGTATAATCTGAAGAAAATATGCATAAATTTTGGAAGTGTTTTTTGATATCAGAATCAGAAATTGGGGTATCGGTATGTTTGCTTGCATTGGTGCCAGCCCCTGTAGAAGGTGTGCATTTGGAGACAGGCAGAAAGCAATGAGAAATCAGTTACTGGTGTATTCAGCACAAAATTGACAAAATGTATTGCAGTGACATAAAAGGTGCAATTGAAAGGCACAGGTGATTTTTTTTGTTTGCTTTTGCCATTTAACTTCTGCAGAAAATGAAATGAGGCAGTTTACTTTCCCCTCTGTTTAGACACTCTTTTCAGTTTCAATGCTGTAGAAAAGTGTTTAAATGAAAATAAGATTTGCCATCCAAAAAGCATTTGAGAAAGTATTTTTCCTGCTTCCTTTGAAAAGGTCTTGGTTTTAATAGCTTGCTTAAAAAAAAAAAAAAGGCAAGCTAAATTTTGGGCTTTGAACCAATAAAAATTTTTGTCTCCTAGTGAAATACTTCAGTGTTGTGACATTTTAAGAATTCTGAATCATGAATTCAGCTCGCTATTCTCTCCAAGTTTAATATAATAATAATTCTTAATTTTTTTTGAGATAGGAACCATTACTCTTTTCCTAGATATAAGATTAAAAACAAATTAAAAAAGCAAGGATGGAACGCTGCAGCTGCTGAAACTTGGAGCAAGTGCCCTTAGGGCAAGGAATACTGGAAATGCTGATACGATATTGGGGGTCCTCCACTGGCAGTGGTGGCTTTTGTGTCTTTTAGTTTTCAATGAAATGAAATCAGCACTTTGTTTATCTTTAAAAAATGTGAAATGATTTGTGGAATTGATGCAGATCAGCAATTCTCATGTGATGCTGCTATGAGAAGCTGATTTCAATGAGGAACTCTTACCAGGCAGTTGACTGAAGAGCTCAAAAATCTTCAGGCTCTTTTTTTTTTTTTTTTTTTCTGCTAAGGATAATGCTATGAAGCTGTTCAAAATTAAAAGCAAAGCTCTCAATAAAGAGATCTTGTTCACAGCATGCAGGAAGCTTTTGTGGTTTGGTTTTTTTTGTTGTTTTTTTTTTTGAAGAGGCACTGAACAGTTTATATTTTTATTAAAAATTACAGCTGAGCTGTTTAGGGCTCCAACCTGAGACCCAGGTCGACTGCTCAGTCCTTCTGTGTGCATGTGTGAGGGGGGGCAGGACCACTGGGACAAGGTTTTTGCACTGATGCTAAAGGCATTCATAAGGCAGGGGAGCAGCGTGGGGGACAGAGCCTACTGAAGCCTAAATGAGATTTAAAATCCAAGCTCATTATGGTGCTTCCTCTGCTCCCTTCATTTTGTTTGCGTTTTATGAGGGATGGGTGTCCTTCTTGCCTCCTTTGCTTGTTGGAGTTAAAGCAGTTGATATTTCTGAACAAACAGACTGCCTGGTGATTTGTTACCTTGTTAGGTTACCTTGGGCTCAGTGTTTCCTTAAGTGTACAGCTAGATGGATGCAGGATGTGCCAATTAGAATGAAAATACAGTATAAATAAATAAACTTACTCTTTCTCCCGGTGCATCAGACTGGATGTTTTCAATCTGCCTGTGCTTGGGATCAAGAACTGATCTGTCTCATGAATATCTCAGGCTCTCTGTTCCATTTTATTCCTCTTTCTGTTCTCGTTCCTCTCCCCAGCCCCTTTGTCTCTGCGATCCCTCACACCTTGCCTGTCTAGCTGTCTGTTCACCTGTCTCAGAGCTGCTTCATCTCGGAGGCAGAGCAGTGTGGCTGGCGGTCTGCAGTCCTTTCCCCCTCTTTTGTGTGCTGCCTTGGTCCCTCACCATCACTGACAGCCCTGCGGTGGTTCAGTATCCATTTCCAGGCAGGAACTAAAATGGGTCACGGTGCCACCAGGACTTCAGCACTGCTGGGAAGATCCGTGTGAATTGGGTGCTCTGGGACCGGCTGCAGCTGTGGTGAACCCAAAATACTGACATGCAGTGCAAGGAAGGGAAATGGCAGCTGTTACTAGTTTTTATTTAGCCTTTAGGTTGGTTTGTTACGTTTTTAATTCCATTACGTAAAGGAAAAAAACCCCTGAGAGATCCTGATACTTTGAGGATGATTGTGTTCTGAGTTAGAAATGGAGAGGGGGGGAAAGAAGTGGGAGTTACTTGCTTCTAGATGACTCATAAGTTCTACTGGACTTTTTGGTAGGGGAATATCTATTCCCATTTTGCATTTCGGTGGGTCTTCTTTGAAAGCCCACGTTCCCTTTCAAATGCTGATTAGCATTCCTCACGTGTTGTACAGAACAGCACAGAAAATGCATATAAGGTCTTACATTCTGCCAGTGTGGTTTAGCCTGTGCTGAGCTGCATTTGCAGTCAGTAAAAATTCATGGACATACATTGCCCTTGGTCAGTGTGCACTCTTCGTATCGACAAAATAGTAGTTGCTCAGGCAGATCAAAAGCAATACATGCCAAGACCAGAAAACCTAAGGATTTCAGTATTTTAATGTTCTGTTTTCCTGGATATTTATAACTTAACTATATAGAGTTGCTCTGTAGTGAAACATCAAAAGACATTGTTAAGTAGATTTCAGTCACGAGGCTTTCTTTAGGTGACTGCGTGAACACACTTAAACTACTACTGTAAAATAAAATTAACAGTAACTCTGAGAATTGATTGATCTATATGATTCTCTAAACTCCCTCAATGTTCTTTTGGCATAGTCCTGGTTTCAGTATATATAATAGCAAATCATTTCTGTTTGCTGAGAGTGAACATAACATTTTTTGATTTTGTGTGTGGTGGTATTTATGTGCATGTTAAGAATCTTATCGATAGGGATGTGGCAAAAGAAGTTAATTTTGATATTAAAAATAGCAAGGTCTGTAGTCATTTAGACTGCTGGTTTTATGCTCAGCTCTTGCAACAACAGATGTTCCTTTTATTTTTTTAATGCCGCCCTAGTGAAGAGCTGTTTATTGTTGTGTTGAAACATAATTTCGAAGGTCTCTATAACCCCAAGGAAGACTTCATCCAGTTGCTGGGCACGACTGGGCTTGGCTGTAGCCTTCCCAGGCATCCAGGAGTCAATTTAGCTTTTTACTTCTATTTTTTTCAAAGTACTTACTACCAGTAGGGTCCCACCCTTTCCAGTTACTTGTTCCCTGCAGCCAAAGGATACAAATAGCCTGTTCCAGTAGTCCTTTTACAGGCACACAAACCCGTGAAGAAAGTCATGCACATAGCTGGGTGTGTATAAACAGTCACAGCACCCTGGCCATGCAGTCCCCACAAGCCTGCTTTAAAATAATCTCTTGGCAAACATCTGGATACATGCCAGCTGTCCAGAACATGGGAAGTGTTTGTGATACTGTGAGCTGCTGCATTCTTTACTCTGCAAAATGTCAGGATAATGGAAAAGGGGAGTCGAAAAGGGGTGTTCTTATTTTGCTTTAAGGTATTCGTATTAAGCATGATGGATCTGCAGTGTCCTTATTCCTCAAATGAAGCTGTGTCAACCATGAATTCAATAAGGGGAAGAGATTCAAAACTAATAAGCGGGGACTTGAAAAAGAGGTGATCTGTGAGCGTGACACTGTGAGTGATTTGTTGCAGCATCTTGCAGAATTCCAAGCTAATTATATGCAACTTTCTCATTTTGAATCTAAACCAGTGGGGTTTCTAAGGCTTCGCGTTTATCTGCTGGACGTGAGTATTGATCCCTCCTGTACACACGTTTTCAGGCAGGAGGGCTGAGACAAGTTGTTAGCTGTTGCAGGGTTTCACCTGCTGTAATCAGTGAGGTGACCTGCCAGGTTGTGCAGGACAGCAGCCTGCATTTTCTTCCCTTGCTTTGGTTTTCCAAGGCAGTTGTGTTTTGGCTCTTGCTGTCTGAAGATTTACATTGAAAGTAATTACTACGAGGGCTTCTGAAGGAAACAAAATTATGTATTTTGGGAAACCGCATGTCTTTCTAATATTGATGCTGTGGGAGGTCCAGAAGGAAGATAAGTGATCCTAGAGCTAGAAATTTGGGAATACCATAGAAGTGAAAAGTGAAGAATACTTTCCAATGGGCAAATTTCAGCAGTGAGCATGAGCTTTCCCTGAGCCTTGAAGATGTCATGTGTTGACCAGCCCAGGTTTCTTCTACTTCGTGTTTAATTATGTGTGTAAGTTAATATGTCTGAGTAAGGAGCTTCTCCAAGCTGGCAGATGCAAGTGGGAGTTTCTTAACAGCTCTGTGTTCTTGCAGAGGCTTTAACTGATGGTCTGTAATAAATGTGTGCTTATAAGCATACGTGCTCCCGTCTTAAAAACAAACCCGGGAAAACTATTGTTGAGAAGGATTAAATTATTATTTTAAGGTAACTGCAGCTTTCCACAAAGAAATAATAATTAAAATAACAACTGCCTGCTTTCTGGCAAAGCTGTCTGCACCACCCATTTCCATGAATTTGTATTCAAGGTGGGGGATACAAGTCTTGGTCGGAAGGAAGAAAAAAATACTTTCTAAAGATCCTTAGTAAATAACCAGCTTCAGGGTTCAACGAACAGCTTAGACAAGTTGCACGTCAGATAGAGCCAAGAAGTAATTGCAGCATTTAAATAAAAGTTTCGTCACATTTTTTAAAAGATCTTGTGGCTTGCTATGGAAAATTGAGGTTAGTTACACATCTTGCTAGGGAAAAAGGCATCCAATTTCAGGACTAGATGGCATTGATCATATTTAAATTATAGAAATTTACTTCAAGAAAGCATCAAATTCTGGTCTCAGTGATGTTGGTACAGATGAATGGCTACCAAACCGACAGAGATGAAGATGAGGTCCTGCAGCTTTTATTTGCTCTGGACTACTTTATCTGCATGTTTCCTTTCTCTGGCAGCACACTGACATTTCCCGTTTATGGAGTTTGGTGGCCAATCTGAGCGCTTCCCTTAAATAATTGGCACAGAAATATTTTCATGTGGAAGGAGATTTTGCCCAAGAATGCTTGTGGCTACCAAATGTTTAGATGGGCTTCTAAATTCTCTAGTTATTTTTGCAGCTGACTAAATTAATTGGAAAGCAGCCAGAGAGACAGCAGAGTCCGGTCTGTAGTTCAGCAACAATAAAAGGCTTCGGAGAACTTTATCAAAGCTTCTATTAACCCCCTGCTGATGTCCTCAAACAGGATTCTTTTGAGAAAGTGGAAACACAAAAGCTAGGCTGCACAACTGCCCCTATGTGTCCATTCATAGTTTTTAAATCCGCACAGTTACTAATTAAAATGCCATGCAGAGTAGCACAAATAAACATCGCTAGTCCCTGAAGCCTAAAGTTTCTGCACTGGCCCATAGTTTGGAGGGCAGGATTCTGAACTCGCCCTAAAGGGTGGGTAAAGCAAGCCCCTTTGGTTCAGATGTTCTGTCTTT
Source organism: Serilophus lunatus (assembly GCA_013399895.1). Taxonomy (NCBI): domain Eukaryota; kingdom Metazoa; phylum Chordata; class Aves; order Passeriformes; family Eurylaimidae; genus Serilophus; species Serilophus lunatus. Next base: position 688,328 of record VXBA01001332.1, read on the forward strand.
GCAAAATGTATGTCAAGTCCATCCATATGCATGAAATCATACTCCCAGAATGCCATCCCAAGGCAGCCCGTTATATTTTATTTATGTGTTGCAAAGCACTGCGTTAAACCGTGAGGACTAAATAGAGCTGTGGCATGCCTGCTGGATCTCTATAATCATGTTTGCCAGATTTTGGTGGACATCAAAATGCTGAGCACACGAGTGAATACTGCTTCTTTCATCGAGAAATGTCACTTTAGATTTAGCCCCACGTGTGAACTGGTGTGCAGGGAGTGCTTTATTATTATGGCAGGGCTCCAGTGGGCTTCCCCTCCCAAACAAAGCAGGCCAATGCGTAGCCTCTCTCTGCATCTCCTTGAAGGATTTCATGGCGTCTCCTTAGATTAAGGTAATCTGCCTTCATTACTAAATTCAAGAGCCAGAGCCCCAGAACTCTGAGTGCACTCTGAGAACAGATTCAGAATCTCTGAAAGTTGCAGCTTGTAAACTGGTAATAACAAAAGTTGATCATGGGTTTGCATTTATTTTTAAATGCAATTGACAGAAATGTAAGAAGCTCAAGCATTTGTATTTTATTCTTTTGGTCATTTGTATTTCAAACCATCCCCTATGGAAAAGTTCTACTCTTAATTTAAAAGGAAATGATAACTTTTGTCTCAGCCTTCTGAACTGTTCCTGCAGGATTCATTAGGATTTTTATCCCTGCTATCGAATTCTATCACTTAGTCTTAAAAAGACAATTGACTGATTCTGATTTTTTTATTAAATTCTTCTACTGCTCCATAAAATATCTTTGGTTTTCTATGTATTAAAATCGATTGAAAGTATTCATGGATTATTACAGTCAGAAAAACCTTTAAACTGTAAAGTACTTTGGATATAAATGTCTTTCAGTTTCATAGATTACCAAAGGCTAAAAGGAAAGCCCTGAAATTTTTAATTAGCTTTCTATTTTCCATGTTCCATTAAGTGGTCCCATCGAGAAATAATAGAAAAGACAGTTTTGGATAAGCAAAACAGGAAGGTATAGTGGGCTGGAAGAGGTGTCTCATATATGAATTGAATTTTGTATGGTGTCCATTTATTTTGGCAAACAAATAAAGGCATGATCTCCAGGCAACCCACTACAGCGACTCCCCGGGAAGATTGTGCTTGTCTTGGTAACATACTGTGTTCTTTAAATCTGTCCTCTGAATCAGCCCCAATTTATCTTTCTAGCACAAAAAGGAATGCAGATGGAGTAGCTGCAGCCTCCCTTATAGTTTATCAGGATATTGTGCATGCACGTAAATAAGACAGGAAGTGACTGGAATATATAAGTGGCTGAGTGTTAAATCCTACTTTTTCAAGCTCCCTGGGCAGTCTGAGGTGGAGTGGCCAAGGGGAGCCTTGGAGGAGCTGCAGAGATTTGTGGGCTCTCTGTCGTACATCAGACATGATGTGCAGATCCAGCAGTGCCTTTCCAAGAGCCTCTAAGCTGCTTGGTTTTGCTGCTGCCTGTGCTGCAGGTTAAAACTGCAGTTATGGAAGTACTTGGAAAAACTGACCTGAAGAAGATGGACTGGGCTCAGAGGCGGACTTCTTAGCACTGCCTGCACTTGTGGCATTTTTCTTTAACCAGGGGATATTTCTATTTATATTTGTTACACTGACAAGCCATGAACATCACAGGTTAGAAGGGCTTTGTGTACAGTAAGTAGCTCCTTAGCTTAGTTTTGATCTGAGTGATCCTTGAGTGGAAGGTACCAGCTTCATCTGGATTGAGAAGATAATAAAATTTTTGGACCTTGGTAACACAATTTAACTAAAACCAAAACTATGAACCTTACAGGGAGGAAAGACATAACATTTTGCCTGCTGTTGGAAGAAGAAATGATTTTTGAACTGCAGGTTTTGAAGGAAGATTGTTTTTTCTTTGCAGTCCCCCATCCTGCTCAGGTCTCAGTTTCACCCTGCCAGTACCCTTAGGAGCCCTGGTCTTGGTGGGAAGGAGAGACTTGCAGAGATCATCTCAGGAGCTGGGGTGGGCTCTCAGTGCCATCCTGTCTGCTCAAATCTGGCACTGGAAATGAAGGTCCAAACTCAGAATACAGACTAGTCTGTGCAATTGGTGAGCTAATTTGGGGTTATTGTTTTCACAGGCTTTTATTTGCCCAGACTGTAGCTCACTACTCCTCCAGGACATTAACATGGCTGATTTCTTTGAACAGGTCCAAATCCTCATAACCTCACAAGGTTGTTTCTTTTTAATTTTTTTTGTATTTATTTATTTTTAGGATTGCAGTTTTTCAGACTTTGTAATGGCACTTGCGTTGCACAGGAAACTTTACCAATTATCCTTCTGAGTGTTTTCCACTGAGGCAGCCACCTTTAATATTTAATTGCTGATTCCATTTCGGGTTTTTCTAATTGACACAATTTTGAAATGAATAATGCACTGGTTTTCAGTATCCAGCATAAAACCAAAATAATGAAACCCCTTCATATAAGTTTAACTATGTGCCACCTATGATGTAATTGGTTGCTGACATCATGAACTAAGATTTTAATTTTAAGGTTTATGTGTTTCAGGGAGCTTAAGACTCTTCCCCAGTTTGTACCTCATCACTTTTTTTTTTGTTTTTACTGAACAGCAAACATCAGGTAATTTTGCTTTTTGCAGCAACACTGTGCAAAGTTTCGCTCTCTCATTGGGTCTATTAATGATTTTTAATTTCCTGAAGAAATCAGCCTGTTGCGGGTGAAGGAAAGGGGATTTAATTCAGTTCCAGTGAAAGGACCTGGTAGGAGAGCTCCAAGTGTGAGAGTTAGGTGTGCTGCAGTCTGATCTCTGTGGAACTTTGCAAAAGCATAAGTTCTTTTTCCTCTGGAGAAGAGGAACTTTGATGGGGAGTATGGCAGGGTGTCTTGCAACATACTGGAAGAATGAGGATCTCCAGGTGATGTCAGACCAGTGTCCTTCACAAAGTGCTACTTACATGAGCACAGAAAACCCAAACCTTGATTCAATCTCAAGAGTTTCTCAACGGCCTAGAGGCAGAGATTGTATCATGTCAAATCCATCTAACCTTTGTACAGAAGGTACTTTACCGGAGTTCCAGCTGAATGCTCTGAATATCAACTATAATTAAAATTTATAGGTCGTGCAGCTGAAATGTAAATACATAAATGCAAACCTTCTGCACCAGCCTCTTCTGTGTGATGGAGCTTAAAGTAAATACAGCTGAAGTTCTTTAACTTTGGTGACTTTGAAAGAATTTATGCTCTCAAGTGTTAAGATGGGAATTACGATTTCTACTGTCGAGTGAGTCCTGTGTTTTGATTCTGTTGGGTGTTGCAGGCTCAGGAGGGCAAGTTTGAGATCCAGCCTGCAGTTGCTGTTGGAGCTGTAGATCACAGTTGAAGTAAAGTGTTTATAATTTTATTACCTTTTGTTTTCCCAAGAATCTTGCCATTTCTGACTTCAGATGATTGATCTGAGAAACCCAAATGGCAAAGTCTTAAGTCTCTGCTATTACTGAAGCACTTCAGAAGCCAAGGTGAGACAATGTGGCCAAATCTATTTATTAAAATAGCAGACTCTGCTTTAGCGAAATGAGTCATACTTTTTTTTAATTTATTTTGTGTAGAAGATACTTCAGTATTTCCAAAGACTCTGAGTGGCAAATAGGACAGAGGCTTTTATTTGTCTGGATTTCAAAAAGGCTTTTAAGCAGCTGTTTTTACAAAATCTAATTTTTTTAAAGCTGAAATTAAGAGACAAAGATGTTATTTAGCACACATGCACACACATATATATATATATTTCACCTAGGCATCCATGTTTTAAGTAAATAAAAATATATGTGGAAGAACCAAGGAGAAGAGCATTAGGAAATGTGTTGCCTTGGATGCCAAATCACACATTTGTCCCACAGAAGGTTGAGCTTTGTCCCATAAACTGTTGGGGTAACCATGTGCTCAGATGACTTGGTGGTAAGTATTAGAAAGGACCAGGGACCCGAAATGAGGCCTTCTGTTAACAGATACAGACATGGGGCATCAGGTAAGAGCCCTGTCAGACAAAGGGTGCCCCCTTTGGGATATTACAGCAGTAGGGCCACTTTTTTTTGACTGTTTTACAGATTGTTGAAACACTATTTTAAGTGGTTTGAAAGCTGCACTCAAGTGTTTTGCAGGGCACAGATACAGTAAGTTATTTTGTTGGTCCTGTGCAGTTAAAGAAGAGCTCTACCCCCCTTGTCTGTTGACTCATGACATGTTTGTTGACTTGTCTTAACTGCTGTATGTACAGGAGGATGGCAAAGTGGAAGGAGGAGTAGTTGGATGGTTGTTAAACTTGAGGAAGGGCTTAGAGAATGGGACAGGAGTCTTGTTTGGGGGTATCTAATGCATCCTTAGGGGTTGCTTTGATTTCCTGGTGGAAGGAGTAGTGGAGTTTGTTTAGAAAAGGCAGCTCAGCAGGTCCTCCTCCTGTAAAACAATTCAGGGGTAAAGGACAGGCTGTTTCTGGGGAGGAATTAGCTCTGGTGGCTACCTCTGGCTTCCTGGAAGGAACAGCAGGGTGTTTGGGTGAGGTAGAGTTGTCCTGAGGGGATGGTGCTAAGTGGGTCATATTGCTCCAGATTACTTATTTTGAGCTGTTGGGGAATGCCCCATTTCCAACATTATTACCTGCTTTAGTAACTAGGTTATGGTCTGTAATTCCTCATCTCAGCTCACCCAGAGCCACTGTCCCCTGGGGTTCTGTCCATTGTGTCATAGTATCAGTGGTTTCTGGCAGTCAGTACTTGCTGGATCGGCATCTGGGAAGAAAGAGGACGATTACAGCACATGCTTCTACCCAAATTTGGGTCCTGGAATCCTATCTCTAAGCATGACTGGTCCAGCTTATGGCAATTTCTCTTTGTCTGGACTGCCTGGCCCATTTATTCTGCTTCTCTCAATCCAGTATAATGGAGTGGAGCATCAGTGTTGCCTTCTTTAGGCTACAAAATTTATTGTTGTTTATATTGTGTCAGATTCCAACCTCAACTAGAGGGAAGAGTAACTGCAACATGACCTGCTTTGTGACCAGCGGCTCCAAACCTGCTCAGGTCAGACAGCTGCTGACTAATTCACCATCTTAACAAATTACTTACAGCTCTAGAGTTTCTAGAGCAACTCACAGCACTAAGTACGTTCACCCTTCTGCATTAATCATTCCTGCTTAAGCATTTAGAAACGTTTTGGTCCTGCATTTAAGTGGTTGTAATGTTCAGGCAATTTTTTATAAATTGCCTTCCAACTGAAAGGCTTGTTTTCCTGTTTGTTTTAAACTGGCATTCATACATACAGGAAATACACGGTATTCTGCCATGTTTCTGTTGGCAACTATTAAGTTATCCTTGTCAGAACATGCCAACAGGATTTCTTAGCAAGCTAGCAGAAAGAAAACAAGCAATTTTCAGACTAAACAGACCCCATGCTTGAGTTGTAATACAGATCTCTTGCTAAATTCTATGTAGATTCTATAATCTTTTGGTTTAAGGCAATCTTTGAGATTGTAGGTTGCAGATTTAGATCTTTGGAGTTACTCCAAACCTTCACTTCATGAGCTGACATAATTTTTTGGCCTTCAAAATTGGAGGACTAATACCTTAAAATAATGTATTGCTGTCAAGAGCTGTCCGTCTTTAACAGCCAGGAAGAGCCATCTCCTGAGTATAAAAAAATCTTAGTCGTCCTCCCTTCGTTTCGAATGTAAACCACAGGGAACTGCGGTCACATCTCAGTTCCTATAATAGTTTTGATCTAAATTAGAGTAGTTCTGGTATGCTGAAGTAGTCTGTACTAAAAGTGACACAGAACTGGATGTGCAGCCCATAAAATACACAGGCTCTTTGTGGATCCTCGGCAGCCATTGCATGTCACCAAGAAATGAAGCTGGATTGGTGTGGTAAAAATACGGCACTCTAATAATCCTCAACTGCTGCTATTTGTTGCTGCTAAAAGCCTGGGTTTTCCTTCAAGCTTTTGATTTGATGCAAGTCAGAGCCAGCTTTTGCGGTTTGGCAAGATTTGCAGCACAGGTTCTTTTGGGAGAGGCAAGAAATGAAAATTTTAAAACAGAGGAAATGTTTAAAGCATAATAATACTGTGTTAACAGTCTCTAAAATCTCATTTTCTAGCCCCTTTCTTTATGAACACACCATTACAAATGTAACTGATGTGAGCTGTTCCCTAGATTTGAGAGCTTGTTGCTTGTTTTTCTCAGTGGTCTTTGTGACTGTGTTGCTGAGCCTGGAAAGAAAGGGACGATCCCTTGTGCCAGTCATTTTGGATGAATGTGTCCTGAGAGAGTATCCTGTAGCCAAGCTGGTGCTTTCCCTGAGCAGTGTAATTTCTAGTAACAAGAAGGGAAAGTTTAGTTCAGCAGCCTTATGGCTGGTTGAAGGGATTGAGAGATAGAGGCCAAGCTCAGCTGTCACACTGCTTCTCATTGCATCGGCCAGGATTTTCATGTGTGGGTGGATAACCTTGGGCGCTTTACTGTAGTGGTGTAGATTTAAAGTCTTTAATGCTAAAGCTTGAAAATGCTGGCCTGAGTCTTGGCGTGTCTCAGTTTCCAAGCTGGGAGGTGTTCCTCGCCAGTCGTCATTCCTGGGGGAGGGAGAGGCAGACGGTGGGAAGACAGAGGACTTGGGAATGTCTTGGGAGGCTTCCAGTGGCTCAGTTGAGCAATCAGGTCTCTAGATCCTTGTCCAAGTCCTAACCTGGCCCAATCATGACTAGTACAAATGTTTGCTCCCTTATACGGAGGGAATAATGAAAAAAAAACCAAAATATGTATGTGGTTAGTTTTTAAAGTGCACATCCAGCCCGCAGACTCTGGCAGGTCCCTCTGAGAAAGGCGTAGCTGTCATTCTGGCAGTGAGGAACAGGAATGCCAAACGCTAGCCTGGTTCTTCAGACGTGCACAGACATCTAATCTGTGTGTGCACATCGGTTCACATGTGCAGAAGGCTTTCATTTGCTTATCCTGATGTACATACACAGCTTATACATATGCTTTGCATATGTTTGGAAATGTAGCCTTGCTCAAGTGCATTCCCCTTTGTTTGTAAATTCATTTGTGAGGAGCATTTGGAGCACAGGGGTGGTGGTACTCAGAAACTGGAGCGTTTCTGCCTGGACAGGAAAGAGGAGTAAAAGGCCCAAGGGACAATAGAAAGCAGAGCTGAACAACATTTTAGGAAATTCTTCTCTGCAGCGAAGGTCCTGGGAGTCTTGGTGGATGATGAGTTGACTATGAGTTGGCAGTGTGCCCTCACTGCCAGAAGGGCCAATGGTATCTTGGGGTGCACTGAGAAGAGTGTGGCCAGCAGGTCAAGGGAGGTGATCCTGCCCCTCTACTTGGCCCTAGTGAGGCCACATCTGGAGTGCTGTGTCCAGTTTTGGGCTTCTTGGTACAAAAAAGAGCTACTGGAAATGGTCCATCAGATGTCACAAAGTTGATAAGGGGTCTGGAGCATCTCTCTTACAAGAAAAGATATGAGAGCTGGGCCTCTTCAGTCTAGAGAAGAGAAAGACTGAGAGGGGATCCTGTCAATATATAGAAATATCTAAAAGGAGTGTCAAGAGGATGGTGCCAGACTCTTTTCAGTGGTGCCCAGCAACAGGATGAGGAGTAGTGGCTATAAACTAAAACACAAGAAGTTTCACCTCAACACGAAGAACTTCCTTACATTGAGGGTAGCAGAGCACTGGAACAGGCTGCCCAGGGATATTGTGGAGTCCCCCTCTCTGGAGACATTCCAAACCAACCTGGATGGGTTTCTGTGTCACCTGACCCGGGTGACCCTGCCTTGGCAGGGAGATTGGTCTAGAGGATCAGCAGAGGTCCCTTCCAACCCTAGCAATTCTGTGATCCTGTGAAAGAGAGATGCCTTCTTTTTATTTTTTTCTGGTACATATGACTAAACAAGGCTGGATACTTCTCCCTGCCCTTGATTTGAAATCAGCGCTACACCTCATAGTTAAGTTACTCTCTTACATGTATAGAATTATCAGAATCTGGCCCAGAGAATGTTGCCTTTAGAAATTATTAAAACCATATTTGATTCTCTGTGTTGTATATCTTTTTCCTGCTGTGAGATTATTTGCTAATATAATTCACAAAATCACATGTAAACCCCCACAGTGTTACGAGGTAAATATTCAAAGAGAAAATCTGAAATGTGCCAGATTCCCTCATATATGCGGTGTCCTAATCAAGAGAAAATATTTTAATGGAAGATCTTTTATTATCTTGTTTTGATTTGATTGTTTGAGGACTTTTCTTCAGTGTTAGATTCTCAGAATTTTTTCTTTTTTTCCTTAAGTAATTAATAATGGAGCAGGCTTTTAGTATCTACCCTGGAAGGTAAAAACCCTTAATCACAGTAACATCATTAGTGCTTTCAAGCATTTAATTTTGATGCTTGACAAAGCGCATAGCCATTGATAAGAACAAATAAGTGTTGTGTGCAATTTAGAGAATAAAGAAAAGCATGAAAACCCCTAAGCTTCGAGTAATTAAATTTAAATATGTTATTTGAATTTAGCTGAGATAATGTACAAACTGTGGGTATATTTTTCAGTCAGTGAAAGACCCCTTGAGTAAACATGATCCATTTAAATTCAAATCATGAGGAGCAGAAAGTAAACCCTGCTGTGGGTAAGAAGGCATCTTCAATAAAACACTGGGCATTGTGTATCTTTGATATCTGAATACTCATGTGTTGTAGTTTTATAAAGGGCTGTTTTCACTCATGGATGCCTACATGCCAGAGACTTTATTGCATCTATTTATTTCCTGTTTTTTTTCTTCTCCCTCCCTCCTAATTTGAACCAGTAATGAAAAACTGACACTCGGCCTCTGCCATCCTTTAAAGTGCCTCAAAACTGTTACAATTCAGCACTCGCTAGCCTTGGGATATGGCTTTATGGCATTTGGGTGAAGTTTTTGTAGTACATCTGTGCTCTTTCTTTCTCTGTAAGCTGCAAGCTCAGAACTGAGGTAATAAAACTACTAGTAGGTGTTTAATGGCAGGTTATTGAGGAAGTAGATGAAAGAAAATTGCAACATTCACATCAGTAGGGAGTAGGGTTCTTAAGGGAGAGGAACTGCTGAGCTTTGAACTCGGGAAAGTTACACTTGGTGCTTTTGTTCAAGGGGAGACCCCTTTTTAGACATCAAAATACCTCATCATTCTGTGAAATGGGCTGTTCTGGTAGAATTGGTGCTTGGTATGTAAAGTTTGTTCATGTGGCATGTGTTTATGGAAGAAAGCTTGCTGTTGGAAGCAGTGATGATTGAGGAACAAGTTACTGCTTAGTATTCCTTTCCAAATATCAGAGAATAGGGTGAATGCAAAAAGTGAAAGAAAAAGTGATCTCTCACTGCCTTCCATAAGTATTACGGGATCTTAACTGCGATCATCTTATTTGTGTCCCTTATTCTTTTTGGTCGAACTGTCCTCAATGTGTTCTGTGTAGGAGTGTGTGTATCTAATGAACAGTTAGCCCACGCACATAGAAGAGAAGATTCTGTCTTTTATTCTGCTCATGATCAAAGCATCATTTTACAACCTGTTACATGTTTATCTTCACATCATCCCTGAGAGGCAATTTAGAGGCAAAAGGGAGAAGAACAAAGAATGTAAATATTTTCCAGAAGCTCACCCAGAAGGCTGTGACTGCTGCCTGGACTGCTGTTTTGAGCTGGCAGTGGTGATGTCCTCTTTGTCACGGCCTCCTCTGACTAGACTTATGTGCCCTTTGATAATTTATGTACAAGGAGACCCAGACCTATTTTTACAGAGGTCCAGACTTTGAGTTGCCCAGGTTAGATGATGGATCCTGAAAAACAAGGGAACAAACAGACCTGATTTTTAGGGCTATTTGCAGAAATAAAAGGGAATTGGTAACTTACAATTTTATCTATGCAGTAGGGTAACTGTAGTACTCCTTGTGGGTACTGGGCCCACTTCCTCAAGGTCCTCAGAGTTTCGAGTCATCATCCTATTGCATAGACCATTGTGGGTCTGTGCTGCAGTGATGTCAGCTCCTGGACAGCATCTTGCAATTCTGGTACCTCATCCTGTAGTTGGACTAGGGCATTCCTAGGATTTCTGTATAGAATATGCAGAGACAGGATGTACACTCAAAGCAAACTCAGAAACAAATTGCTCATGTGCAGAATCCAAGACAAAAGAAGAGACTAAAAGTTAAGGAGGATGAATTTGCAGATAAAGTACAGGAAGGAAAGAATTGTAAGGAGTTACAAAGGAATTGGTGTACAAGTCATCTTTGTGTCCTGGAGGCCAGGAGTGCGTCGCTTATTCCAGTGTGGTGTAGTGCCTCAGATCAGCTGTCCAATTTTGAGACATGAGGAAGCACTTGTTAAGCTATATAAAGCTAAGCATCTTTCACAAGAAACATTAGTTAATTTAAATGCTTCTACTGCAAATAGCCATTTTACAATAGGGAAGAAATATGCTTTCATACAGCACTTAATAGCCCAGTATTGAAGGACTTAGTAAATTCCAATATAGATGCCTGCAGAAATGAAATGTGAAACCAAGAAGGTTAAAAAAGATGATAAAGAAAGTGAACTTTCTCTCTGCAATTCTTGAGGTCAGATCGGTGTAAGTGACAGATTCTTGGTAAAAAAATTGTCTGCCCTGCATGAGGCACCAATTAACTTAGTAGATTTCTCTCTGCTTGGTTTATCAGTAATGGTGTGCATGTGTGTTATAGGGTAGCAAATCAGATTTCTAATTTATTAGCTGAGCAGTATTCTTACTGCAAAGGGGAAGAAAAAAAAATCTTATTCTCTATTGAGAAACTGTGAGGTTATTAAGCAGTTTCTCAGTCATGCCACATATCCAGTTTGATGGAGCACACCTGGATCCTCCCTGTTGGCTGTGTTTATAGTCTCCTCTGTCATTCAGTATTTGCCTTTGCATGTGAGAGACAGACAAGGAAAAAGAGATAAAGGTTCTGGAGGCATTTTTAACAGAGATGCCAAACTGTCAAATAGTAAATCGAGAAGCAGCTCCCTGATGGTTTCACATCAAGAGGAGACACCCTTTTGTGACTGTGCAGCGTCTACTGGTTATTTTCACTTCCATCAGAACTGTCTGATATGGTCAAGTAGGTTTGAGGCTTTCAACATTCAATTTTCCTTTCATTTATAGTGGCCATTTTATTTATTTGTCTTTCTAGATAGTTTTCAAGGATACCTGTTTCAAGGATACTTTTTACTCTCTAACATTTTCATGGATGATCATCCCAAAGTTAGGGGTAGAAAAAGAAACAAAAAGAAAGGGAAGGGGGGGAAAAAAGAGCAGCTTCAGCATCAGGGGACAAAAGAAGAAATATATTCAATTTAGGAAGACCTCTAATCTCTGGTTATACAGGACAGCTTTGTTAGATAAGATTAAAAATTTCATGAATGTCCCTCTTTATCCCTGGAGACTCCGCCGTTTATATCAGCTATTGTCAGCATCAATAGAGCTTGATAACAGCTGGCTAGAGACGTGACCACACAGCAACACAACAGCAAGAAAGGGGCAGCTGGGTTCATAAATCTTCAGAAAACCCGTTCCCCAGCACAGCCATGAATCTGCTGCTATCACAGGCAAAGGAGAAGGCATTGTCCTCCAGCCGGTCAGAAACCTGAACTTCGGTGTTAGCAGGGGCTCTGTAGACAGTGCGGGGTGCACAAAGAGATGTTTTCCATTATCTTCTTCATTGCAGCCCTTATTACTGATACAGATACAGTTTAAAGGATCTTGGAGTTTAGCTGGTTGCTAGGTAGAGTTTTTCCAAAAATCCTGCAGCCCTTACCCTTGGCAGTACAATCCTGCTTTTTCTCTTCATTGCATCAATACAGCACCACGTGGGACAGGGTCAGATGACGCCAGGTCGGTGCATAATGGCCCAATCTCTGGTATCTTTTGACTGGGAAGGAGCTATCAAAGCCAGAATCTGGCCCTTAGGTGCTGAGCTTCCCCATTCTCCAGGGACTGCTCACAAACTGTGACGTAAGCGAGGCAAGTTAAAGGCACAAATTGGCTCAGACTCTTGAAATACAAGTTTCCTGGTTTTAATGGGAGGGTCCAAATTCATATGTATTCGGCTTTATTCTGGTCTTACTTAATTCTGTGGCAATGTTTACTCAGCTTTAGAGAAAACCAGATTGGAACCTCAGGAATTTCATAGTTCTTGTAAACTAAATAGCTATTGAAATAACATCAATTAATTTTAGGAGATGGAAGAAGAGAATCACTGTGGACCAAACTAAAACTATAAGTCTATGCATGATACCTGACAAAGGACAAAAATAAGGCAGATTCTTTTAGTACCTTAAGCACAAATGGAGGTTTGTGCCTGGGTGTCCTGAACATTGCAGTATTTAGACAGCCCTGTTGTTACTTCGAAACCCACCTATCTTGTCAAGAGTCCAAACCTAATCTTTATTAGAGGATTAAATACTGTTTTGCTAGAGGAAACAGGAAAAATACTTAATGCTTCTAATTTCTCTTTCCTGCCCCTCACAAGAAAAACGCATTTTCTGAAAGTGATCATGTTGTGAAAGTTACAATTAAAAATATATGTTCCTCATTAAAACTAAATTATTGCCTTTTTTTTTTTTTCCTTCTGGCAGCTCCATCTCCAATTGCATTGATCCAGGCTAAAGAGATAACAAGGCACAGCGTTGCCTTGGCTTGGCTGGAACCTGACAGACCAAATGGAGTCATCCTGGAGTATGAAGTCAAATACTATGAAAAGGTACTGTTCAAAAATGGACAAGCAAGGAGTTTCCTTTGGGTTTGGGCAGAGCTTTTTACTTCATTCCATTGCAGTTTATTTCCAGATAGGAGTCCATCATTTGAAACCAAATAGATTCGGTTTAATAAAATCCAATTAAGGATTTCATGCACTTGAATGGTTACTTGAAAGAATAAAACTCATAGGCTGTTCCAGCTGTATGGTACAAATTTATTTTGTTATTTTTTCCTACCTAGGAACTGAGCTTTTGTAGCAATCATATTTATAATGAGAATCAATAATGTCAGGCAGAAGTGAGACATTAGCTTTACTTCATAGACAGAGTATAATAATGAAGTATATAACAGAGTCATAATAATAATATCTGTTTGCCAATAGCTTCTGCTTAGAGTGATAGTGTGGACTTGGCTGGCTTTTAATAGCAAATAAGGAAAGAAAATTACATTCTTCATACTTTCCAAGTTAGAGGGAGATGTTATTCCTTCAAATAACTTCTCAAGTATGGAATTATGGAGAGAGCTATTTTCTTTGAAGGTTCTTTGCAAAAATGAACAATTACCTGCTCTTGCTTATGTGCGCTGTCTCTCATATGCACAGGCATACTTCTAAATTTTTCCTAAAGATAATCACTTGCTTTCCTAACACATACAAAAATAGCCATCAGATTTGCAGGGAAGCTAAATTATTACATTTTCTGATGGATTTCCCAGCCAAAAATAGAACAATTTTTAAGATTGGACTTTTTGGAAGGTATTTTCAAAGTCTTTTCTTTCTTAAAATATTTTTATCATTTTTTTAATGTGGCTTTTGGCTGCTCAGAAGACAAAGAAAGTGTCGGCATGTGTGAGTAAAATGTGCTTGTTCATCAAGAGGATCCTATTTGAACACTTGGCTGTTTTCCAAAGGTTTTTCATTGTGTGATTTCTTAAATAATCAGTGATATATGAGTAGCATATTTACGACCTCATCATCCTTTTTTGGCTTGTTCAGAGCTCCATGCATCACACAGTGCTAGGGATATTGAGCAAGGCCAACAGCAGGAGCCCTCAGGACATATTTTGAGAATTCCATCATTGTTACTCATCTTTTTTCATCCTGACAGTTTTGGCAAGGCAGTTTTCCACGGCTCGTGGCACAGCGAGGCATTTTTACTGGGTCACCATTGTGTTCTCTTGTTGTTAGGACCAAAACGAGCGCAGCTATCGCATTGTGAAGACGGCCTCCAGGAACACTGACATCAAAGGCCTGAACCCCCTGACTTCATATGTTTTTCATGTGCGGGCCAGGACAGCAGCAGGATACGGAGACTTCAGTGGACCCTTTGAGTTCACAACTAACACAGGTAATGACATGCCCACTGAATTCCTCTGCTTTTCCTTGAGCAAGGAGTGAAGATGTAACTGAGCTGTGTGTAGAGAGTTTCCCATTGGATGGTTGAACCCTAGTGTGTCTGTTCTGGGAAAATGTTCTTCTGTGGCCACATGACTATTTGCGATGCCCTGAAATCTGACCCAAGGCGTCTATTTGCATATGCTATATTCTAGATTCTAGCAATGACAATATTTTAGTGTGGCATAAGGAAACCTTCTTGAGAGATTTTGTTTCTATAAATGTAGATGTTTACACATTTTTGGAATATCTTATTTCAAGGAAAATAGAACCTGTTACTTCCCTTTTGGAAGCTATTGAGATAGATTAGTAGTTAGGTGTCCTACATCAGCACATGTATTTGCACTTTTCCTCAGATGGTCACATAAAGAAAAGAATGTTCGAATTGTGTTGTCAGGAGAGCTTTTCACTTTGCTCAAGGAAATGTTCAAATTCCCAAAATGTTTGCTTTTTGGTGACAGGAAGGCAGTGTGACCAAGCCCATTTTATTTTGGCCATACACATCTGCTTAAATCAAGTTGAGGCCATGCCAGCTATTTTCAACATCCTTCAGAATGTTAACAATTGCAAATAATCAATCCAGCAGGAAGAAGGTAGACATTTTAAAATAACTTACTCCCTTTGCATCAGGCTGGAGAGTGATCATCTGGCCCTACTGGGAGAGAAAAGAGGAAGAAAAAAGTGTGGAAAGCAATTAGGCAAAAAAATTAGCCATTATACCCTCTTGAACAGCAATGAACGGGAGAAGGAAAGTGAGTTCTTGTTCTCAGTGAAGTTCCCCAAATCGTTATCAAACATCACGTCTTCAGCTCATTAGCACCCTGTTGGAAAATTGTATCAAATGACTATATAATAAAGGCCTGAAAGTAGATTTGAGTGCTACTCTAAACTGCCTTCACAAGCCATAAAGCTCACTGAACGCTACCCAGGTTGATTTTTTGCGGGTGTCTGACACTAACGCTCCCTTTTCTGTTTTCAGTTCCTTCCCCGATCATTGGCGATGGTACCAATCCCACAGTGCTTCTTGTTTCGGTGGCTGGCAGTGTTGTTCTTGTGGTCATTCTCATTGCAGCCTTTGTCATCAGCAGGAGGTAAGAATTTAAGCTGCTCTCTCTCTCTCTCTCTCTCTCTCTCTCTCTCTCTTTCATCAGAGAGCTTTTTGTCTCCTCCAAACAAAGCTAAATTCTTTGATTAGCATTATAAACAGTACATTTGCATTACAAGCCTTCTCCCATGTAGCTTTGATCTTCTCAACATTAGTACCAAGCAGCATGTGATGTAATGGCAATAGTTCTAGTTCTATTTGCCCTTCAAATGCAAAGCTGATTCCAATAACTGGCATTGAGAAGCAAGCCAGCTAGAGATTTGTGGTTAGTGTAATTTGAAGTTAAGTTTAATGGGTATGGGTACAGTAAGTTTTCTTGGACTGACTCCTGATAGGGAATAAACAATGACACTGTTGTGAACTAAGCTATCAGACTGTATGCTTGTGATTTTTGTGTTAGTCTGTATGAGTCTGCATTAGTCTCTTGGGTTAGTCCTTCCTTTGTGAGTGGATGTGACTGTGAAATGGAAGCCACAGATTCAGGATCACATCCAGTAACACAGCAGACTTGATCGATGGTTATTTCATCAAAGCAGCACCATCATCATCTACACTTGTTCATTCACCCATATTCAACCCAGGCTCAGGAACAAGCCTGTGAGTGGGAGGACAGTGTAGCAGAAATACAGTGTGAGTGTTTCTGTCTTCATTTTTGTGTTCGGTCTCATTTAAAAAGATCAGCATGATCTTTCTTCAGTGTAATTTTGAGATTGTATCATTACTGCATCTGAAGCCTGAGATGCGAGGGATGCACGTTTTGTCAGTCTCTTGTTGGTCAGTTTCATGGCATCAGCTGTAAATGTGCATGAATTCCTCTTGATTTCCTCTTTTTAAATTGTCCTAGAGAGCAGTTAAGTGAGTATGATTGTAATATCTGGTAAGTAGACATGCACTGTGATAGCTTTCTGTGGGTGTTCAACTCAAAACCTCCATGCTGGCGAGAAGAAAGAAGAGCAGAGCGTATGGAAATGTGATGCATAGAGACAGCTTTATTAAAAGCCATTGCAACAGAAAATAGCATCACTGATCTTGATGACTTAATCTCCTCTCTGCTTTTATTGATCACTTTATTATTTAAGGCAGGATTGATAGCAGGATACATTGGA
This sequence comes from Serilophus lunatus, assembly GCA_013399895.1. Taxonomy (NCBI): domain Eukaryota; kingdom Metazoa; phylum Chordata; class Aves; order Passeriformes; family Eurylaimidae; genus Serilophus; species Serilophus lunatus. The sequence goes on from VXBA01001332.1 coordinate 704,747, forward strand.
TTTCTAATTATGAGTCTCTGCCTTGGAGAATTGAGCCTGTCGAGCTTCTTTGAGATGAGTCCTCCCCTTTCCCCCCTATAGAAAAATGTCTCTTCCCAAGGCTGATAAACACTGCTTGGTGATTGGCCCTCAATGGATCACTCTTTAGAAAATGAACTGTCAACCCCTTGCCCTCATATTGATTCTCGTTAGTATCGGCCATAAAGCTGTCAGAGGAAAGGCTGCCTGGAGCCAGGTACTGACAGACCTGCCGATCTCAGACAGGTCCTCTCACCGCTCAGGCTGTCTCCTCGCTTATTCTGCCACGAGTGTGCACTCCAGACAAAGGCACCACAAAGAGCAGGTGAGCATTAGGGACAAAAGGCTGACCCAAGCACTGGTAGGAGTGGAGATAAAAGTATCCTGGTGGCCATGGGCTCTGAGATGTCCTGTAGCTCTCAGAGAGGCCATGGGAGGGGAAAGACACAGCAAGATGAATGAAATACTAGGACAGTGAAACTGCTGTGTGCATGCTAATGCACGGTGCTTTGCTAATTAATAGCTCTCCTCAATACACAGCTCTCCAGTAGCTGGAAGTAGCTCTCAATAAACAGAATCTACTTTAATATTCAGTGTTACTGTAATGATTTTAACCATTACACCAATGTCATTTAGAGGTGTGGGCTTTGGGGATACTTCATGATGTTCCAGCACCAGCGGAAGTTAATAGCAAAATAATTATACTTTGTTCCAAAATTACTTCAGCTAAGAACTAGCTTTTCTGTTCACAGAGTCCCCATGAGGAGGCTTCATAATCCAGCTGTGACCTAAAAGTAATATTTGTACAATCAAACCCGTGCTTTGGCCTGCAGACATGGCCTCTGCATCTGCGAGACAAATGTGAGAATTGGGCATATGCTGTAGGTGCCCAGATTTGGACACTGGGTTGTTACTAGGAATTTGGCATCACATTTTTTTCAGGACATTGTTCAAATCCCAAAATTCATCTTTACAGCAGAATTTGTCAGAGGACTTTGCCTTCAGGCAGCTCAAGCTATTTGGTTCTGTCCTGTGACCACAGAGTTTGTGTTAATGTGAAAACTAATTGTCCTAATGTTCGTTTAAAGTTACCAAGGATTAGATGGGAACATCCGTAGAGCAGCATGCAGGAGGTGGCATGGGTGTTTCTAAACCCTGCTCCGCAGAAATGCTGAGGGAAGTTATGGTATCTCAAATATTAAGTTGTAAAGGATTTGGGAAAGTGTAAACCAGAAAGTATTCGTTTCTAGAAGGGCTTAAGTGGAAGATGGTCTGATCATCTGGAAGTTTCTGTCAGAAATCATTCCGACTGATGGACTGATTTCTCTTTTGTCCGTTAATAGCTCAATGCATTTGCCCACGTTTTGCTGGTGATGCTGGAGCAGGTGCTCCGCCAGCCTGGTGCATGAGCACTCCCAGCCCCTCTTTGCAGTGTGCAGGAGGAGGTGGGAGCAGCGGCGAGGCGCCGGGTCCCTGCGGTTTCACCTCAGTGCGTGCTAATTCCCTGCCTTGTTACCTCCTCTTCATCACCGGCCCCCACCCGTAGCTCTGCCTGTGCCTCTGACCCCTGCAGTTTCTGAAAGCTTCTGTGTTCTTTTCCTGAATGCTGGCTACTTAATCACCACCTCCAAAATCCCTGTAATTACGGGCTTCAAATCTGTGACAAAGGTTCCCTTCTGCCACTCAGGTGAGCTGCCCCAGAGGCAGCCCCAGCCTCTGTGTCCCGTGGTGCTGGGCTCCTGGGGACAATGGCACACAGCAGTGTCCTGCCCAAAGCCAGGCAGGAGAGGTCAACAGGTGACACAGGGGGAGAAGTGGAAGCAGGTAGTTAGTTTGTAAGGTATTATTATTATTTAAACTTAATAAGGTACAATTACATTGCTTGAACAGTAATCCCTTTGTTTCCCTTGGCTTTTTGCATGTCTTTGGGTTTTAGTGGAGTAAGGTTGTTTTTTAATCTGTTGTTAGGCTGCTCATACTTTTTAAAAATAAGATAAAGAGAATTTTTTTTCAGACTTAGAATGCTTTCATGCAAAGCCTGTTTGTATTTTGTTTTTCCCATCTGTGCCTGAACATTAATAAAATGAATTTGAAAGGTCTTGGTTAAAATGCAGAAACATTTTTTCCCCACTTTTTTTCTTTCCTCTGAGAGAAGTTGTATAACACCTGAAACAATCAATGCAGACCCCTTAGCTGACCTGGTCCCATGTGGCATTGGGTGAGATTTGTGCTGCCTCTTCCTTCTTACTCAGAACATTGTCCCATCATTTAACTCACCTCTGTTAAAACAGTGTTGGAAGTTCTGGGGCAAATAAATGGTTTAAATTGATGTTTGGATCCAGTGTGGCTTTTAATAATACCTGTCTTGTGATTTGGAGCCATTTGTGTTTAAGTGATTTTCATGAAGAAATTAAGCTCTGAAGGGGTTTATGGTTGGATGTGTACGTGGTTTTTCTGCCTGAACACAAGTCCTGTTGATTTTGGGAGCTCACTTCAAGGGTCATGTGGTCTTCATATGGCAAACAGATTTTTTTTCCTTCTGTTTCGTGATTAATTGATACTCTTTTATGGAGTTTGTTTAACACCCAGCACTAAGGCTGTAAATCCAAAGGCTGGGAGGTGGCCTCCTAGCTGATGGTGATGGGAAGCTGCCATTCCCCACAAGGCAGGCACAGAGTGGGAAGTGAAATGCTTTTTGCTAAAGGGCAGAAGGGTTTTGTTGATGGGAAGGGTATAGTGAGACTCAGGAAGATAAGCTACAAGCGTTTTCAGCCTTTTAGTCCAATCTCACCCCTGTGTCCCTGGCAGGCCTGGTCATCTCCTGCCCCACTTCAGTCAGCGATTGCAAGTTGCAGGCAGTGCCAGTGTTGCCCTCTGTTCTCCAGGCTTGATTTCTTCTTCTGCCTTCCCTTGTGCCTCCACCCAAAACTCTTGCCAGTTAGCTAACCCGGGTGTGACACACTGCGAGGCTTGAACTGCTGGAGGAACAGGCAAACTGAGTAAGCCCTTCTCTGCAGTGCCTTTTGTTGTGCTTGGTTCTGAATATTCAGTGATGGATGGATAAAAGCCCAAACCAAATCTCTCCATCTACATTCCATCATACGCTGTGGAACTTCAGATCTCTATACATTTGGCTGAGCTGACTCCTCAATATTCTCCCTAATGGACTAACCTCATTTATTAACGTTCTTAATGCTACTTACCTATTGAATTTTAAAACTGAACTATTTAAACACATAACTAGATACAATATCATGAGTGTAGGTGTAGAAGTAGTAATCTACTATGTTACGTTACTGTCTCCAACTCAGAGGGTTAGTAGAGGAGCCCTGCCATCAGGAGCTTTTCAGCCCTTTCAGTTCTACGGTAATTAAAAGAACAAAAAAAAATCCTTGGGATCTGTATTTTTGATGATCAGAGTTGGTGTTAGTTTTCTGGTGTGGGTTTTTTTTTTTCTGAGATCCTGATTTCTATGTTGAGACTTGTTTCTAGTTTAAATTTGCAGTTAAATAAGTATATTGATATTGGCATTTGCCTAATTGTGTTTGAAAATCAACCTACCAATCCACCTCTGTTAAAGCATTTAAATCCTGATGTGGTAGGGCTGAAAACCAATTTGGCCCTTCAATTGGACGTGTACATTTGAAGAAAAAGTAGCTGAAATGCAAACATTTTTTTCTTTCTTTAAGTGTTGAGATCCAAGTAGATTTGAGTTTCCCTTTATGCTCTGTTGATGCCAGTAACACTTAGAGGAGGGTGAGGAGAGGATCCTCCAGCCCCAGTTGTGTGTGTTGTGTCATGTGCTATAGCAGGGGAACTGCAAAGCACAGGCAGTGTCAGGTGCCAGCAGCACAAATCTCAGCAGGTCAGGACTACTGAGCTTGTCTCAGAGTGAGATACTTATTTTGAACTCTAATCTCTGTTTTGTTCTGACAGGCGCAGTAAGTACAGTAAGGCTAAACAAGAGGCAGATGAAGAGAAACATTTGAACCAAGGTAAAAGACTGTGGTGCTTGGATTTTGTTCTGATGCTTGGGAAATAAGGGATCACATCCCTCTTGAGATGGTTTCCTCTCTTGAAAACATCCTGCTTCCCAACTATATTGTTGTAAAAGGGAAAATACAAATACCTGGGTAAAATGTTTAGAGGGTATAGATAGGAGAAAGGTTTATGAAATTTTTCCTTTGTTCCTTGCCACTGAAAGACACCAGTTCTTGACCACTGATACCTAGGCAGGACTTTTCTTCTCGGTAGTCTGCTAAAGCAGTTTCTGAATGGGCCACAGGTAATCCTACAGAAAGGGGAATGTGAACTTTGCTGCCTTTTTCCTAGCAGTGAATCCTATTGTTACTTCCATATGAGTCATCCATGTACCAAACCCAGGACCTGAGCTCAGAATTTCCTCGCTCCCATAAGGAAAATGGGATGTGTTTTAGTTTCACAGGTCCATAGACAGGTTGTTGGCCTGTTAGTGATGGCAGTGATTTGTGAAGCTCATTAATTGGCAAAAGCCTGAATCCTTACATCAATATTAGGAAATACTAAATGTTTACATTTTAAAATATTGCACTGGGGGGAAAAATATATTAAGTCCTTCCTTCATCAGTCATTCCTGGCTTACAGTACATCTTTATTGTACACTCTTTTTGCTGTTGTGTATCATTAAGGCTTCAATCTCATATGTTCTGTGTTCAGCAGCATGTAGATCAGTGACTTCACATAAAACATTTCTGCCTTGCAGGTGTTAGAACATATGTGGATCCTTTTACATATGAGGATCCAAACCAAGCTGTGAGGGAATTTGCCAAAGAAATTGATGCCTCCTGCATAAAGATTGAAAAAGTTATTGGTGTGGGTAAGTGCCGGAACTTTTGCATTTTTTTCTGTAAATATACTTTTAAATTCACTTTTAGGAAACATGTGATCCTATGATTTTTGTATGACAGTTACCCGAAATGCACTGACATAACACAAGTACATGCTTCATGTTCATAACCACGGATTCTTTTTCCTTAAGGGGAGTTTGGTGAAGTGTGCAGCGGGCGTCTCAAAGTACCAGGAAAAAGAGAGATCTGTGTTGCTATCAAGACTCTGAAAGCTGGTTACACTGATAAACAAAGGAGAGACTTCTTGAGTGAGGCCAGTATCATGGGACAATTTGACCACCCCAATATCATCCACTTGGAAGGTGTAGTTACTAAATGTAAGTAGGTCATTTTCATGACAAGTCCAATTTGGAAGTCACTGAGAAATTAAGTCTGTATGGTGTGTGCCGGCGCTTTTTTTCTTTTTTACTCTCTTTCCTGTAAAATGACAGATGGAACAGATCCACTGATAGCTAATAGGAGGAAATCGGTGCAGGACAAGTCATTAATCTTGTTGTCAGCTATAAATGGGTTTACGGTTTCAACTGATATTCTATCTGTAGGCAGCTTGTACAAGATTTTGTAGGGGGAATTAATACTGCAGGGGTTGGCTTTTTTTTTTCCCTTCTTGCTATGCCAAGCAGGCATCTTTCACATCTTTGCTAGTCTGAGCTGATTGTTACGGGATAGGCAGAAGCAGATGGTGAGCAAAGAATTTAAAATGGTTGGGGGAAAAATACCAAAACAAACTTCACAGTCATATGTTTAAGGTACAAAGCACAGATGTGAGGAGGAAGCCTTTTGAAATGAAGTAGGCTATTTTAGAGTGAAACTTGTTTGTTTGTTTTCTCTGATTTGCAGGTGTGATAATTTCACTCTACAGAATTTACCTGGCCAATCTTTTTGTTGGGTCAGGTTTAAGTCTGTTGGTGTTCACTGTGCCATGAACTCTGCCTTAGAGAGTGACAGTGCCTGCTGGATGCTGTCTGTAGGCTAGAATTGAAAATACACCTGTGAGACAGCCGTGCTTGGGTCTGACTTGATAAGGTACTGCTGTGATGATGTAGTTACTGTCCCTGCTCTGACTGCCCTAGGTAGCGTGTTGGTAAAACTTGCCACTGATTGCTAGGTCCTGAAAGACCCTTAGGATGTCAGAGCTCATGCTTAGAAAGCAGACATGGATCTTATGAGCTGCTGTCAGAGTGGAATGTTTGAAGTTTACCTTCAGCAGCTGATAGCGGGCATGATGAACATGAATGCAGATTGCTAATAGTGTGAGCAATTAAAATTAGAGATGGATGAAAAAAGTAAAATATTACTAGAAAAGTTATCTGTCACAGACAGTTGTCAAAACCATCAGTACCACTGTAAAACCCTGGCAGTCAGTGAGAGCTGGGTATTTACTCTGTCATTTGTATTTCTGGAAATATTGCCCGTTTGTGTTACTGTCTCTTACTCTACCTTCTCTCAGTTGTTGAAAATGGCTCATACAGTGTGTTGCTGTTTGCTTTTCAAGGCAGATGGTAGTTTGGACTAATTTTGACCATCCTTTACTGAGAGTCTCCCTCAAAACTAAAATTAAAAGATAGTACTCTGTTTAAATTTGGAAGGTCTGAGTCTCTCTCTGTGGTGGCGTTATAACAAAGGGAAGGCAGGTTGTGATCAGGCCACTGTGTTTGCTACATACAGTGATTTTTCAAGCACCCCTATAAGAAAGGCAACTGGGAGAATCTTTGTGTTGAAATCCCACAGAGGCTGAACCCCCTGAGCTGTTACAGCTCTAGCAGTTATAAACGACCGTATGCATTTGCATAATGCAGTTGTCACTGAATTAAAATGATTTGGAATTCTCATTGAGGAGGATGTGGCCTGACCCGGGAGTGTTCCATTGCCTGGCTCGCAGTAAGCGATGCTCCCAGAGCGAGCCGGCTCCACTACCTCAGAGCTGGGCTGTTGGGTAAACAGGCCTACTTAAGGAGACATTTATCTCAATTTCTCCATAGGTTTTCTGAATGCTGTGATAAATGAATGCATTTAATAAACTGAAAATTAAAATGTGAGATAAATAGTGGTATAGATGCCGGTTGAGAGAGGCACAAAAAAACCATGAATAAATTATTGGCTGCTAGTCAAGTACTTTAATAATTGACTTGCTGATGGTAACTTCTCCCTCTTCTCTCTATCCCCCTCCCCTCCTAAAGAAGTGCCTGAGTAATGAAATTACACATTAATGCACTGAAAGAGTCTCCCTTTCTTTCCTTCTACGTTGACATAGTATCTTTTGATTGAGGAAGGTTAATTAAAGCTCATTTAGCTGTATTTGTTCAGTGGAAGGGTTGCTGTCACAGTTGCAAAGGATAAATGAAACAGAGCTATATGCAGATTTGGTTGGAATTTTTCCTCTTTCTATCAAAGAATGCTTGCAAAGGTTGAATTAGAGGGAGAATGATGTTTTATCACATCCTTTTACTTAAGGATGTACTCAGCCAAGGTCACTAAGCCCTTCATCTGGAGCAGTTTGCTTTATGCAATGGCATTGCTTCTCTGCAGCATTCATACAAATCAGAAAGGGTTCCTCTGCCAGACTGGCATCTCACAAGCATGACAGCTTACATGGGACCAAAGCAGCAAGAGTTTGGATGTCATCAGGGAGGGGAAGTAAAAGCAGGAATAGTAAAAGACCTGCAAAGGATAGGTTGGGAGTGACAGGATGAAGTAAGTAATGATGAGCAAAATAAATGGAAGGTCATAGGATGACAGAATATGCCAAGTGGGAGATGAACTGAGGTAGAAATTATTAGGGGAACTTTAAATGCTGCAACATTTCATGGTAGGGTAATTTTGAGAGATGATTGTTCTGGAGCAGATACTGGCTGGTGGCAGAAGCAAAGAAAAATTGACTAGTTCTGATACCTCTTATGCCAAGACAGAGTTGAACTTTCTGCAGCCTAGGTGACAAGGCCATTGAAACCTTCTTTCCCCACATTTCTTTATTCAGAGATGCTCCGGGAAGTGAAAGCTGAGTTTCCCTGGGACACCATCTTTTATTTAGGAAGAAACTGTGTAGTTCCTGTAGGTAAAGTATAAGAGGGAGGAAGGGATGCCATGCTAGGTAGCAGTGATTGTCTGGCCCTCCCTTGACTTCAGATGGGCTTAACAGAGCCCATCTTAGGACCAGGCTTTTGACATTCGGTGATTGATAAGTCACCTCTGTACTTGTCCCATTGCTCACTTTTGAGATGTTATTAGGCCTATTTCTACAAATACCTGCATTCCAGATATCCAACGTGACTTAACTCCGTGAAATAACTAGTGTTGCTTTGTACGTACCTAAATGTTTTCAGGGTCAGCATTGTATGACCCTTATAAAACTCTCAAAGACACCATCAAGCATTATTTATGTGTTTGCTCTTGTTCTAGGCAGGAAAGTGCCTAGAAAGGCATCCCCATGTCAGTAACATTCCATTTCTTCTCAGGTTGCCCAGCCTGGCTCTCCTGTTGCAGCATGGGGAGCTGAGTGCTGCTGAGCACTGTGCCCCACATGTGACACAGTGCATTGAGTCATTTAGCCTGTGGTTGACTTCAGGAGGCAAATGGCTCTGGCTCATTTATAAATAATGAGAGAGATGCAATACAAATTTGGGACAGAGAAAGTTGAGAGAAACAGCCTGTATTTTTCATTCTTGAATCCAGTTGTCTTGGACTACCTTGTGGCTTCTGACAGCTTCTAACTCACTTAAAGCACTGATCTTTTAAAAGAGACAAAGAGACCAAAGCATTGACAAATTCTATTTTTCTAGTCTGCAAGCAATTTAATTACACTAAAGATTTTTGTCAAGTTTAAACAGATCTTTGTCTCTTAGGTCTCAATTATCAATTCATGTATTCCTTGGAGAATAGGAGCCACTTTAGTTAAAGACCTTGTCAACGAGTCAATCAAAGGGTTAACCGTCCAGATGGGCCCTTTAAATGTTTCTGTCCTATAATATTTCTTCTCTTGCTCCCCACAGCTGAGGCATAAGCTTGGTGCTTTTCAAATTAAATTAGATTGTGTAAGCCAGGTGTCTTGGCAGTAAAATCATGTGCAACCCATTTTTATCCCATTAACATTGGTGTTCATCAAGGAATTGTGTTTTTCTTTCTGCATATTCTAGGTAAACCGGTAATGATCATAACTGAGTACATGGAGAATGGCTCCTTGGATGCCTTCCTCAGGGTAGGTGATTTCTTCAAAAGCTGGGGAGATTTTATTGTAGGAAACATTTTCTGGTTTTCTTTTTCTGTCTTTTTTTCAAAAAGATTCTGAAAATTCAGCAGTTTTAAAGAAATTATGTATGCACATGGGAAATTCTGTTTTCTAGTGTTGCTTCTACCAGAAACCAGAATAAAGTGGAAGAATATACTGTAAGTGTAATTTTAATAGTAGCAGCATGTTTAATGGGACCAGTTCTGATTTGCTGCTTTCTTGAAAGCATGGCAGAGCTGTAGACTCATTAAAACCAGATTCATTGCAAACTGGGTACTGCATCACTGGAAGATGTGACAGAACCTCTGAGCTTTTGCTTTACTGGTGAATTATAGACACTCGTCAAGAGAGTGAGGAAATAACATTTCATTTTATTTGAGAGAAGATGTGAATCCAGAGCTACGCTCTTTGCCAATTTCAGCACTGGCAATAATGTAGCTTTTAGCTTAATGCTCTGTGATTTTCTTCCTTTCCCCATATGCAGAAGAACGATGGCAGATTTACAGTCATCCAGTTGGTGGGCATGCTTCGTGGCATTGGCTCAGGAATGAAGTATCTGTCTGACATGAGCTACGTGCATCGGGATCTTGCTGCTCGCAATATACTGGTCAACAGCAACTTGGTCTGCAAAGTGTCTGATTTTGGCATGTCTCGGGTCCTGGAAGACGACCCTGAAGCAGCTTATACCACGCGGGTAAGGTGGGAAAGAAAATGTCCAGTGGGTTTTCTTGCCTACATGTTGGTTTTGTCTGACTGTGGTGACAGTGGTTTGTTTTAAAATAAATTCAGTCATAAGTGAAAAGCTGTCTCACAACCTAGAAGTAAACGTTGACCCAGACTCCTTAGCTAGTATGAATTGATGCAGTGTAATTGCTACAGCAGTGGCCAGTGGCATCAGTATTTCTTCTGTGAGGATCTGACCCCTGTATTCCTCTGGTTCCTTCAGCCTGGTAGAGCACATGACAGGAATCTGATGCCAGAAATTACAGCCTGGACTTCTCTTCCTTCTGATACCTAAAAACATGCCTGGGAATAGTGTAAGGGCTGCATTTCCATTTTCTGTTTCTTTCCCATTTTATCTATATTTCAGCATCCCACTGTTAACTAATTTTGCTAAAGCCATTTTAATATGTTGCATGTGGAATAGGGCTAATGCAGGCACTTCTGGCCACAAAACAACATCCCAGCCATTAGCAGTCTTTGTATCAATACCTCTGATATCAACATGCATGGAAAGAAAAAAATGCCAGAGTTTATAAAGTCTCCTTTTTTAATTGCTTGTTTTCTTCATTTTTAAATATCTGCCATTCTCCATCTGTTCTCTCCAGTGCAGAGTTTGTTTGCAGCACTCAGATCTTGCCGTTTAATCCCAACACTCATCCTTTAATGGATTCGCAGTTCATTACAGGGAAGGATAGACTCATGTAGTATTAAAAGCTGGCCAGCCTTGGTATTTCTCACTCATAAGGGTGGCAAGTTGAAGATGCAGAGATCTGAAAAGCTGTATTCGGGGAAATTAGAGTTTAGACAAGTCCACAAGGGCAAGACAAATGATTCAGAAACTTCCTTTTGAATTTAACGAATGGAGATAGAGCATTATGTTTGCTCTCAAGAGTAAACTAAAGAGAATCAATGACATTTGCTTTACAGTCATTGTCTTCATTTGGTATCAGTAATGAAAGATCAGGAAAATTTGAATTAACTCCGCTGTGCTCAAGCAGCTAAATATAAAGAGCTTATTGACAATTTTTAAAACAACAACCATGTATAAACAATGTCCATGCATCTGTGTCTGAAGGAAGGAATAAAGCTTTTGCATAATCAGAGAGGATGCAATAGAATGTGTTTTTTAAAGCAGCCTTTTATAAGAGAAAGGTGTGTTCTGCTCCTGTTAGTAGTATAACTCATTAAACTGAGAGCATCCTATAGCCTCACAAGGCGCATATTGCTACAACCTAATTCACAAAGGGTCTGATGCAAAGGCCAAAGATGCCATGAGAATGACCCATTTTGATTTCCCTTGGCTTTGGAACAAGTCCATATTAAACATTTGGGAGATATACTAGAACAATGTACCATTAAGTATGCACACGCTGCACTCAGTTATGGATAAAAACTATCTGGAAGATTGTTGGGGAAAAAAACCTACCAAAATAAACTGAATCAAAAAAGCATAAAAGCAAATGAAAAAAATCGAAAACCTTTGTACAGCTTAAGTCATTCCCCAGATGGAACTCCAGGAAACCAAAAGCTCAATTAAAAACACCTTGCATATTAGCATAAACAAAACGAGAAATCTCTGGCCTAGAATCACTCAGCTAAGGCAAAATCAGATAAACAGGATGGAGTGAGTTCCTTTTTAAACAGTGCAGGACCTCAGTGGTCCAAATCAGATGCCCAAGTATTTTTACTTGTTTAAAAAGAAGTATTGTAAGAAGAGGCAGCTCTCTCCAACAGGTATCAAAACCTGCTTTGTACCATGGTCTGGTGTTGAACTCCTCCCCCAGGGTCTGGGAGAGCCCAGAGGCTTGCTTGCTCTCTCACATCTCTGGTAGGAGTTGGGATATTGCCCATGGGAAACACCACAGTATTAGTAAATCTTTCCAGTTTATCCTCTCTTTATTTTACCTTTTTGAAAAGCAAAACGTTTATAATCTCATTTTTCTAAAACAGGTCAGACAGGCAAGCAAGGAAATAGTAATTAACAGCATGTACTTATTTGTTTTGTCAACTAAATCTCTAATATGTACTTTTTAAAACCCCTGGCTTGTTCTCAGGCTTCAGTATAGCCCTAAGCAGAGATCTCTTGGAGAGCTGATAAAAATACGTTTAACAATTTACTGGTTCGCCTCCTTGTGACTAAAGAAAACAGATGGGCAGCATTGCCTCCTGGTTGGATCTGACAGTTTTATGGCAAGCAAGAGAGAAAGTGGCTGCCTTTTTAAGAAGGATTCTGGAGTTGTATACATGAAACCATTTTGTATTTTTAATGTGTAGAACACTGTCAGCCATGCACGTTACTCTGTCAGTGACTCACTAGACCGTGGTTTCTTCTATTTGTGACAGGGTGGCAAGATCCCCATCAGGTGGACTGCACCAGAGGCTATTGCCTACCGTAAATTCACATCAGCTAGTGATGTGTGGAGCTATGGCATCGTCATGTGGGAAGTGATGTCCTACGGAGAAAGACCTTACTGGGATATGTCCAATCAAGATGTGAGCCTCCTTCTGACCTTCCCCTTCATTTTCTCTCCCTTTCCTCCCACCGCACATTTATCTTTGTCTTTAAATGTCTGCTGATGTGTTTCTGTGTCAATTGCTATATGGTTTTAAGATGTTTATTCCAAGTTTTTAAAAGGATATAATGGGTGGTAGACTCCTGTTTTCTCAGGGAACTTCAGTGGAACTAAAATTCCTTGTATACTTGAAGCCTGGTCTATGGTCAGGATATAGGGGATTTTCAAGTTAGGATCTGTAACTTGCACATGGATTTTATTTGTTTTGGTTTTTTAACTAAAAAGAAAAGCGCAATTAATGTAAGAAAGAAAAATGGAGAAAAGCAAAACTAATATATTTAAACCATCAGATTATCATACTGTCAAGAGAGGGAAGATTCATACTAAATCTTGCGCTTATTGAATGTCTTTAAGAAAAAACATTTGAATTTAATTTGGCTTCCTGTTGGTAGTTAATTCTTGAAGCTCTACTATGCTTGTAACTCAGGTGATTTTATTTCCTGTAGGATATTTAAATCAACACATATGAAATCCAATTCTAATTATCAGTTAGAGCATCCTTGTGACAATGGCATAGCTGCCCCTCGAGGACATTAAAAAGCAGCTTTTGTAAATGACCATTTTTAAATTATGCATGTCCTGTTTAACCGTACCATCTGGACTACTTCAGTGTGTTCCAAGAGGGAACATGTACAATGGCTCCTGTTCCAGAAGAGTATTTAATAATAATGCTAATAAGAGCTTTTGCTAATAGAATTTTTATTAAATAAAAAAAAAAATCCCAGTGAAAATGAAGCCTAGATTATCTGTAATTCTTTTCCCAGGGGATTTACGAGCATATAAAGGAAGAAGAAAATGTTAATCTGAATATATGGTCATGGGAGTGGTTAAGTCATTTTACAAGTCATCTGCTTTCTTATGTAGAGCTGAACATTTTCAAAGAGCGTCTAGATGCTGATGGCATTTAATCTAAACGGGGGATATAATTTTAATTTCCTTCTGATGTGGAATGTCTCTTCTGGCACCCAGTCTTCCCTTCCTTTGCTAACAGGAAGTCATCAAGACTTAGCAAGAAAATAAAACACCAGATGTGCCTCAGTTATATCAGGCATGTCTGCACAGCACAGTGGAGCTTACTGCAAGAGCTGTTTTTATTAGAGCTGTTTATGTTAGGCTGGTGTACACTGCTAACGTGCACTGCTAAACTGTGTTGAAAAGCTGGCTTGAACAGGACAGGGAAAGCCAATATTACTGTCTTTGCACCCTCTTTATATTGCATGGCATAGACATGCCTTTTTTTTCCTCCTTAATGAAGGCAAGAGCAGTGCTTTTCACAACAAAACAGAAGTGCATTTCAAATTACACTCAATGTCTGTTGAATCAAGAGTAATCAAAAGGATCTTCATGCTTTCTGGAGTAGTGAGAGCCACTTTGTTTGTGGTCACTGAATAGTTGCTAATATTGCAAGCATATCCTTCACCCTATCCTCCCAGTGGATTTTAGCCACTAATTGGACAAGCACAGAACGAGAGAATTTAGTGCAACTCAGTCTCTGTGCACTCCTGGGCTCCAGTCTCATGGTGAGTCCTGCCAGCAGTGTCATATTGATTAATTTAGATCTGAAGACTCCTGGGTCATGTCCTTGTCATGTCAGAATTGAGTCCTGGTCGTGTCCTGTTCTCCTGAGACAACTAAGAAGCCATCAGAGTACTGGGCACTGGAGCTCTTTTTGGAAGGTTTGAAGTGACTTCAGTTCGGGCGTTTCTCTGGATTCTGTTAAATATGAAATGCATATTTAAGCTGTGTTGGACTTCTATAAAGCTGCACAAAAGGGTTCCCATCTCTGCATTTCTTGGCTCAGAGCATATAGCAGTGAGAGAACAGGTTCTCTGCAGTGCCTGTATTACTGACAGAGATGAGCTTGCTCAGGAGGACAGGGTGATCTGCTGTACCTTAAAAATAATACGGAAAATTTAATCTTCAACATATTGCACCCAAACCTGAAAGACAGTAAAGAATTCCTGTAGATCTGTTGCTTCTCCATCCTCTGTCCAATGAGGATAGTTGCTTAATTCTAACCAGGCTATTCTATCATGCTTGTATTCCATGCCCTGTTCTGTGGCACAGTGCCTTGCTGTGTCTGATACCTGCTTTGGATGCTGTGTCCTTTTAGTTTTGAATTGCTTAGGAGAAATGACAATTCTGAGACCACCAACTGCTTGAGTCTGAGTGCAATTTTCCATGTTGTTTCACTTAATTGTGGATTTGTTACCATAGTTTGGATTGCCCTAGGATAAATGATACTCAGCTGGTAGATGTGAGCAGTGTCTGATGTTCTCTAATGTCTTCCTAATTGTGCCATTTATAGGTTATTAAAGCCATTGAAGAAGGGTACCGGCTGCCACCCCCGATGGACTGCCCCATTGCTCTCCATCAGCTGATGTTGGACTGCTGGCAGAAGGAGCGTAGTGACAGGCCTAAATTTGGACAGATCGTCAACATGCTGGACAAACTCATCCGCAACCCCAACAGCCTGAAGAGGACAGGCAGCGAGAGCTCCAGGTCAGCTGCGCTTTAGTAATGGTGATGTATGGGGGAGCACAGTGGAGATGACAGGCAAAGCTGCAAGTCCTGGGTGTAAGGTGTGAGCTGTATCTCTGCAGAGCCAGACGGCACAGCAGCCACTGCACCGTGCCAGCAAGCACGAGGCTCATGGTGGCACATTGCTGGACCCCTGGGGCACCCGGGGCTCGCCCAACCCTGCAAGAAGGAACATGGAATGAGCAGAGCTGTTGCTGTATCACACCAAAGCTGAGCAAGTGCACAGTCTTAAGCTCTGATGCTTTCAAGCTCTTTTGGAAGGCAGAGCTTTTTCCTTCTCCCCCCTGGTGAAAGGGCTTGAATAGTTAGGGTCACCTCAATGCAGTGTAGCTAACAGGAGTGGTGTGGTTTTCTGCAGGAAAAGCACATCATCAAGTTTCATAAACCCTAGGTTTGTGTAGGATTTGCAAATGAGCATTACGGCATTGCAGCCAACGCCTCGCGGGCATTGGGAAGGTGTGGATTAATTTTTATGTGAATTTGAATTTAATTTTGTGGAAAGCCAGTTTCGTGTCTCCACCGATCCCGCATTACATTTGTTTTGTTTGCTAAGCATGGTGTACCTGGTACGTGCAGAAGAAGCACAGCAGGAAGGAAACTCCCAGAGTTGTAGGGTAAAACCAAAATATCTTTGTTGGGACAGATCAGCAGTTTGTTCAGGCTGATGAAACACTGCTGAAGTAATATGAGCTTTATTAATTTACACCAGGATTCCTCTGGTTTTTTTCAAATGTCTTTGTCAGGTAAATTTGCTTACAGCAAATATGGAAAAAAAGCTTTAAAGAAGAGAAACAAAGGAAGATAATGGGAAAATATATTCCAGTAAAAGGCAAGGTACAAAAATATCCATTAGGCAGTACAAAATTAAGTTTCATGAATCAGTGAACGAGTAACAGAGGTTCTTTCTCGGCCTCCAAAAGAACAACATTGTAGAAAAAGCTATTTCCTTTTTCAAATTTGTAGGTCCCTCTGTGAATCTTGCTTATAATGTATGTTATCAGAGAAGGATTATTAACCCTGTGAGGCCACTATCACCACATGTCTTCCAAATTGCCCTAATTGCATTGATAGTCTGGCAAAAACGTATCCTCCCTTTGAGGCTTAAATAATTTACATGGTGAGAATCACCATATGATCTGCTGTGATAATTTGATTTGAGGATTACAGTATGAACTACTCCATTTTGATTTCTTTCCAATTTACAGGTGCTCTTTGAAAATATATAGATTTTCCAATAGTTAATAATCTGTTCAAGGTCATTCTGTGTGCATGTGTAAGTTAATAGCCTGTTCAAGGTCATTTCATGTTCATGGCTGTTTTTAAATATATTTCTTCTCTTCAGAATATGAATTTCAAATATGCATATAACATTATTAACCTATGACTGTATATGTGCAGCATAATTATACATAAATAGGTTGCTGTGATTGGTCTTGTGTTAGATAGTGCAGTAAAAGAGTTGCACTAAGTATTACCAGCATGTACTCTGTGCCTCAGGCAAGAAGTAACTATGCTGTTGCACACTTAATCTTTGATGGTGTGCATTTTCAAATAAATTGCTAAATGATAATTGTTTTGATCAGATAGATAATAGTAATTTATAATGGGTAAATGAGTCTGTATCTTATGACATTAGTGAAATAATAGATGAAATATTAATAAGAGAAGCAAATTTTGTAAAAACAGTTATTGGCAAACCTGTGCAGGGAAAAATGAGAAGCACATTCCGCAGTGCAAACAAAGATCAAAGCTCGCGTGATTCCTGCCACTCCTGGCACACGGTCTGGTCAGGAATGAATTGATTAAAGAGGAGATTAACTCCCTGCTGTCCTGAGTTTGATTGAACGCACTGAGCAGACCTGGCTAGAAACAGGATTTATCTGAACCAGCCCTGAGTTTTCCCTCCAAACCAGTCTGGCAGGGTGTGAGCTCCCAGGTCCTTTGCACATACTTCAGTAGTGTTTCTATAGCTGCTGAGCTGAGGTCTGACACATGCAGGATTGGCAAGGACTGGCATTGCTGCCTGAGAGATACAGGCCCAGCAGACTGAAAGCCTTCCAACATTGCCATCTTCTTTGTTTTTGGAAGTAAAGGCATTTTCTATGAACTGGTTGCATCAGAGGTGGAAATTGTAAGCAGCATTGTGGTTCAAATTAGATCTCAAACCAAAAATAGAAACCTAAGGTCAGATTCATTCTTAGCAAAAATTGTCCTATTACTTTGCATTCTGTTCACTTTCTTGCACTGATCTGCATCGATGTGCAGAGCCACCAGTTTCACTGAGTACCTCTCGCCCTTGCTTTCCCTCGTCATTGAGGATAATTGTTGCAGAGACCAGACTTTGGTTTGCAGCTCATGATCCAGCTGACACCATTTCTCTGTCCTTTCACTGTTTGGCATCCAGACCTAGCACAGCCCTGCTGGATCCCAGCTCCCCCGAGTTCTCGGCGGTTGTTTCTGTCGGTGACTGGCTCCAAGCCATGAAAATGGAGCGATACAAGGATAACTTCACAGCTGCTGGCTATACCACCCTAGAGGCTGTGGTGCATATGAACCAGGAGTAAGTACACAGCGATATAACAAAAAACTGGTAAATCTGGATTTAATCAGTCTCTTTTGCTTTGTGCTGCATATCATTACACTCATTAAAGGAATGGAATGCCTTTCATTTGGACGGAGGATAACTTTAAAATGCCTCCACAATGCCTCCACTTATTTAATTAAACATTCCTGTACATCTGCCTCGCTTTTGCTAATGTTGCTTGTGGTTGACTCACAATATTTT
Organism: Serilophus lunatus; assembly: GCA_013399895.1. Classification (NCBI taxonomy): domain Eukaryota; kingdom Metazoa; phylum Chordata; class Aves; order Passeriformes; family Eurylaimidae; genus Serilophus; species Serilophus lunatus. The sequence continues at coordinate 722,498 of VXBA01001332.1, forward strand.
TTTCTGCACCAGCATCTGATCCATGGCTCTCAGCCCCTCGCTTCTTCTCTTGCTTTCCACAGTGACCTGGCAAGGATTGGGATCACCGCCATCGCGCACCAGAACAAGATCTTGAGCAGCGTTCAAGCAATGCGCACCCAAATGCAACAGATGCACGGCAGGATGGTTCCCGTCTGAGCCAGTACTGAATAAACTCAAAACTCTTGAAATTAGTTTACCTCATCCATGCACTTTAATTGAAGAACTGCACTTTTTTTACTTCGTCTCCTCGCCCGTCGAAATAAAGATCTGCAGCGTTGCTTGATGTACAGATTGTGGAAACCGAGCGTGTGTGTTGGGAGGGGAGCCTCCAGAAATGACAAGAAGTCATTTTAAACCAGACCTGGAACAAATTGTTTCTTGGAACATACTTCTCTGTTGATCAATGATATGTAAAATACATGTATCTATATAAATATCAAGTCACATTCAAGTTTTGATGCTATGTTTGCTGCCAGATACTGTGCTTAAAAAACAAGAGCATTACTTTCCTTCTCCCTGTGACCCGTAGGATTACAACCATAGTGTTTTATTCGTGGGTGAAACCACCATTGTGCATCTTTCACTGGAATGAAGAATCTGCCGTAGGATATTTTTTGCAGACTTGATGCATCACTAATACCTTGCAGAAACCTCAGTGAGAATATCATTTGGCTAATCAGTGCCTGCCAATTAGTGATCAACCCGTTTATGGGCTTGAGACATGAAGTGACCCATCTTGCGGATTACTGGGCAAAGCTGGACTTCTGGGGGGATTATTGGCTGTTGTGCCATGCTGAAACCTACCATTGAAAGACATTTTGTGAAAATCTTGCCAGTAGTCAGCTGTGACAATCGTGGCTGTGGAGCTTTCAGACTCTTTTCTCTTTCAAGAAGCGATTCTCTTTGCCTCATGGAAGGTACAGTGTCCAACATATTCATGGTGCTTTATTTCTTACACTATGCTAGGATTTCATCGCTTTTGGGGGAAAGTAAAAAACGCTGTGGTATGTATTATTTGGGGTTTCCATCTTGTGTTAAGAATCTGTGCTGGTTTCCCAGACTAATTTCTGAGTGTTACCCATTGTTTGCTCTATTTGATGACAGTGAAAATTGCACTCTTTCAAAATCTAGTCTTGCTCTCAGGCTGTTGCGTGTTAGGATATGCAGACAAGGTGTAGGAGTGTGTCTTGAGGCTCAGCTCAGTGCTGAGAGCTTGACCTCACTTCACACTAGGGATGCCCTTGTTTTGGGTGGAAAAACTCGCACATGTGGATCCCTTATAAAGTAACAATAGGCTTGTAAATTACAAGATACTCATAGATGCACTGAGAAGGACTTCTCCTGCCCTCTTATGAACAGCAGTAGAACCTATATTTGTGTTTTAGACAGACCAGTTTCAGTTGCAGTGTCAGTGGTTTTATAGGAGGGGGAGCAGAAGGAGATGAGATTGTGCATGAAGCCTTTCTGGTTTTGCACAGTTTGGGTGTCAGGCGTGGTGACAGCTCTGTGCTGTGCAGCAGTGTTACGGTTCAGACACAGTGATTCAGTCTGATCAGCTGGGGGAACTAAATTCACATTCCCATGGGCTGGATTATCAAGACAGCTGTGGGTGTGAGTGCCAGGTGCAGGCTGCACAACTTAGGCCTAAAGCCCCTGTGCAGGTATAGCCAAAAAGTTGGAGAATGACCTGCTGGAAAAGCTGCTCTCCATTTCCTCTAAGGAATAAACGAGGAGTAAGAGAAAGCATCCCCTAGGTTGCTATGTGGAGAAGTCTGATATAGGAACGTGTTTTTTCTCAGTAGGTCCCGTAGGATAAAGCTTTATCCAGTAAAGCTCTGAACATATTTAGGCTTGAGTTTTATTTATATTAAAGCTTTTATTATTCTTTTTGAACAGAGTATATAAATTAGATTCCTTTTAAAGTCCTTTTGGGGACCAATGTGATGAGATGACCTTAGGAAAGAGGCAGGATAGGCCCACTTAGGCTATGCTGAGTAGGAGAAGGATTTTCATGATACGTCCTTTAGAACAGACATTGCATTTCAGCTGTGCCAGGCACAATGTCAGAAAGGTGAGATTTATAGTTTGATGGCACTAAGACTAGTTCTTTATATTTTGGTCCCACTCTGCATTTGACAGCAAATTCAGAAATGATTTAGTGGCTTTATATGTCAGCCTTTTTTTAATAATGGAATTTATTCTAAAGCCAAAACAGTTCACTCAGTTGGACAAGTCACACTTACTATATTGTCACTCACATCACTTTTTGTCACTTTTAACAATAACTTGCTGATTTTAACCACTAACTCTCCCTCCCAACATTCTCAGAGAACAACTTGTTCAGAATATGGGATGCTAAATTTGGAACCTGTTAAGTCATGACAGCTCAGTATAAACTGTTCTACAGTATTAGTTAGAAAAGCTTTTCCCTTTCAAGAAATTTAAGATTTCTTTAAAAAAAACCCCTACTTAAACCAGCACATTTTAATGTCATTTTGCCAGGCAACATAAGAAGTAGTTACTCATTTTAAAGACCTGACATTTGTACTTTCAGCAGGAAAAATTCTTTTGCATCTTAAGAGCAGAGATACTTCAAGTTTCCTCGCTGTAAATCTGTTGCATTCTGTTGAGATCATCTTTTTATCTAAAAACAAAATACATCCAATTTTCTGGCCAGTTTGTAAAATTGCTGTCTTGGAGTCTAGTAGTGGTAATTCAAAACAGTGCAATATTTTCCACACAAAATGGAAAACTGTGTCCCTATAGAATGAAAACTGTGAAGGCAGCTCAGATGCTGGGTTTTCAGCACTGCCACTGTTGGTTGTGTTCCCTGCGAAAAAATATGGCCAATGGGGGGAATCCATTGGAATATGATTTTATCTGCAGGAGAGCAGATATAAAAAAGAGGTGGAGAGAGAGAGAGAGAGAGAGAGAGAGAAAGAGAGAGAGAGAGAGAGATATTGATTACATATCTGTATATAAGATATGTCATGAAAGCAAGACTTTTAAATAGTGTGGGAAGGAAAAGGGACAGGGAAGGCAAAGGGTTCCCACCCGTTGAGCGCTGCCGGGCATGTTTGTCTCACTGGCCTCCCCCAGAACGTGTGGCCACTGGCTGCCTTGGCCATCCAGCCACCCTTCCATGTGAGAACTGCACCGCCTCTCTACCTTTTTCTTTGTCCTTTAGGAAATCCTCCTCCACCAGAGCAGGGTTGAGTTCAGTCCCTTTTGCTTGCTATATGAGTCAGCAGTTGCAGCAGCTGAGGAGGGGCTGGCTGTGCGCAGCAGGGCTTCTCTGGGAGATACAGGAGTAGGGATTTGGTGAGATCTGCATGTTTGTCTTGGTGTACGTCATTTAATACATTTGCGTTCTCTTCTTGTGCAGGGAAATGGATTTTGCTTTCACGGCCCCACAACCTGTCCTGTTGATCATATTGACCACGGAGGAACACAGACGAGACATGAAGCCTTCTAGATCCACAGTTGCGTCTTCCATAGCACTGATTCTGGAAAACACATGCTGAGCAGTCATTGGTCCCTGAAGAGAGCATGACTTTTACTTTTTCTTGTTTTTTTTTTCTGGGTCACCCACTCCGTTGTTTTTTCTTTACTGAGCGATAACTAACTTGTTAAGACTCAGCACCCAGTTGTCACTTGAGGAATGTACAGGAGTGTACTGTGTGAAAAGTCCTGCAGACTTCTGGATTTTTTTTTCCTTTTCCTTCTGCTTTTTCATCCTACTTTTGGTTTTATTTATATATTTTGTTATTTTCTCTCCTCATCCCCCTGGCTGTTACCGCTCCATTTCGGACGAATGCAGGTGATGGAGCACTACACATCTTACCACGGACACCAGGCCAGGTGCCACAGCAAAGAACCCAGTTCCTGTGAGCTGCCTATGTACATTGCTGAAGTGACATTTTACACTGAAGGTGCCATTGCAGTGATATAAATATATTTTTTTTCCTTGAGTGGATAATGGATTATTATCTCCTCTGAAAGGTGCGTATGTGTGCTTGTGTGCGTGTGTTTGCGTGCGAGTCACCTCGTGTGTAGAACTGTCTGTGAATGTGCCGAAAACATCTCTGCAAGTGCAGGAGTCCCCTGTCTTGAGAGCAGGCCAATAGCTCATGTCTGAAATGGTAGCAAGAACACACACATTAAAAAATGTTTAAATTTCTGTATCTGTAAGTGTATTTTTTTAGCTGCCACACTAACTTTAATGGGTAGTTCTGCAGCCTGAAACAGGGGCAATTTCAAGTTTGTTTTGGAGTTACGGATTTATGGGATCTAAAGGGTGCTAAAGGTTTTCATTTGTACTGGTGCCCTGTTCATGACCAAGGCTGACTGGTTTCTCAATAGCAAGGTGATGGAGGCAACAGCTGCATTTCCATCCTCTGGTAACCCTGAATTGAATTGTTACATAGCCTTTTTTATCTGCAAAAATAGGATTTTAAAGACTTGTTGAATGCGAAAAAATATATGCAATTCTTCCGTTCACAGAAGCACCTTGCTCTATATGCAAGCTGTGAAATCCTGTAAGGTAATAATCAGAACACTTCCCTGGTTCTCCCAGCACAGTTAAGGAACAAAAATGCAATAAGACCTGTAGAGTTACAGCAGTTAGCAAGGGAGTTGTGAAATGCATCCTGTTCATCGTGCAGGTGATGAAGAGCAGGTGAATTGCAGTAGAAGACACTCTTTCTTCCATGGCCCAAGGAACAGTGCTGCAGCTTAGTGGTACTACCTAGGAAAGCTTTCTATGTTTGGAGAATCCACCTTACTCTAGTGTAGGGTAGTTGGAGTGGAGCTGAGTGGGAGCGCCCACAGAACATAGGGCTGCCGACTGCTTGGAGCGGTGCAAGTGATGCTCCCCACTTGCTCCCTTCCCTGGCTGCTGGGAGCCTCCAGTGCAACCCAGCAACCTGCCACAGGACAGGAGCTGGCTCCAGCAGACATGGGACAGTCTGGGTGTGCTGTGGTAAGAGAGCGCAGCCTTGCCTGGAGCTCTGAAGTGATGTCCTAAAATTGCTCCTGCTTTCTGATCCTTTCCCTCCTCACTGACCCTCCTCACTCATCGAGTGGTAATTCTGCCTGTTCTGGCAGAGGAGGGATGTGGGAGGGAAGCGAGGGCAGCTGTGCTGTTGGCTGAGGCTGGGCATGGGCACCTGGAGATGCCAGCTGTGCCTGGCAATGGACGGCCAAGGGCTGCTCTGGATGGGGCTGGGGCGAGGGGAAGGTGAGTGCCACGGCACTGCTGCCCTTTGGGAGAGGACAAGCACGAAAAGCCTCTGTGTGTTAAGAAATTGTCCTGCTCACACGCCACTGGTTGATGTTTGTCTGGGTTTCTTGCTGTGCTAATTTTGTGATGGATCTTATGTATTAAAAATATATATGTATAAAATACAAAAAAGCTGGTAAGTAACCAGTAAACAGGACTTAAAAAAGCAGTATTTTTCTTTTATGTGACATTTTCATAACCAGAAGAAAAAAAAAATCTGAAATACTAATCAGACAAATAAAGAGAGTGCATTTATTTTTTTGTATCACTGCAAGTATGTTGGAATATGCAAGGACTGTGGTTAAAATTAGAATGTATGAGGCATATTATAATTTAGTTCATACTGAAAAAATCTAACAGCATTTCTTGGTTCGTGCATTTGAACGATCTCTGGGTTAGATATATAGATTTTTCTATTTTGTTTTAATTTGTAATTTTTTTCCCCCTCCATGAATTTTAGGTACACATAACTTATGTCATTTATTTATGGTCTTTTATACCTAGTTTGTAAAATTGTAAAATAGCAAACAATGCAAACATTTGCATTTGAAATAATAAAGTAGTTGCTGTACAAACCTGAAATGGACTATTTCTAATTATTGTATGCTTTTTTGAGTTTATTCAGAGCGAATACTAATACAGAGTACTAATCCTGGTATTTGCTCTGAAGGGATTAATTCTCTTCAGCAGATTTCACGGGAATGCACTTCCAAAGTTTATTTGAGTTGCATAACTCCCCCATGTACCTTAAAGCATGTTCCTGTTCCTTGCCCCTGTCCCAGACTGTGTGGTGTGCTGAATGTTTGTGATGTTGGAAGGACGCAGCAGTCAGGCTGACCTTGGTAATGATATCAATGATTTCTCCTTGGAGACCAGGGTGGTCTCCATCGTCTATGCCTGAAAAAAAGCCTACAGGGTCATTATGCTGTTTCATTTGCACAGCTGGGATTGGGTAGGAGTAGTACCTCTCTCCCGCTCCACCATCCGGACCTTGTCTGGGGCCTGACATCACTTTGGCAGAATTCCACAGTTTTCACAGCGTCCCTTGGACCAGGATTTTACCTCGCGTGGGAACGGTGACCTTGTTGCTGAGTTACTGCCCTTGTTGCTCTCCTTGTGGGCTGCATTTGTGTGGGTTGGGGGGCTTGTGTTGAAGGCTTGTGGCTAGAGACTGGTAGGATGAAAGGTGTCAGGAGCAGCAGAAAATGGAGAGAGGCAGTTTCTGTGAGGAGGGCTCCAAGCCTGAAATGGGGAGTGTGGATGTTGTGTAGAGGATGTTGCTATGTGATGGTCACACGTGTGTGGGCGTGGACTGTGTAGTCTGAGTGTAAAAACATTTTGTTTCACGTGCACAAAGATGTTTTACAAATTAATTAGTTTTAATGTGGAACGAAAGGGTAACCTTTACATCTTTTTTTAACAAGCAACGGTTCAAAAATGTCCAGTGGTTGTTGAACACTTGTGTCCTCTTCCCTCATTTGCTGATTCTCTGCTTTTTTTCCCTTTTAGCTCCCAAATCTAAGAAATCATCTTATAAAAACTTTTTACGCCAATGGTTTCATTTGCTTCTAACTATATGGATTTTATTGCAAGTTTTCCATACCAAAATGAATCTTTTTCTCTTCCCTCCCCTCTTTCCACATGTTTGTGCGGTAGCATGAGGCAAGTGAATCTACTTATATGTGAAGCCTGTATATTTGCATCTCAGTGATGGTGTACATCCCTGTCCATGAGCTGAGCATGGACTAGTGCAAATAGCAGACATGGAGGCCATTGTAGATATGTCAAGAAAAACAAAATAGTTTTTGACAATTGCAAAGCTAAAAAAAAAGGCATGCTATGCTCTAAATCAACAACATGATTAAAACTAGAGCTGTGTTTGAGGCCTTGACCTCAGTTATTTTACCCTTTCCCTTGCAAGGAAGTACCCTTGGGCCATTGAGTGATCCTCTGTTGAATGGGTTACAGACCTCTGACATATCTTATTTCTGGCAGTGGCCCTGAACATAATTCTTTGTTTACAGGAGCCTCTGAGAAAGTTACATGAATATGTAGACTTTTTCTTTAAAAAGTAAATTCAAAACCTAAAGCATTCCTTTCCAATCAGCTTAGTAAAAAGTATTCTCCATGGGTGGATGGAGAGAGTAGCCACAGGAATATGCTACATTAATTTACTTTATACGTATACATACATATATATGGGGCAATTATAACCAAGTAATCTACTCTGGATTACTAGCCTGTAACCAGACCAACAAAAGGTAATGAAATCCTTGTTTTTATAGTGCTCTTGAACTTACTCATGATTTTCTTCTGTAAAATCTTGTAATTAATTAAATGAGCTGAAGCATTTTGGCATTCATTTTTTGAAGTCTGTTTTTAAAATGAAAAAAACCCGACTGGTCAGCAAAACAAAACCACCATCAGGAACCCAGCTCTCCTTCCATTTCTGCTAAAGTAACCTGCCTCCCCTGGGGTCAATAACTAAATTCTCAGAGCTGGGCAATCAAGGGCTGTTGGGCAATTGCAGGTGCAGGGTAGGTGCCTACTGCCAACTTTTTAATGATGCCGAGGAGCTGCTTAGCTCAAGGGTGAAGCAACTAACATAATGACCTCCCACTTCCCACTTGGATTTTCAGCATTGCATTAAGCATCCTGTAGATGAAATTCCCCAAAGTCCATCATAATCACTTGGGGGAGGGATTTTTCAGAAGCCAACTATCACAGCAAGAAGCCACATAAACTCAGAGAAGCTGGAGAGCTGTGGAGTGACCTTCTGTGCTGCTCCAGTGCCTCTCATGCCTCAGAGCAAATCCTGTCCTGAGCCAGCCTCCAGGAGAAGGTGCCTGAGGCAGGTCTGTCTTGTGCAGGCTGTTCCTCCCTCCTGCCTGCCATAGCCTGCGCTGTCAGTCCTTCCTCACAATAACAGTATCACTGGGATGGCGGCTTTTGCAGAAAGTGGTGTCCTGCCGCCTCCTCAACAACAACTGAGGTCTGACAAGGGCCTGAACAGGATCCAAGGTGTTATGAGGGGGGGCCTTTGATATCAGAGCGAGGTGGGGGGTGGGTGTCCCCCAGGAAATGGTCTCTGAGCTCCTCCTCATTTGAAGGCTGGGGCTGGGTCCTTTACTCTGAACAGCATTAGGAATGTGGGTGTTTAGCAGCTGAAGCTTGACAAGTCCTACATGCTCTGAGAATGCAAAGAGCTTGGAGGTGAGCAGGCACTGGAGATGCAGGTTTTCCATAGGTTTAAATCCTGAAGTCCTTCAAGGATTCTGGCCACAAATTTTCAGAAGTGCTCTGGAGGTCTATGCCATCTCTTTGCCTTGTGCCAGTGGGATCACCTGCAAACTCAACATGCACAAGAATCCCCAGGGAAGCAAGAAACTGCTCAGTTCGTCTGCTGACAACATTAACCTGTGTCTGAGACCTTGCCTGAGACTTCCCAGCAAGCAGGTTAATAACGTGTGACAAGTATTAAAGAGCACCATTTTGAAAAATTGTTAAAATTCCATTGGAAAAAGTGCTCCTGGAAGGGAAAAAAAAAAAAAAAAAAGGTTAAAATTGAATGTTGATGTTCTTCCACAATTAAAGAGGCTGCTGAGTTGATTGAAGCAGCATAGATGAAGGGCCTAGGAAAGGTGACACTGACAATAATAAGGAAATAACGATTAATAAGTTAATCTGGTCCTGGAGGTGGTATGAACTGATTTCACTGGGAGTGCCTTGACTTGCAACAGCTTAAGGATGTAGTACTTACCTAAGTGCCATATGAAACTTTAGATGATATTGTTTATATATTTCACCAGAAAATTTATTTTAAAGTGTGGTTTGGCAATGATTCATGTAGGTCGATAGCACGTTCAGGTGGGTCTTTTTTTGTCTGTTGATTTTTTTATGTGGCCATTACTCATACAAATATTTGAAGTACGTATTGAACAATACAAAATAATGGTATCCAACAACAGACAGGACGGTTGCTGTGGAGTCCTGCAACTCCTGGCTTTGTCAGCTTTGTTTTCAAGTTTGTGTTATGATGGCAGATGGGTTTTGTGTGGCCAAATGGTTGAGATTGCAACACAATGTCCTTGGAGACCTATTCTGTCATTTTTGCAGACTCTCTCAGAGTGCTATGCTATGGTTGCTGAGGAGGCAGGACATCTAATGGTTGTTCACCTATTTTTGATCTCTAGCGTGCACAGATGGAGGAAAGAAATGGAGAACTCAACAGCTCCTTCATGCCATTAAGTGAGTTTGAGGCTTGAGCAGGCGCACATGGACACAACCTGCTCCCCTCATCCAACAGCCCAAATGAGCAGGAGTGGCTCAGTGCTGCCTGTAGGGAATGGCAGAGCCAGGATCTTTGCTGGCTTTACTGACCCCTCACAGAGGGAAAACAGCCTAATAAGTCAGCTATCTTATTTTCAGAAGTATCAGCAGGGCGGTGTTGTTTCAGGTTTTGAAGGTTCACCTGCGATGATGCTGTTCCACCCTGCGTGCACCAGTGAGGGGGTTCCCACTGCCCTGGGAGAGGCACAGAGGTGAGCCCAAGCATGGGCAGTAACTGAGTATTTCACAGAATCACAGAATCACTAGGTTGGAAGAGACCTCCAAGATCATCGAGTCCAGCCCTTCCCCTAGCACCGCGACTAGACCATGTCACCAAGTGCCACATCCAGCCTTTTTCTAAACACATCCAGGGATGGTGACTCCACCACCTCCCCGAGCAGACTATTCCAATACTTTATTACTCTTTCTGTGAAAAACTTCTTTCTAATGTCTAACCTATACCTCCCTTGGCACAGCTTGAGACCGTGTCCTCTCGTTCTGTCGGTTGCTGCCCGGTGGAAGAGACCAACCCCCACCTGACCACAACCTCCTTTCAGGAAGTTGTAGAGAGCGATAAGGTCACCTCTGAGCCTCCTTTTCTCCAGGCTAAACAACTCTAACTCCCTCAATCGTTCCTCATAGGGCTTGTGCTCCAGGAATTGCAGGAAGCAGTCCCACTTTTTGTGTGCCTGTGGACACTGCTTTATTTAGTGTTATTTGATTTGAAAACTAGCGTCTATAAAAGTTTCTTCCAAAGGTATTGCTTCACTTTTCACCTGCTTTTGTCTTTACATCAGGCTACAGCCTGCTAGGAGCTACTTTTGACTTACTTAAGGTTTTGGAGGTGATTAGTTTTGGAGCCAGTTTATCATCCTGAACAGGTGGAAGAGATCATCAACAATTTTTAATCAGCTTTGAAAGGGGATGTAGTTGATCCAAGAACAAAAAAGCATTCACCAACTGCTAAATCCAATCAACTGTGGGTGACTGATTACTTTTAGCTTTCTTAATTGATTGGCTGTGGCATTTCTATAAAGGAACTATTCTGAAGCCAAATGAAGTCCACATAACTGTTTCAGTTCTGGGAATAACTTGTGAGGTGTTAAACCTGTGTTTCACTTCAACAGGAAAATACACCAATAGGTGTGCAAGAGGTTCGCTGGATTAGTGGGGTGAGTTTTTTTCTCTTGCTTAGTCACAAGCTGAATGGTGGGTGGAATAGGTTTATGGATCCTTTGAAAAAAATTTGAGGAGCTTCTCCCAGTTAAAATTGCCTAGTAGCATCTAGCGGTGGAGTTTTCAAAAAGACGCTTCTTTCGCCTCAACAAAGTAGCAAAAACATCTACCTGTATCTGTCTATGTGTATATGAAATTGCCGTGTATAAATGCGTGTGCGTGAAAAGAGCTGAGCGCTGGCTGATTCCGGTGGTGCAGCACTGAGCACTGCGCCTCAGTTTTCACCTTCACTCTGCCTGTATCTCAGTGGCAGAACTCCCCTGCTGAGGTTACATTTGACATTGAACTGACACACCAAGTGTGATGGTGTGTGAGACCCTTGCTCTGGACGATATGGCCGTGAGCTCGCTGTGTGCATGGGCTTACCTGTCCCAGGACTGCGCTTAGGAGACCATTCAGACAGGCTTTGTAATACCAGTGTTGGATTTTTACTGGCGTTTTTACCTTGCTGCCAACTGCATTTACTTACACAACTGAAAATGAACCTGTCAAGTGCTGAAGTACAACTTCCACAGCAATGCTGCTGCCAGCGTGTGTTCTGGGGCAAATCATTAATGTCATTATTCTTTCATTTTCAACACAATAAGACAACTCCAGCTGGCAATGAATGTGCATAATACAGGGATGCCTTTGGTATGATACAGAGCAACCTGTCAGAAGGTGACTCACATCCAAACAAAGGACTCACTCATCACTCTCTGCTCTTAGATGTGTTTGGTAATGGGCTGGGACCAGGCCTCTTGTGGGATCGATGGAGAACGGTTTAAAAAATGCTTCTGAACCTGTGGGAATTTTTGCTACAAGAAATCAGAGTCCCTGGAAGCAATCACCTTCTCTATAAAGTACAGACTTCTTCCTGAGTCGACCTCTTTTCTCTAAATTATTGCAACAATAACAAATTCCTTGGGAACATTTTAATAAAAGAATAATTTTATTTTTGTTATAGAACAGCATAAGTAAGTCACATCAATCTGTCCCTGGGCTTGGCTTGAGAGTTTCTGTGGGACTGGTGGCGTTGGAATGACAGAGATTGAATCGGTAAAATACTTTCTCTGGGACCACTTTTTGCTTATGAACAAGGGTAGTCTGGTTAATGAAAAAGACAGATACACTGCTGGAATTGCATCTTTTTGCTTCTCTGACTTTCAGTTGCATTATTTTTAATTCTATCTCTGAGAAATGCTACTCATTGTCTTCACCATGATCTTTGCATGGTGTATAAAACCACCAGTGGTCAACACGTATCTAGCCCTTGCCAGTTGTGGAAGTTGTCCAAGGTGTATCCAGCTGCTGGGCACTTTTTAATTGCAAGCCACAATTACAATGAATTATGCTGTTTGTTCCCTAGCTAGCCAGCAGCTGCTTGGGAGGGGAGAAGGAACTCACAGGGAAACAGTTCCCTGAGGATATAAGGTCATTTTTTCCTCTTTGGGCAGAGTAGCAGGCCTGAGAGTTGTTATGATACCAGGATATGCAAATACTGTCTTGATGTGAATTAATAGTGGAAGTGACTGAAGGCTTTCCTGGCCACAGTGTGCTTCCAGACTCACCCAGGGATGCACCCAAGTCCTGTGTGTCTTTTGACATCCTGAGAGTTGATTTTTCTGGGCTCAGATTCTGGGGAGCAACAGTTCAGTTGCCTTGGCTGGTGCTTTTGTAGTGATTATGTTTTGTATCACAGCAAGCCTTTACCTAGCATTTGCTTGGGAAAAGCAGAAAGCAACAAACAAGTCTGGCTTAAATCAGAAACACCTGTAAAATCATGCAGAGTTTGTATATGTTTTAAATGGAAGTAGGGGCACTTTTTTTTTTTTTTGAGCTGTAGTTTTGCAGTTTGTTGAAAAATTACATGGTCTCCATTCTCTCCACCCAAAGCTAATTGTTGTCAAATACTGGGCCAATTGAAATAAGGTTTTGTTATTCACAGTGGAGAAAGAAAAGCTGAACAGAGTCTATTTGTGTTCTAAAAGCACATACGGCCAGTTCTGGGCCTGGGCTCAGGTTTGTATTGTGTTGATCAGAGCAATAAACAAAGCAAGGGCCTGGTCTGGGCTGTCAATAGAGACTCAGTGCACTTGGCACGTTTTAGCTGATGCTATCCTCTCAAGAAACCTGCATGTTTTCATTACATTACCTGTTAATTACTCCTCACACTGTATTCAGCAGTGCCAGCACTGGGTTTCTTCACCTGAGCTTGGATCTTCAGTCCCTCAGTGCACTCATTTGTGATGCAGAGAACCCTAAGTCAAGCTTTTTCTGCTGAAGTCCTGGTTTATTGGTTTTTTGATTGCTTTCTTCCTATATTCATCTCAAATTCATCGTATTTCCTGTTCTCCAGCTCCCATTTATGTCTGTTATTTTTTCTTTTTCACCATTAAACCTCCCTCACCCCTCACTCTTAAATTGCCGCTGGTGAGGAGTTTCCATTTTCCCAAATCTTAAATGCATTTTGTTTTCCTGGCAGCCCCATCATAGCTTCGGGACTGGAGAGGCTTGTGCTTGTCATAATGACACACACACACGGAGCATCCCTACAGAATCTAATGCAGATACAAACATACTTCAGGAAAAAAATGAATTGCAGCTCTACTTAAATTACCCAGGAAATAAAGACAATGTGCTGTCGGGTTCTGGAACACTTCCTCCCTTTGTTCTCAAACAAAGCATTTATTAAACACCATGCACGTTCCTATGTGTGTGCTTCGTGTTCTAAGGAGGAATTTGCCCCTCATTTGTGACTGAGAAGCTGTATGTGGTATTGCCAACAGATACAGGGCTGCCCAGGCAGTTCCAAGTGTTCACATAACCCAAATATCTCCCTAGCACAAGACAAGTCACCAGATGATTTTTGTAACACTAAGTCTTATTTTCTTGCTGGAATACAAATCTTTTTGTTCATTCATCCTCTTCCTTATTTGGTCTAATTTTATTGACTGTCGAACAAACTTGTAGTAATGCTAAGCCCTTTCTGCTTGTATTAAAAAGGGATTTCCATGGACTTATAAGCTTACCTTTTTGAATCAGAATGTCATGTTGGTTTATCTCATAATCTTTAATATCTCATTACCAGCAGGAACAGCATATGGAATCTTAAATTGAGCAACTGAAGGTCTTAGTTGTGAACAAATTGTGTTCATTGTAAAGTTTGAGCCTGCAAAAAACCCCCATGTCTCTCCCATATGTAACTGCATGAACTAATGTTCATCCCCTTAGATGCAGTGGTTTCCAGTGGAGAATTTACCAAGGGCAATATCAGGCCGGTGAGATTGGAGCTTCCTTGCTTCATTTGTTTTGTTTCGCAGCTTTTTCTTTCCTCTTTGGCATCAGTGTTATGTCCTGGGGCTTTGCTTTAAGTGGAACCCAGCTAAAGCAGCTGCATTTCAGCTGTGTGCTCATTTGTAGATGATATCTGCTATCAATGGTGTAGCTTTTTTTGTTTATGTATCATTTTGTAAACTAAACAGTATTGTTTTAATGGATTTGCTGAAGAGCACAGCCAAGCATTCAGCTCATGAACTGTCTTCTTTGATTCACTGCTATTTGAAATTCAGTGTGTGACTGAGAAACTGAGTTGCGTGAGATTTTTTCTTTATGTTGCCTGAATCAACCAAACTTTCTCAGTGAGAAACTCTTAATTTAAAAGAAAAACATGCAAAGCCAAAAAACCCTGTTCATATTCTAAGGCCCAAATTTCTACGAATGCAGAGCAGTCTTAAAGGTGGCTTAAGAAGTCAGCTGGAGTTTTCCTGGCATGAAATAGCACAGTTAGTGCAGTTTGTCTTACAGCACCGTAGTTCAGTCCCAGCATTGTAAGCAGGTAGAAATCTGTGCAGCCCTGTGAGTGAGGAGGTTGTCTCTGCCGAAGTCTGGGCTGTGAAAAGTCGGTCTGAAAGTAGGAGGCGGCTGGGGCAGAGCTGCAGCCAGGCTGAGAAACAAAAGAGAAGCCAAGAAATAGGAGAAAAAAGGCAGAGGAAAAGCTGCTAACACAAAAGCTGCTAACGTGGAAAAACCCATGTTTTTCAAAGTGGAGAATTTGCTCATTTTTAGAGTTGTCACAATCAAAAGCGAAGGCACAAATTAACTGTTAACTTTGTTCTGAAGAATTAAAATCACACCACTATATTTACTAAGTATTGAAACAAAAAATAATCTAAGCAAACAGAGTTTGTTAAAGCATTAAGGAATTCATAACATGGACAATGGACCCAAGACATCCCTAGATATGGCCCGAGGTATGAGTGTTTGTAATGTATTGCATACGTCACTCCATGCTCATCTGATCTGGGGCTGGCAGTCTGTGCTGTTGTTTCGCTTGATTTGTGTATTTTAAAAGCCCCACCTCCTCCCTCAATGAAGACGAGGAGATTATTTTTTTATATTTGTTTTAGTTGGACAGGGGTAAAAGAGATTCCTGACAAAGCAAAAATCCCAACATTTTTCTTTCTTTTGCTTTTTAGAGAGAATATATTTTAAGGGTTCAGAGGGCTCTGGAAGTCAAAAATTGGAGAAGAGGAAAGATGGTAAATAGAGGGGAAATTATGGTGAAGGAGAATAGCAGAGTGCTGACTGGGAAAAACAATAATGGATATTATTGCTTTCTGGGTAGAATGAAAGGGCTGTGCTCTTGCCTGGTGTTAATTGGCCCAACTCTTCTGAAGTTGGTAGAGGATTGATTCACAGCAGTTGTAATCCTCAAGTTAAAGCCCAGCCCCACTGGGAGTTTTATCATTGTCTTCAAAAGAAGAAAGATTGTAACCTGTGTGTTATTTTATTTAGTCAGCTAGTGAATCTCTTAAAAACAAAAGAACTGGACTCACCCAGTTCTCCCCTGGGGTAGGACTGGGGGCCAGACTCCTCTAGGAACTAGAAATGTGGAACTAGCTCTGAGGAAAAAGTGTCCAAAACCTTCCAAACCTTTGTTTAAATTTAGTAGTAGTTGATATTTTTTCACACTTATTATTCTTAACTGCTGAATTGCAAAATCTTCAAATCCAAGCCAAGTGAGAACTTCAGCTTTTGGCTTGTTTCCTGGGAAGTGTTTGAGTCTATATCCAACCTCTGTCAATGAATGTTGTGTTTTCACATAGCCATGGTAGACATCTGAGCTTCTGCTAACAAACACAGGAGCACATGCATGTATCTCACTTTTGCCACCTAGCATACCTGGGAAGACATTCCTTATCAGGGGATAAATTCAAGGAATCGAAACACTACTGTAAGATGTGAGCCAGGCCATGTGAAGGGGGTTGTGAGATTTAATGACAGAAATGGTTAAAAGTACAGTTCTCAGCTGCACTAAATTTCTGATGGAGTCAGCGTGGGGTTGGCCTTTGGCTGTCCCTATGCACCACTGCTGAGATTTCAGAGATGCCATAGGCCACACAAACCCTAAGGTCAGAAAAACAGCAAAAAGCTCCTATTTTGCATATTTTGTGGGTTTTTCCCCATGGTTTCTAACTGTTGAACCATCAGAAAGATGCTTTTATGTTGACATTCAAACTTGGTTTGGCATTTTGAAACATAATCTCCTAATTAACTATGTGGAGTTGTGACCTGTGTATGCATAATATTGGCACATTCCTAATTACCTTACTGGTGTTTGGTGAATTTACAGCACTAAATTCAACTTCCCTTAAGAATAAAGTTGACTTTGTTCCTCAAGCTCTGACTGAAACAGTGCAAGAAACATCAAAATCCTACTGTCAACAGCATACAGATATACACAAAGCCAAGACAAACTCCCCTCACAACACAGCACACATCCGTGCTCCAGTGCACAGGAAACAGGCACAGAAATGCTGTATATACATGGTTCAAAGATGAGGATATTCCTGGTGAGGACTAACTTGCTTGCTTTGAGTCCTTTTCCCGAAAATCTGTTTCGTTTGTTTGTTTGTTTGTTTTGTTATTGTTGCTGAAATGGCTGTATAAAAACTAACTCTTCTTTGTCATAGAAATGTGATCTCTTTAGGTGCCACTGGCAAAATACCTAAGTTTGTGGATGTTTTGTTTAAAAGCTGATTTAAAATTAGAATAGCAGTTTTTGGCAAGACTTCACTTGGGCTGCTTTTTTTTCTTCAAAATAAGCCAGAAGAGCAACTGCTATGCCAGAAGAGTGCTGTTTTAAGGGCTTTCATAAGGCAAAAGATAATGAAAGAATCTATATATTTTTGTTCTCTTCATGTTTTCACTGTATTTTTTCCTGTTCCGATAAACCTTTCTCCTGAATTTTTTCTAAGCTTCTACTTTATGCAGTTGTGATCTTCTCATCATTACCTTTAGTTTCCATTTTGCCATTTTTCCTGCACTGACTTTAACTAGATTTTCATTCCTTTCTTTGTCAGGTGGCTGCCAATTCTTGTAGTGTCTGAGGGCTGCAATATTTCATCCTATGATTGTTTTCTTTAATTGTATACCAAATACAGGCTGCTGTTTTGCTTGATGAGAAATGAACAGTGGTCGACAACCATTATGATTTGAAAGCTCACTATAGACTTCCTAATACTGGCAATGTTCTTGCAGAAGTGCTTTTAGTGGAGGAGAGGATCAGGCTCATGCCTCCAGCTCTAGCTTTCCAGCTCTAGACACATTTGTCGGCAGGGGAACAAAGACAAGGAGAGCAGAATGAATAATTATGGTGGGGAGAGATTGGTTGTGGGTGTGTAGAGCGTGCCTTTCCTTTTGGTCAGCTTGAAATGGTGGCCTGTTTTCTCTGAGGAGCCACATCCTTTCTCCTTAAACCCCTAGCTGCTTAGAGTGTTCTCGAAGAAGAAATTGTTTTTCTGTTTTAAAAACAGAATTCTGTTTTAAAATAAAAAATAATCAGAGACATCAGAATTTTATGTTCAGATTCCACTTTTTTTTGGTTGTATTTTTACTTGCATGTTCAATGTCACAGCAACCCTAACTTGGTGCATAGATGGGCTGAGACTCCAAAACTTTTATTTGCAAATTTTATCTGGGAATTTAATTTAGGAAATTTTAATGAAGGGCAGTTTGGGGGGCTTTGCTTGTGTAACCGAAATGTCTAAGAATCAGATTGATTTTGTGTAGGGACAAGAGGATTGAGGAGAGTACAGTCCCTTGTGACACCCTGTCCTTCCTCTTTCCCTTCAGTTGTGCCCATCTGCATGGGGCTAGCTAAAACCTGTTAGAGCAGCAACTACTTAGGGTAGTCTTGTAATTTAACATAAATCAGCACCATCCCCCCAACAGCAAGCATTGGCAACTGTAGGCATTGAATCCAACAGCAAGACAGTTCAGACTGCAAATGCTAAGTGGAAGCCATTCAGCATCAAATTGCCACAGACTTTAATGAGAACAAGCAAAGAGCTGGAGTCAAGAGGCTGTAACAGGAGGATAGCCTGGCACACTGATACTTCTCGTGGCTCCTACTTAGCTGGCTCTTGAGAAATGGGTCACCAAATGCTGTGAAGACTGCTGCAGCTATCAATGCTGGTAAATAGCTGAAGCCCATTTAATTCTGCCCAGCTTAGGGGAGTTAAAAATTCCATCACATCATGCCACAGCTTCCTCTTCATGCAGCACAGGCACTCCATAAATCCACACAGCTCTCTCCCTCTTATCTGAATCGCAGTGCAGTTATTAAACAAATTGTAAGTCTATTTCATATCCTTTTTACTACTTTGAAAACTGAACAATATAAGGCTTAATAAAAGCTGAATGCTCCAAAACTGCTCTTAGAACTGAAAATATGACTACATCAAAAGACTTTACAAGGGCAGGGTTTTAATGGCTGAATAATACGCTGGAACAGAGCAGTAATTTCTTCTCAAATGCTGGGATGAATTATTTATGCTTTGACAACATTATGTGTCTCTAAAGCAGCTTTTAGTTATTCGGCTATTGGAGGACACAGCTGATCCTGCTGCCCACTCTTGTAATTACATTAACCTCTTGACACTACATGACAAGCTTTTCCTGTGAACTGCGATCAATAGCCCATAACTGCTACCTATTTAATAGGGCCATGGTTACACTTCAATTCAGATATAATTAGCTCTTTTCCCCCCTTCCTTTTTTAACAGAGCATGGAAAAAGCCTGTATTGTTTAAATTAAAAAAAAAATTACACACAACAAAATAAAGGCTGTTAAGGAAAAGAATAAAAGCATTCAGATCACTGAATAAGCAAGTAATATGTTCTCTGAGTTTTGTCCAGAAATGCGCAGCCTTTCCATTAGTCCACATCTGCATTTAAATGGCACTGGAAGCCATAGTATGTGAGGACTTTTAGGAATCAATTACAGAAGTGTTGGTACAGGTGGGCAAGGCTGTGACCTGATGGAGTTGAAGCACATGCTGATAATGGGATAAATGAGCTTCATTTCTGCTCTGTTTCCACCTACCTTTCATAAAGATAGCATGTCATTATGTACCATTGGGGCTATCTTGTCTCAGGGATATATTTAGATTCAGTTAAATACATACAGGGTTTGAAATGAAGTTTGACTAATTAACACTTTTAAACAAGTAATTCTTTCTTACAGCTAATTGTTTTGCTGTTTGGGTTTTATTATGGACTATCTGAAGAGACTAATCAATGCCATATGAAAGACAAAGATTGATCTTTGTCTTGATGTAATAGAAATTGCCTGTCCAGGAGTCTGTAAAACACCTTTTCATTCCTTGTTCTGGAGGTAGATGGCCACAAAAAATTGCTCCAGTTGTAATTTAAAAGTTTATATTCTCTACTGCAAGTCATTATCTACATTTTCATGTGTTATTTTGCAAAATGGCCTTTGGGAACTAAAGAGGTTTTGTGGTTTGTTTTTTTTTTTTAGTTAGTTTTTTTGGTTGGTGGTCTGAGCACTTTATGCAGCTGTTCATTTTAAAAGCACAGGATAAATGCTAGTAATTAAGTTTAATAACTAAGAAATCAAATTGATGAGCTTCTTTCCAGATCCTTCAAGGGATTTCCAACCAGGTTTGCACCCAGAACAATTAATGCTATCAAAGAATGACAAGGCAATATTGGTAGTGAAAGAATCTGGATAGTTTCTCTCATCAGAAACATGTCTCTCTAAGTCTATGAACCCTTCCAGCTGGGTGTCTCTGTATTTTTTCTGAACTTCACTACAGTGTCAGTCTTTTTGGGTTTAGATGTTTAAATTCCTGTGACATCTGGGTTTTAGGACTTGCTTCCCTTCTCTGAAATTACAGGGAATTATTCTTTGCTTGCTTGAATTCACTGGCGGGAAATGGTTGTTGGTGAGTGTGCCTGTTGTGACAAGTTTTTTTAAAATGCAAAAATTACAGACTCTACCTTCAGCTTAGAAGTAGTTATTCTCTAACCTTCATCTTATAAGTAGCTATTCACTAAAGAAAATACATTTACTTGTAGTAAAAATAATAGCTTTTGTTTACCTGTATTTGTACACTTCACTTAGGTACTTACTACACATCATAGGCATTGCAGAGGCTCTATGAGGCCTCATGACCCTGATAATGCCTTGCTGTCAGTGAAACAAATCTTAACCTGCTCTGTGACATTGGTTCTCTGTAATAAGGGTGAGGTTTGATGATTAACAATGGGTAGTCCCAGGAAAGCTTACCTTTGCTTAGTAAATATTTTATTTCCTATTTCAAGACTATAACAAAGCCATGGTTTGCCCTGCCCTCAAAAGCTCAGAATAGAATAATAGATATGAAAGCATATTTCTGCTACAAAAACTTCCTTATCAGTGTGCACAGTTGCTATCTGGACACATTTGTTTGCAGCATAGATGGATTAAAAAAATTGTTAATACTGTTCTAAATTAGAGTAATAGCTCTGTTTGAGATGGTAACCAGATGCTCCTAGGAATAGCACTGGAGTAATCAACCATAAGGAAAAGGTTCCAAGGAAGCTCTAAAACACCTTCCCATTTCTCCCAGGAGACAAAAGACAAGAAAGAGAAGAGCTGAATTAGCAGTTAATAATATATAATGAGTTAGAAGTTTAAAGTTTATGATGATTCATAATTATTATAAGAAACCAGTTTGTCAATTCATGAATTCAAGACAAACGTGTTTTCCTGCATGCTGCCTATTGCCACTCACTGTAGTTGTGAGGTGTTGTACTGCCTTTCAGCAGAACTTCATTTTTGGAGGCATTTATTTTCTTTCCTTCAGTGTGTCTGTCAAGTAAGAGAAGAGTTTGGCTACATTTTCTGTTCCTCCTCCTAAATTTAAAAAAAACCCCCAAAACCAAAACTGTGCCAGTCAGATTTTCTAGGATATTTTTGGTAACAGAATTTCCCTCTCACAGATTTGTTGATCCCAGTAGTTGACAAGGTGTGTTAAAGCAAGTTCTTACAAAACTGCTGTCCTAAGAAAAATGATAGATTTTCTGCTTCTCTACATAAGGCAGACATCTTCTTTTTATGACTTCTAAGTAGTCAGAGGTTCTCAAACAAGGCCCTCTTGTAGCCTTGGCATTCTTGAGAATAGTCTAAAGGAGACAGAGGTAAAGGACCTGAGGGGAGGGCAGAGAAAGAAGGACAAGGAGGAAGGCTGGTTCTCAGACCGGGGCAGAAGCAAACACCACAGCAGCAGAACAAATCAGTCTATCTGAGACTCGTACGTTTGGGAACGCATCAAATGAAAAAGGGGTTATTTAGTAGCTTACTGACTTCTACAGTTAACAAACCCTCCACCCAAGATGGGAAACAGTGATAATTTTCTTGCTGCTGTTATAGGTTAGTTCTATTAAGATGTTGGAAGATCTCGGCCTTTTTTTGAAATTCCCCTTGTATTATTTCCCAATGTTAGTTGCAGATTCTCTACCAGACCTCTTCATCTAGTTAGAAAAAAAAAAAAAGAATATTTCATTATCCCTAGTTTACAAAGTAGGTATTGTGACACACTGAGAGGTAGGTTTGTTATTAAAGGTCACTCAGACAGTGTGTGACAAAGCCAGGAACAGAAGTCAGATCTATAGGATCACAAACCTGCTCCTTAATGACAAGGATATCTTTCCTCCTGAATTTTAACTGTTTGGAATGGGCTGAGAAACCCTTCATGATTGTAGATTTGTTTAATGGTATTACATGATTAACACTAGTCACTTGGCTGGAATTTTCACTAACAAGTCATATCACTATGTATTTATTTAATATGAGATAACCTTTCATTTTCATGCTGGCAAATATTTTCTTTCAGAGATACTAAGCTGACTAAACTTACAACTTGCATGACTGATGTGGAATTTGAAGTTAAACAGTTGAGTATTTGTTACATTTATAACTGATATCAAAAGGGATTTTAGTTCATAATTAAAAATAAAAAAATCAACAGCATGTCAGAATTAAAGTGAAGGAAGTCTGCATTGGGAAATGCACAGCACAGGTGAAGTATTTAAGCACTTACTTATTTTCTTGCACACCCATGTGATTAATCTATGTACTATCAGCTGCACTCCCAAGCAACGATTTCCTCAGCTCTATATTGCACAGAGCAAGGTCATGAAATGAGCAAGAGCTGCTTCAGTTTTACTGGGCTTTTCTTTTTGCTACAGCAACTGGCAGATTCTGGATTGTTATGAGCAGGGTGTTTCTCATCCTGCCAGACCTTTTCCTACAGCCCCTGCCAATTTGACCTCATAGTGAGGCACACTGGTCTTTGAGGGCTGAATAAGCTGAGAATGTGGTTTTGATTATTATCTTTAAGCAGATTTGGCACCTATATCTCAGGTGGGGAAGGGGAAATGAAAATCAAACCTGTAATCACCTTTATGGCAATGCAAAACACTCCTGTTAGGCTGGCAAGACAGAAAATTGCAGGGTACATCTTGAACGTAGGCATAACTCCATTAAAGACAATACAACCCTAGTTTGGCCCCTTCTGTTCCAGAGGAAACTGATGCATTCTTTTCTCAGATTGGAGGGTTCAGACGCATTCTAAAGTCACCTAAATAAGTAAAATCTGTGAAGTGTTTCACTGAGGTGTAACTGGAAGTCATAGGAAGAGATATTTCCTCCCTTGTATGGCAACCCACTCATTTGCCTATACATTATTTAACAATGGTCACCTAAGAATAGCAAGCAAGCAATATTTTGTGTCCCCTTTGAGATGTTTCAGGAATAGTATTCTATTACAGCATGTAGTATCCGTAATGGCTGGATGCATCCTCTGTATCCAGTGTCCATTTTAACTAGGGAAAGAGAAAAATGGTAACATGATCACGCTACCCATGGGCTGGGACTTGGGATACAGCTGGGTTCCTTCTGCTGAAAGAAAAACCTTGAATGCAATAGAACAATTTGCTTCCAATTTGGTTTCTATTCCATTATTCCAGAAAGAGCTGTTGCTGCAAACAAGCTATGAAGTCCACCAGCTAGTTGAGGTAAGCAGAGAATTGGCACTCTGAAGAGAGAAAAAAAAGAAAATCTGGCCCCTGCATCCAGAGATAAGTTTGAGGTGTCTTCTCCCAGGGCAGGATTCGCAGCCGCTCCTATGTCCCAGGCAGGAAGCAAGGTCAAAGGGACAGAGCTGCAAGATCCCTGTCATGCCAGTGAGGTGAAAAAAACTGCTGAGATTCCCTGGGCTCCTTGGCATGATGGCACCTGGCTGGGAATCCCCTATGGTTAGAAATCTCCCTGTGGGACTGCCTGTCCAGACTTCCAGTAAGATTTTCCTTTCATCTGTTTCACCTCATGCTTCCCATACAAATCAAGTAGATTTATTATTTCCCTGTCCTATCCTTTCATACCTCACAAGTCTTCTCACTTGATTGCTGTTTAACACTGAGTAGCCCAATTTAACATCCTGCAAATCAAAACACGTAAAACTCCAGGAAAGGTATGTTTCCAATATACTTTCCCCACTTTTCACAGTATTTGTATACAACCTCTGATTATTTTTAAAGCTCATTAATATTTTAAAATTATGTGATTAAACGTTTAATGAATTTTGCTTGCACTTTAGTTAACTATTTCCATACCTAGCAGTCTCTATCAGGTTGTTTGTTCATTCTGTATTCAGTCCTGCAGTCAAAGGCATTGAATTTCATGTGCTCTGCTCGAGCCTATGGCACAGATTGCCAAGTGTATGGTACTATTTTTCTTCTAATCTAGATGAGCATAACCCTCCTAATCACATTCCTGTGTGAATGACCATGTATAGAAAGTTAAGGTTTGCTTTCCTAAGCATCCAGAGAAAATCTTATAAAACTCAATGTTCATAGTACTTGCATAAAGCAAAGGTATCATGGATACTGATATAACTGGAGGATCATTGTGCTTAAATTTAGATGAATATTCTTATGAGTTTTCTTTATTTCTTGAGTGGTTTTGCATTATTCACACCACTCCACTCTTACCTATGATCAGAATCTAATTTATCAAGTGAAAGCTGTTATTTCCACAGGTAGATTAACTCCTGAGCTGAAAATAAACTGAAATATACTATGGAAAAAATGTGAACTAATACATGTGAGAAAAAACCCCTGTCTACAGCATGCTCCAAATTGGGACAGATATAGTAAGAAATGATGCAGTAAAAAGAGCTGGGATTGATTGCTTCCATAAAATTAGCTTTGATCTGCAACGTGATATAACAGGAAGAAAGGCTAGCACAGTTAGGGGCTGCATTGATTAGAATGTGTCCTGGAGCAACTAGACCATAGATTGGGTATTGCTTTAACATCTTGGGGTTTTAATGACGTGGGTTTTCCCCCAGATTAGCTGCCCTCAGTTAGTCACAGTGGTATCTTGAGGCCTCGATAACTCTGCATGCATCCTCATGTACTTGTATTTGGGATATCTTGTAAAGGTATCAATGACCTGAAAAATACTGATAACAGAGAAATAAAGTGGTCTGGGAGGACTGCTGTATAGAGGTAAACGTAGCGAGTTCTGGTAAATTACATGCTTAGCAAGATAGTAGCTAAGAAGAAAAACAAGGATTCAATCACACATAGAAGTTACAATATAATTAGGAGCAGCAGAATGAACATAAAAAGAAAAAAATAATTTGAATATCAGGAAAAATATTCTGAACTGCCTTTAGCCTTTCAAATAGCATCCCAAGTGAGGCTGTGGGGGATTCTTGAAAATTGATCCTATAGGTATTAATTAAAGAGCCAATAAACCTGCAATCTTATCTCCCCTGGAGGGATTGCCCAAATTATCTGTGCAATATTTTTTGTCTCTGTCACCTCTGGCTTTATTCAGATGAAAGAGAAAAGCAGTATGTCTTCGACATAGGTGGTAACCAGGTTGTTGATGAAATATTGAGTCCACCAACCCTGCAGATGCCAAATGGGAAAGGGCAAAGAAAAGAGATGTGTGGAGGGGGAAAAGCAGAAGGTACAGATGCAGTGCCCTCAGGAGAGGTGCTTCAAGGAAAGAGAAAGTAAAGATTCCCCTCCAACCCCACTGCCCACCATTTTGGAAAGGTTTGCCTGGGTGCTGTCAGGATGCGAAATGCAAAGGTAAAGGAAAAGGAAAGGTAAGCAAGGATTTCATCAGCACAAAGCATCCTTATTTTCCAAAAATCAATTTTATTTTATTTTTTTTTTTAACAGTGATGGCTGGTTTGGGTGTTGATTATTGTCACAAAAACATCCAGTTCCTGGAAACTTCAGTGCAACTCTATAACCTGTAATGCTTCAGAGCAAAATGTTCAGCAAAATGATTGAGTGCTGCCTGAAGGTAAAGGGGATGTTATTTCAGCTAGTTTTCTGAATGAGTTCTTGGGCCATCCTGGAAGAGCACTGGACCTCCATGCACCTCTGGAGCTACCTTCACTGGGTCTTTCCCAGCAGTGGGTGCCTTTCCATCAAGTCAGGGAGACCTGCTCCTGTTTTTATTCCTCTCATGATTTGATGAGAGCACTGTTGAAAGTGAAGAGCTATTTTCCAGACGTGCACAAAAAATGTATCTATGGAGATATGTGTTCGTGTATTTGAGGGAATCAGGCTGAGAGGAGTGAAGATAAAAAGTGTTTTCTGAGTAACGCTAAAGCCAAAAAATATATTCCCAAATGTTGTGTTAGGTAAAAATCAACAGCTAAAGCAGTCATTGTATCAACTGCTGGTTTATATGTGCTTTGGGCCTCAGTGCACCTGACATCATTGTAAAGGAAAATGTCTGTTTAGCCAGAAACCTCAAGCAGCAACTAAGGTGGCTACTCCAATTCCCTGTTTGTGTGTCACAAACACAGAAATCTGCAAGATGTCTGTCTCATTACATTCTGAAAACCTTCTTCCTGTTTAGAACTAGTATTTTTCTTTCCCTTAAGAAACACCAGGTCTGATGCTTGACTCATATGTCGCAGGAAATCCAGTGCCTGTGGAAGGGATTGCTGTTTGTGTGTGCAGATGAGACTGCTCAGGTAAATTACTTGAGAGTGTGAAAGGGTAAGTATGGTTTTGTGTAATAAGTGGTTTGTTTTGTGAGATGGTGAGTTTGTGCTGTTCTGTCTGTTCAAGACTGTACTTTTTTCAATCTATGTGATTTTATCAAATTTTAACAATATGTAAAGGGATTTAAAATTTAGTACTTGGCATTAACTGTTTGGAAATGCAAAAAAAATTGCAGCTGTTGGCTTACTTCTTGATTAACATTGTAGCTATTGTCCTTATTTTTCAAATGTTTATGATCTATTTAATGTATCTTTACTTGTGTGCAGGTAATTTAACTGCTATATTGCTTTCATGTACCAGACCTCCTGTTGAGCAGATGAACAGTGCAAAAATGCTACTAGTAGTACATCCCTTTTTTGTCTAATTTTCTTCTGAAAGATGGACTCCTATTGATATCACTTTCCCTTATAATCACATTGGCAAATGTTCGAAGATGTGATAGGAAAGCTTTTAAACATGTGAATGTTCCAATTGACTGTGAGTATCAGTAGTGAAAGTGTTTTTGAGGTCATGCAGTGACAGATCAGTGCTAGTACAAGGTAACTTTTCTGACAGGGCAGAAACTAATTAATGTTGTTTGTACAATGAGAAATGACTTTTCACAGCAACTGATAGAAATCAACCCATAATGTTGAATCAAAGAATACTGGGAATTTGCCAAGAAAGTGAAGATCACACTCTCTACCGATACTCTGCAACAGAAAAAAGATTCTGTTTCTCAGATAAATGATCGTTGTAGGTTAATCATGGAGCTCTCATCAGAGCGGGTGCTCTAGGTTTCCTCTCTAGATTTCTCAGAAGAAATTTGCTTTGTTTTTCCCTACTTGATAGCTATAGTCTTTTAGAGGATATTTATTTTTAAGCCATGGCCTCTGTTATTTCCTTTGCTGCCTGAGCTTAGTCAGAACTCTGTGCCTCATTCAATAAAGCCCAGCAGCAGAGGAAATAACAGTGCAGTTAACCTCCTTAACACTGATAATAAATAAGCACTAATAAGATATGTACCAGGGTGACAATTGCTCTGACATAATGAAATGCACTAGTTTAAATAAGTGGTAGCCGGTGTCATCATGCTTTTCAGCAAAGAACCTATGCAGCCACTATATTTTCCGGGTAATTTATGTGTCAGGTTTTGTGGGCAGCTTAGCTGCTGTTAAGACATTTAGTTCAAGTGCCCAGTTTTCATAAATTCTTGACACCGAGCAGAACCCTTTGTTTTTACAGGTGCCCATCTCTGATCTAAGCCATTTCTTTAAAAATATTGTCCCAGTTGGGGGTGCTGAACATTCTTGGGAATCCAGTCTCTGTCTTCTCCCTTTTTGTTTAAACTGCATTTCACTGGCTTAAAGTCATCTTGATTGAGAGTCCTGGTTTCCAGTTGCTACCATGACTCTTGATTGAGCATAGTATCTCTGCTATCAATTTAAGTCCTTGCAGATCAAATAGCTCTCTTCATCTCACCCTACTGACAAGCTCTCATGACAACTACGGTGAATATACACACTCTGGAACTGGAGAGGATGTTTACTTCATTGTAAAGCAATTCTTCAGGGTGCCATAGAGACATGTTTTGAAAGAAAGGTAAAGGTTCTCTTTCCAGCAGGCCCAATCTAGGAAAATATTAAATGTCCTTCCCATCTCAATTACACTGTTTCACAGCTTGGGCGCTGCTTAGAACAGCTGATGTGCTGTAATTGAATTTCAATGCCCACTAAAAAAAAGTACTGAATAACCAGGAGATGTTTTTAAGTACCAATATTAATTAGACAATCATAGTCCATGAAAGCCACATGAGGATGTGATTTGTGAATCGTAACTAAGTCTCAGTGATTGTGCTAATTTATTATGGTTTGGAAATAGAACTGTAAATTTGTGTTATACCTCATTATTATGATTATTATTTTTTTTACTCCACAGTTCCCTTGACACTTATTGTGTTACCAAAGACAAGAATAATAATACTAGAATGTGGTCATGTTTTATCTCTGTAATATTGCTAGCAAATTGAGACAACATGGTAGCAAAATCATAGAAGTTTTCTCTGAAGTGCCCACATCTTTGGTTTATGGAGCTTGTTAGCTTTTCGTCATTGCTTGGTTGCAAAAAAAACATCTGTTCCTGCTTTTGAGAAATATTTGTAGCACTTTTACAGCAGGATTTAATTACTGGCAGTGAATAGTAGTTGGGTGCCATGCAGTGTAAAAGATTTTTATCTATTCTCCTCTATATCTATGAAGTGCAAATGACAAATAGGAACAGTATTTAACCATGACTTTAGTAACAAAGGCTGTTTGCTGAAGAACTATGTGGTGAGAGAGTTCAAATGATGATCAATACTCGAAGGATTTGGTTTCAGAGTCGCTTAAAAAGTGATGTGTTGTTTTTTCCTTTTGAGCTCCATACTAGAATGCAGCTTGCTAAATCCTAAAACTATTAGCCACAGTAAAATCTATAATATGAACCCTGAGTGAATCTGAGAAACTGGGAACTTTCTGAGCAGCTGCAGTCATTGTTGCCTATGGTTTTTCAAAGTGCTGATCGCTCTTGGCTCTGAATGCTGTGCTTTTGATGGAGCTTTGCTTAAATCAATGATTTTGTTAGGTTTTAGTCATCCATCTGCTGTTTGGGAAACAGCATCTTAGACATTTATATGTTTACATGATGATACAATCTCATTTTTATACTGTCCAGAAAGGGAGGCATCTCACTCATGTAAAAATATCTAATGCATAAATGTGAATGACAGCATTTGATTATAAAAATTTCTCTGGTAATTAGAGAGAAGCACAATACCTGAGGCAGCAGTAATGCCAGCTTCGGCTCCCTCCCTTCTTTTCAAAAAGCTTACACCATTCTGATTTTTAAAAGCCTGCTTTCTTTCTGTTCTATTAGAAGAAAAGCTTTTCCCCACATCTGATGGCTCCCTCGTTTGAGTTATCCATGAATTCTCTGAACTCTTCATCCTTGTCAATTAAAATTGCTTTAGAGAGAGAACCAACAGCAGGTCCTGCATTCTCTTACACAGTGCATGTCTCCAGCTGAATAGCAAACAGAATGGCTTCAAGCCAGGGTTGTCACAGGTGTTAGTGTTAGTGAAGTTCCAGTTTGGCTTGGGGAGCTTTCTACTGCAGCTCCCTGCTCTGCTCACACCCCTTTTGTACAGTGTTTGTATGAGAAGGCAAGAGCCCAGTTTGACTGGTAGGGGCAGGCCTGGGAATTTGTAGAGAAACTCTTCAGTGCTTATGTATGGGACATTACATATGGAAATCATGATGTTATTACAGCTTATAAGAAATATTTATATTTGGGTGGCACCCTCACGCTCTGGTCTACATTTGAGTATGCAAATAAGTGACAAAGCATTTACAGTCTGCAACTGAGAACTTTTTTTCTTTAATCTGAGTCCTCATTCCGTTCCTGCAATGATCTAGCTGCGGCAAAGGTTCACACGGTGGTATTTGAAAATAGTTTCAAGCACCTTCAATGTTTTTTAACAATACTGACATGCCTACACAGGCAAATAGACATAGTCTGGACTCTATACCAGCAAAAGAAAAGGGGCATTTATCAGTTTATTTTGTGTGTAGTTCTGGGAATGAAACAAGGTATAGCTTAGGGATATCTTACATTGTGTTTGTATGGGGCTTTTCTCAGAACAGACACTTAGAACCCCAGCAGACACTGTTATGCTGACAAAAGCTTCATGTGTCAGCCTTTATTTTCTTTAAAAATTCTTGGAATTCAAAAACCCATCATCCTGCCCTTTTCCTTGCTTTTGGCTGTTAATGCTTTGCAGAAGGTTTGGTGATGGAGTGTTTTGTCTAGGTGCTTGTTACATACTGACGTGCAATAGTGTATGCAGGGTTAATGCTATGAGATTCAGAGAGATGGAGAAATCCTCCCTCAGCTTTCTCCTGAGCCCTAGGAGCTCATTTCACATCTCATTCATTAGACAAAGTAGCTGATCTGAAAATAGCATGCAAAGCACTCCAGATTACTCTGATGCAAAAGTTTTAGTAGCCTGTTCCCCTGAGGAGTGCCAATAACTCAACTTTTAGACCTCAAGGAAAACCTGATTTTGAGGGTCCAATTTATGATGGCTTGAAAATGAATGCAGGGTAGTGTTTGTGAAGAACTGTGAGCTAAAGACAACATGCATTTTGTTAGTGTAAAAATAGCAGGCCTGCCCCCTCACCTGTAATCTCTGAAGATTACTGGCTCCTACTACACTCACTACACTGACAATGCACTGTTCATAGTGTACTGGCCTGGGGCAGATTCATAACAACTCACATTTCTGCTCAAGATATATAATTTCATTGCTTTGACACAGCCAGTATTTATAATACCAGGGGATGACGTTTTTGCCCCATCTGAAATGAGTGACAATTCTCATATTCTTTCTCTGTTGAGCCTGTTGCTCTCAATTCTAATGTGATTTTCAATCTTGCATGCATCCATTTGCAACGTTAAATGAGATATTTCCATGTATGGATGTAGGTGACTGATGGGGAGGTTTACTAAGGTGATGTTCTGTGTAAACACCCTGAATTCAAATAGTTATACAACGTGTGAGGCACTGTCAATCAACAAAGTTGACTGGACATTTTTTGATAGCATATTTTCTTACTTGGTCTCTGGAAATTTACTCGGAAATTAACTAGTTTGTGAAGTAAAACGAAACCTTCTGTAATGTTGTATACCTGGTGACATGACATGTAGGCCAGAACACCAGGACTAGGAATTTTGGCATCAAGATTACCACTTCAGTTTGAGTGATACTGCATCTGAAAAGATTTTTACAAGGCAAAAAGTCCTAGAAACGTATTCAAACATAAAGAGTTCAAAGACCTAAGTGACTGAGAAACTGAAGTGTGCCTCTGGTAATGTCTTCTAATGACTTAATTAGCCTCTCTATTTAAAAATATGCATTTTACTTCTAGTCTGAAGTAACTGAATTACTAATTTCTAGATATTGCATTTCTTTATGGTTCTTTTTCTACTGTTATTAACAGCAGATGTTTTTTCCTGTAGGTGCTACCTCAGGTACATCTCTGCATGCTTCAATTTCATACCTGTTTGTAGTGTAGACAAACACTGTTTCCTCACTGAAGAGGTACCAGTCTCAGTAAGCAAACCCAGTATAATGTAGGGAAGGATCCAGGTGCAGAGAGGTTAGTGACAGCACAAGTACATCTGAAAAAGCCTGCAGCCAAACCAAGCTCTGTGCTCCCACCCTGAGAGGTCTAGGTATTGCTTTTGCCTGAGTCATTTTATTCTGTTTCTAATGTAGCAATCTTTTATAGGTGAGATTATCCCCTGTGAAACCCTGCACAGTAAAATACTCCCTTCACATAACAACATAAGTTTAGAAAAATGCTAACAATAATAGATTTTATTCTGCATTTTCTAAATGGTCCAAACTCTCCCATTGATTTTAATTTTTTTTTTCCTGACTCACTGTTATGTGAGCAGGGTATGATTGAAATGGCCTAATCTCCATTTACAGGAGATATATATGAAATAGAAATGTTCAGAGATGCACCCAAGACGTCATTGTGTGTGTGATAAAAAAGGGTTTGAGTGTGAACGAGAGGACACAGTCTCAAGCTGTGCCAGGGGAACTTTAGGCTGGACATTAGGAAAAAATTCTTCAGAGAAAGAGTGGTTGGCCATTGGAATGGGCTGCCCAGGGAGGTGGTGGAGTCACCGTCCTTGGAAGTGTTTGAAAAATGACTGGATGTGCCACTTAGTGCCATGGTTTAGTTGATAAGATGGTCGTGAGGTAAGAGGTTGGAGTTGATGATCTCAAAGGTCTTTTCCAACCTAGTTAATTCTGTGATTCTGTGGTGGAAAGTAATTTTAGCTTTAAAGGCAGAAGTATCACACTCAATTCCTCATCTTTCATTTCCTTGCGTCATTGCTTCTGCTTCTTTTTACAGGTCTTTTTCTTCCTTTCTTTTTAGCTTCTTCCAGGGACTCGGAAGCTGAATGTTGATTCTGCCTACACCTCTATTCAGTTCAGATTATGACTGCAAGCTGGTCAAAGGTAGTTGCATAAATTCCTAAATATATTAAGCGTTTAATTTTCTAATTGGAAAAATACTCCCCAAACCAAACTAGTTAAGAATCTCGTGTCCCATTGGTCCCTTTCAAAACCCTTGTCTTCTCTGGCAGACTGAAAAGGAGAGATTTAAAAAGTATCGTAAATGACCTTTTACCCCTACCTCAATTTAATCAAATCCTTTTAAGTTTCTTGAGTTTTGTTTGGGTTTTTTTGAGGCATTGGAACCAATATTCATAGAACAAACACTCTAGAGTGCTTCACCAAAGTGACAGATAACATTAGCAGATATCTGTAGTATTCAACAGCATCATCCTGCACTTTCAAGAACTGGACATATTGGTAGAAATGTCACCCTTGTTCTGTGATGTAAGATGGCACTTACATCAATCAAGGAAGCACTTAAGCAACAGAAGATAATGTTGTAGCTGAAAGATTTTTTCCCCTGAAATTCTCACTGCAGAAAAAAATACATTAAGCTAAATAAACCAGTGTCAGATGCACACAAAGAGGCCTCTTTTTTGAACAATGTCAATAGATTAAAAAAGTGAAAGCGCACGTTGCAGTCTGCCTGCTGTTACTCCTTCACCTAGTTGAACTGAGAGCCATTCCAGCTTTTTTCCAAGGCACATGTGATTTCTTAGTATTTCTTAGAAATAATTTTTTTATGCCTATATATTTATTGTAAGAAAATCTTATTTTTGTGGGCAGAATGAGAGCTCATTTATTCCCTTGAAAACTATGATTTGAAGTCAGGGCATTACCATTCCAGGCTACTGACTTGCGTGTGTCCGTGTTTAACTTTGGGGTGTGACCTGTGTGTGAACCTGAAGGAAAGAAAGAAAGGAGAGAGAGAAATGGTTAAGAAAGGAGATGACCATGTAAATGGAATAACCTTGCTTCATCATCTTGAGAGAACAAATTCTCCAGGGGCCAAGGGATTGCCATGTCTACAAAGGTCCAGTGAAGGGGGAGGCCAAACTACTCATAGTGTCATCGGAGGTGTAATTCTCAAGCCATAATAAAATCTCAGTATGTTATTAATTCAGCTGTTCTGGTTGCTGTAGAGATGATATTCCAGTACTGCCATTAATTCATCTTTTTAGCCACTAATACATTATTTTCTACAGGGATTCATTGTTTTAACCCTCAAAGTGAAATAGCCTGTGGCATATTTCAAAGGTTTCTGCCCAATTAAGTCAGTCCAAGGACATTCACATTGCATCAGAGCCACTAGCAATACATTAGCAAAGATAAAAACCCTAGTCAAGAGGGTAGGATATCTTTAATGGGACTTTATCACTGAGACTTGAAGTTATATATATGTGAGAAGCAAAATGTGCTTGGCAATTCCCACAGAGATCATGCACTCTAAAATTACCTCAAAACGCACAATCACTAACAGCAGTATTTGTCACACTCATTGCTTGTTAGTTTAGAACAGAAAATTACTTCTGAATAAATGCTGATTTGCCACAGAAAATATATAAAGCAGTAACATGTAACTGAAAATGATCATCAAACTCCAGTATTGCTGGGACTTGTTTTTTACGCTTGTGTATGATGAAGGTTTTTTAGCTAAAAAGAAAATAAGCATGCATAGTGCTGATAGAGAGCATGGGGTAAAGCAAAGTGGAATGAACATGATATGAGAACTGGCTGAGCGGGAGCTTAGGAGCTTTGGTGGACCTGAGCTTGTCTGGGATCTCAGTACCATGTCCTGCAGAATATAGCACCTATATTGTTCATGCTTTTGCATTATCTACCATTTCCAGGCTTCCTGCTACTCTGGATTAGGGAGAGCCATCTGTGTATAGCCTTACCACTTAATTTTTCTGTTCCCTGAACAGCAGGCTGGAGAAGATAGCAATAGAAATAGCTATTGCAGATCAAATCCTCTTCTCTTCCTCCCTGCAATCTGGGTGGACTGAGCACAACAGTGTGTTTGATTTTTGCTTATTATTATGTTCAGAAACTGAGATGAGAGTAGGTGCGAGCTTTGTATACCTATAATGTCTGTCCTCGAAGTATTGGAACACTCCTACAGTTCTGGTACTTACCAGTAGTGATGGTTTATACAGAATACCAGCTCTTCTTATTTGCATTGTTTGTTCTAGAGTTAAGGAGAAACATTTTATAATATAATTTAGTTTCATGGTATTAGTACCTGTTTTATGACACTGACATTTACAAGGCTCTGACACTGCTCAGACACAGAATTCACTGGTTTCAGGAAACAACAATGTAGAACATAAAGACAGGATAGATTTTTACTAGGGAATTTTTACTTCCCACACTAGGGAAGACATTTAAAACACAAACAGACAACACGTAACACATGCGCTATTAAGCTTTTACAGGGCACTATTCCACTCAAGGGATGATTATGGTGTGAAAAGAGAGAGAAACAACCCAGGACACAAAGAGCGAGACAGATCTTTATGAGGAATTATCCCACATTGGGGAGGCTGCTGTTGTGAGCAGAGGGAAGAAAAATAAGGCAGGAGATAAAGATGAGAGATTTTACTGGCTTTAAAGTTTGCCTCTGTGTGATCTAAAGTCACACTGGTAGCACTGGATGAAGAATTCACACTGAAAAGTTCATCCTAAGATCTCATTTTGTTTTCCTGTTTGATAATTGCAAAGGTCGAACTTGGCCATTTTTTCCCCTACATACTTTGTTCTGTGTGTATTTTTTGTCTCAATCTATAAAATAAAATGACCAGTGAGACACTAGTGAATGTACTGAGAACCGTTCTTTTCAGAACTGATGTTTTTCAAATGCTGTGAAATAGAGCTGTACAAAAAATAAAGACCAGTGGGATTTTGCTGATAAAGGGAGTAAAAGGAGAACAAAAGTAATCGCTGAATTAGGGTCAAAATAGGTAAATGGCTTCAGACAAAAGAAAGTACAATTTCAAAATGCCACTTTGTTGTGAAATTAGATGTGAATAAGAAAGTGTGTTCTACTAAATGCCTTAAAAGAAAGAATGTTTATTTTCATCTTGACACAAAATACTTTGATCTTAAACCAAATATTTTATTTTGTTAGTGAGAATTTCATAAGCTAGAATTTTAAGTCATTCTGAATTAATTTTTTTTAAAACTTTACTTTTTCAGACAGCAATTACAATCATACAATTGAGTAGTGACATCAGTAAAGCCTCATTCCTTATATAGTATGATCCTACATTTTTCCATATGAATGCCTTATGCTACCCTTCCTTCCGTATCTGAGAAGCAAGAGTCCTTCTGATAGCTGGGCATTTATAAAGTTTCTGTGCATTCCCTGTTGTCAGATAAGGAGATATCATGATGTAGCTCTTCACACAATCAGGTCTCAGGACCTTTTTTTCTCAACTTGACTGAAATCTTCAGGAAACGCCCTTTAGAGATATTTTTCTGCAGTGACAAATTTAGTTGAAATGAGATGACAGTCATAAAAGTTACAAGAGGGAACAGAACAGAGCCAGGAGGTTCTTACAGCTCTTTTTCCCAGAGCAAACTAGATAAAGGCTGATCACTAGTCAGCTTCAGTGGGTAATATTCCCTGTATGCTGCTCTCCAGTGGTCCATCACAGTGTCTTGGGGGCCCTATGAGGAAGGAGCCTCACTGCCAGTGGGAATATAGGCCTGGCAAATAGCCTGCCCTGCATTCCTAACAGCAGCTACGTCCCCTTTTATGCCTAAAGAACTGTATCTCTCCAGCTGTAAAACAGGGTATTTGCTTGCTATATGCAATGCTGCATGATACAAGTAGAGCTGTAATATTGATTATAAGATGTTCAGATATTATAGGAAAGAAGATGATATAAACTGCTTCATATGACATAGTGGACAGTGTGAATGTTTTAATAGGCTTTCCAGGTCATTCTGTAGCATTTAATGGTCTACTATATTCTTGTGAGTCTACAATTAAAAAAAACTCAGCAGAACAACAGACCATACCCAAACAATCCAACCACATAAAAAGCAGGACTCAATTTCTCCTACTAAATTTTGCGGTCTAACAAAGAACTGGTTTGATGCAATGTCGTGGCTGATAAACTCTAGGAAGCTTTTCCAAAAAAGAGCAATTGTGGAAGCAAATCTTCTGAACAAGAGGAAGAAAAAAACCAAGTATATGAAAGTCATAAAGGTAAGAAGGATTGACAGTTAAAGCAGGATCGAAACAAAGGGTGGAGATACAAAGAGGAATTATTCCAACAATTTGGACGAAGTCTTCAACAGTTAAAAGAACAATAGAAATAGAATAAAGAAAGATGAAGGAGGGTGGAAATGAGAAAGAAACCCGTAATGTGGAAAATATCTAGTGGGTGGGAAAAGAACCATTTTTATGCTTCATGTGCTTTGGCTGGCAGTGACTTACCAGTATGCAGTTGCTAGTTTCTAAGACTCCTGTGATTCAGTAATTTTTTTTCTTGGGTTTGGGGAGAAAAAGGCTTCAAATCATCATAATTACACCTTGAACAGTAGGGTTGATCAAAAAGAATTGGAATATACCATATATAGAAATGAGCCAAGAACTGTATTTCAGTATTTATTTTTGTCAATGTAGCATCACTCTGCCAGAGTGTTTATATGATGCTGATCAAGAATGTTTCTGTTCAGGCAGAGTTAATGTGCATATATATAATTTGTTCTCTAAATGGGTATAGTTTGTTTTTACGCATTTTTTCTTTTGTTTTTCCTTCCTGTGATCCATGCATGTATTGCAGGAGGAAGACACATAATCTCTCTTCCTTTATACAGACTAGTACAACTTCCCAAATCAGGCTTGTTCTGGGAGGTCATCAAGCCAAGAGAATAGGATGTCATCCTCGCTAATAAAATTAGGGGAAACAAGGAACTGTATCTTGCATTATACCTTGTAAGTGGTACAATTTAAGCTTTCTCAGGATTTTTCTGGGGTCATAGTCCAAGGGAATGCTATTGACAAAGAGAAGCCTTCTGTAGCCATGCCTGGCACTGCTCAGGGCCTTGGTGAGGACAATTAAAGTGTTCCCACCTGACTTGGAGCTGCTACAGGGCAGACCCTGACTCTGACACTGGTAAACCCAAACTGCTGAGTGCTTTAGTTTGAGTTACAAAATAAATTGTTTGCAGAGCTTCCTCCTAACTGTTCTGTTACTGACTTTCAAGTGTAAAGAGACATTTTTTTTGAATTTTCCAGCTGAGTAACTTACTCTTTTGAGTAGCCATATTGTCTGCAGTGGGACTACTCACAAAAGCACCCGCATTAATACTTTCGTGGTCACGAATCCCACTTGCCAACAGAAGCGCCAATGGTATCTGGCAGTCTTATTTCCCATCATCAATGTGTTTTCACCACGAGACAGGGTGAGTGGCTGTCAGAAACCTCTGAGGGCAGCTGAAGGCATTCGGGAAAGACACTGGAAGAGATGCGATGGAGAAAACCCCTACGGTTTTATGCTGTTGTAAAAAAGTGCTTTATGCTGGAAGGTCTGTTTGCTAGTGACAGTCAGATGTTTACAAAAGCTCTTGCCACTATGTGGTCGTATTCTTTGTTGGTGCATAACTTGTTCATTCAAAAATGAACAATGAATGAATGAATGAATGTCCTCAAATTCATTTTTTTTGTATGCAACCCAGACAGATTAAGACTCAAACTATTAGGGTAGCCTTAAAAAGTCTGACAGTTGTGGCTCTAACAGTGTTACTTTACCAAGGATGATTCTTCATGGTCGTGAAAAAATATTTCTGACCCAAACCACGGTGTGACTGAAGGATACCAGATGTCCAGGATCATCTTTCTAGATCTGCAGCTGGCACAAACCGAGTTTTGGTTGTGTGAACCATTTACTGCAATGTAAAAAACTTTCTAAAGTGTTTGAAATTGTGGATCTGTCTCTGGTGAAGCAGATACAAGTAGTCTTTCACTCAAAATAATTTAGTTCCTTTCATGAGAGAGTGGAAACTGTCCAGCCTCCCTCGCCTAATCTGACTTGCCTGGAAGAAAGTGGTACAATTATATTGTGTCACTGCTGGTACACCCCTAAAATGGAAGCAGGGCCAAGGTGATGTGAATCTTGGGAAAAAAACAGGGCATGACTGACAGCTGGTTCAATGATCTCGGGTTTATCTCAGCACAAAGGGGTCTGGAGGGTGGGCTTTTTTTTTTAGATAAATGCTCTGAGTTCATCAAAAGAGGGTAGGTGCCTCCCTGAGTTACCACATCATTGTGCGGGGAATTGAGTGCATTGCTCAGCCCAGCTTCTAGTATAAAAACTGAAGAGAGCAATATGTTTGAGCTGATTTCAACCCACACATTCACCTCTGGCCGTTGGCAATTCCCAGTGTTGTGACAATGAGTGTATCGATGAGACTCATAATGAGAATCACATTGGGATTGTGATAGAACCGTGTATCACAATTGATATATATATTTCCCTAAATGTAATTTATGCTTGCATTGTGTTATTGAAAGTATTTTTTATCCTTATGTCAGCTATCTTTAAATAAGCAAATTTGATATGAAACATTGCACCTTCTAAGTATGTAATATCTAAAAGAACATGGTAAGAGAATAATGGGTTCTAGAACCACAAGAGAAATAGGATGTGGGACCCTTAGACCCATGCTACACTGGGGCATACAATAATTACCCTGTCCATTATACTATGCTTCCTAACAGGTGTTGTCTGTGTCCAGACTAGATTGAGCCAGGTATGATTTTATTTACCAAATGCCAGATTAGGTTTCTGACTCTTTCACTGATGATGGGCCAGAGAGGAAAGAATTCATTTGTAATATCTGAATTCTCTAGTTATACATTTTTGTTTGTGTATATATTTTGTCTGTGTATTTGTACACTCTTTCCGGTGTTTCCAATAGTTTCTCTACTCTGATAAAGTTAGTTTTATTCTCCCCATTTATTTATTTATTTTCCCTTCATTTCCTGCTTACTGCTGGGCTCACAAGTAAATCTCCCCAAACAGCAAATAAGCACCTGAAAGTAACCTGCATGTGAGGAAGAAAAGGATTTTGCTTATTAACTCACTTCCCTTGAATTCAGCGGAGAGGGGATCTGCATCTCTTTAGAGGAGCAGTTCTCAATACATCTGTTCAAGTGGAAGATCTGTGAGTTAAAAGCAGGAAGCTGTCTAATATTTCCTTTCACTTCCAGATTTTATGTTCTTACAAATATCAATGACAAGGTTTGTGTAAATTGCAAGGATGATGAACTCGGAGTACCTACAGTAATTTTAAAAGGTCTGTACAGGGATAATAAGGAGATTATGGAAATCTGCTCTAGGAGGTTTTGGAGTCATTTTCAGATAATTAATGCAATGTGTAGGAACCTGAAATCAACACTAGGTTTTTTGCTTTTTTGTTTTATAAACTAGTAATTTAGGAGTGCATTACAGGAGCACATTAAATTAACCATTATTAGATGAGGAAATGTTAAGATTATTAAGATAATAAAAACCAATTAGTGCAGGGTTTTTTGTGTATAATATGGGTCTCTTATAGAAACCTATTATACAGGAGGGACTATAAATATTTTTGGGAATATCAGGCAGAAGCTGGGGCTTAAGGTTCTTCAGCTGGTTTTTTTGCAGGAGGAAAAGAGTGCTTTGTGAACAATGTACTCTTTGAAACACAGTGATATGATGCTAGAATTGAAAAAAGAGTTTCCCCCAAGAGGATTTCAGGTAGTGTGTAGCAGTTTGTCTGTTAGTCATACAGCCTTTGGGAGTAAGTTGTGGCTGCTGGAAGAAGAACATAAAATTGGTTGTTTGTTCTTGTAATGATGGAAACAACTTGCCTGTTTGCCCATGCTAGAAATGTTTAGGTATCATTCCTGGAAAATTAACTCATTAGATTTTCTTCTGGTTAAGCAGTGCATTAGAACTATTTCCATTGACATTAAAAAGTTGACATCAGTGTTAAATTACTGAAAATGAGTCGAGAATCATTCCTAATCGGTATCTCAATAAAAGATAACATGATTCTGCAAAACTATTTACAGTGAGCAGTGGAAGATGTCTTTGATTGCAAGGCAATGCATTTTCATAGTGGCACCAATCTTCTCAGACAGTTTGTATTCTCGCATTGTTTTAATTTTGCTCCTGTGGCTGCAACAAATGATTAGAATTTTATGACCACTTCAGGCAGAAATTATACAAGGTCAATAATTTCTCCATTATAATTTTATGACATTAGACACCCTTATAATCCTGCATCACATTAATTCAGTTGTTTCCTGGACTGTTATCTAAGTCACTACTATTGATTCTTGTTAGTTAGGATGCTGCTGTGTCCAAACCCATTTTTTCAGATTAGTTTCAAGCTGGCGTCAATTAAGAGGACCTTCATGACAAGTGTGTTTCCCATCTGGTGGTTTATTCAGATGATCACTCTTCATTTAATAATCCCAAATACCAGTTCTTCATGTGACAAATTCTTGTCCTTCAGAATTACTTCTATCCCAGAAAGCATGGTTATCAACCTAAATTTCATTTGATTCTTCTATGTGATGGATCTCTTGGAAATGCTGTGTCTAGCCAGGCTGAGATGGCCTTCACACACTTTCTGCTTCAGGAAGATGTAGTGTTGGCTTTGATATTACCTATGAGCTGAAAATATAACTTCAGCTTCACATGGAAATACATAACTGGACATCCTTTGGATATATCAGGTTGCCTGCCTCTTGCTGAGGCATTTTGATAGCATGTCCCATCTGACTGTTTTTGGAAATTATCAACTTTTTTCCAAAAGGAAGAGCAAATTCCTGGTCCCCATATAGTATTTGTCTTCTGTTTTCTGTCTTCCCTGGATTAGAGTTTGTAATTTTGAAATATCTTCTATGGAAAGGCTATAAGCCATATCTGTCAATTTGTTGTTTGCTTGTTTTTTTTGTTGTTGTTGTTGTTTTTGTTTTTTTTTTCCTAATCCTTCGCAAATTTTTTATGGCCCTGAGTGTACCAATAAGCCTTAACTGCCCTGGCTAGAAACCTTCAGTCCTCCCTTGGTCATCCAGGAGCCTTCTGAGCTGGAAGAGCAGAGCAGAGGAGTGATAGCTGCAGTCCAGGCATCATCAGGGGAAAGCAAGGCAACAGGTCTGGGCTGTGGTTAGAGTGAGAAGCCTAAATGTGTGAGTTTTTGGGGGGGGGGTTTATATGCTGAAAAGACATCTCTGTCATCTTAAAGGTAATCCAGGCAGGTGTGTTTCACCTGAGTTTCAGCTTTTTGGTGTTCAGGTTTGCCTTCTGTTTTCATGCAGAAAATTTCCAAAAATGACAGTGATAGTTCAGGAAAAATCTGAATTTCACATTTTTTTCTCTGGGAGAAAACGATTTGATCCAAAACTTTTATTCAACCTTTATTTTATTGAAATTTGGACTGAATTCTCTTGAGCATACTAATCTCATGTCCACTTTTGAGCAAACTAGGTCTGAGCTTCAGGCTTGTAACAACATCTGAAACGAGGCCAAGGCTCTCAGCATTTGTTTTCATTGCTGACATCTCACAGAGCACCATTACATATCTGTGTATAGAATATCTATAGTAGTCATTAACGTGGGCTCATTACAGCCTGCCATCTGTAGTGGTGACAAAATGAGCTACATTATTGCCTCAAAATGCTGTGATCTTGAAATGATTTTGCCCTGTATCTTCCTCAAAACATGTGCAAAGCAGTCAGGGAAATTAACTCTACAAGAAACTTTTCTGTCTTTGCATTTTCTGTTCCGTTCCTCTCTGTGCAAAACTGGTTTTTAAAATCCCTTCCAGGTAAATAAGAAGATGTGCTGATCATTGTCTCTTCATAACTTTATTTTATTTAGAATTTGTCTTATTTTTGCCTTTTTGGTTCTTTTTGCCCTTGGGTGACGGATTTTATTGCCTGCCTTTTTTAAGTGATGCTAAACGTGCCTCAGACTTTGAGTGAAGTGTGTACAATGTGCCTTTGGGTCAATACCACTCAAAAGAGAAAATACATTGTAAGCCCCTGCTCAGACACAAAACAATGCATTTGTTCAGAAAGGGAGAAAACATGAAAGAAAGCTAGGATAAGGGTAGAGACAGTTTATGGGAATAAACAGGTAACCTGATCTTGTAAGATTATGGGAGATTAGTGTTCTATCAAGGAACAGAGAATTCCTTTTGGGAGAATAAAACCAATGGATTAAGCACAGAGGTACCTGTCTCTGTTGTGCATAGCAACAGCATTAAGGTTCTGCTTAGCAGGGGAATTAAGAAAGTGTAAGCTCTCTTTGTATAAGTCTTCCATATTGGCAGCATTGCAAGCCTCAACAAAATTCTGATTACCTCAGAG
Organism: Serilophus lunatus; assembly: GCA_013399895.1. Taxonomy (NCBI): domain Eukaryota; kingdom Metazoa; phylum Chordata; class Aves; order Passeriformes; family Eurylaimidae; genus Serilophus; species Serilophus lunatus. The sequence goes on from VXBA01001332.1 coordinate 765,095, forward strand.
CAGTTTACATCCCCATTGGTGTGGGGGAATTCCTCACTCTCTCACAGTTTTACAAAGGAAACGTTTTAAATGCAAATTTTTTTCAAAGTGGTACTCAGATATTATAAAAGAAGGAAACCCCAGAAAACTTCACCAGACCTCTTCATGTCCCAGCCTCTTTCTTCCACCTTCCTCCTTTCTCTCTGTGGAGAAAAGAAAAAAAAAAAAAAGGTTTCTTGTTTCATCAGTTCTTTGCTTTCCCTATTAATTTTTTATTTTGTTTTTAAGGAATCATATGCTTGGTTTTGTCCTCTTCTCACTGCTATACAGTCCTGTTTGCCTTTTCTCTGAGAACATGCCCCTCAGTCCTGGCAGCACTGCACCTTTATTTGAAAACTGCTCTGTGCTTTGCCACCTCACTTCAATTTCTGCCTTAGAAAACGTTATGAAGGTGCACATGACTGGAAGATGTACTGGTGAAGGGAAAAAAGTAAATGTGTAGAAAGATTAGAAGGCACCTACTTTTGTTACTATCAAGTCATATCCTGCTTCAACAGCCTGACTACATTGTAGTGGCTGTCAAGATATGGATGGAGTGGAGGCATCATTAGCACAGTGACCTTGATTTGATAAGGTTGATTTTTATTCATTATTATTTATATGAGAGGTAACTTAGGCTTTAGGAATGCTTCTAGTATTTAGTTCTGGAGACAAGTTACCTTCCTAGTAACAGAGACAAGCACTCTGTTAATTGAAAGCAATTTTTTTCAGAAGATGAAAGAAAGTAAAAGACACATGAAAAGATAATTCAGAACTAATTTTGAACCTTTTAAGTGAAGCTTAAAGAGGGATTTGCTTTAAAAAATCTTGCCCCCCTGCTTCCTAACCAGCAGGATTATAATGACAACTGGAATGTGTTTGTCAGTATAGTTAGTTGGGGGTGGCAAAGTGTGCTTGTGGGAAAGAACTGCAGTCTTGAAGATGCAGAAGATGAGACAATTTTCTGAACTTCAAAATAAGTTAAACATGGAGCTTCCCTGTGACACCCATTCTTTGTGCTTCTAACAGAAGTGAGTGGTACCCCTCAGGCAGAGCAGAAACTAGATCCACTGACCCTTACTGTAATCTGGATAATCATTGTTGATTGACCATATGCTTTTAAAATTTCTTTTTTTTTTGACAGTATTGGAATGTCATTGAACCTGTCTCATTGTCTTGAATTTAGAGACAGCCAATGGCATATGATGTGCTTTCAAATCAAATACTTGCAGCTGTGCTGTCAATGTGTCCATCTTTCAGTTCTCAGTAGCTTTGGAACTTAATGGACATCATTGTCCCAGTTTGATAGAAGGGTGTTAAGCATTGCATTTCAGTGGCTCAGAAGAGGCTACTGCATGACGCCCTCCTCCCTTGAAGTAGAATGATTACAACTTGGCATTGTAGCTATTCCCAAAAACAACAGCCAGCTGGACAGTCATCACACATGCAACTTTACTTTGGTTTAGCTACTAATCACTCTGGTTAAAATTTTCTCTTGGAACTGAGAGAGAAAGCAGGAGTGATATGGAAAGGATGTGGAGGAGAGGAGGAACTGCTAAAGGTGGAGGACACAAATAGGTAGGAATCTTGCTTTACTAGCTGTGGCACCCAGAGGACAATTTTCTTATTAGCTTACTAGTTTTTTTACTTTCATTTGTTAAAAAAATGTGAAAAATTGGTGAGGAATTTTAATCTAGAAAGAGTCTGGTGTGATATAAAAAGAAAGCAGTGCACTGTAAATGTACATACTGGAAAGTAATATCTTTAACAGCAAAGGTAGAGTTTGAATAGAATAAATTATAGTAAAACCTAAAAGGAAGGATTAAATAGAGGATTACAGAACATAATTGAGATGAAACCAACATTTCCACCTAAATTGGATAGTACAAGTGTGAAAGCTACTTATGGGGCTATTGATGGGAATGCTTAGCCTGCTACAAATTCCAGTGTACAACTGAACATTTTTCAGTAAAATGATGAACGTTCTCAGTTCAGGAACAGGACATTTATTTTTTAAAGTAAGTTGCCATAACTACAGAATGGCTGGAAACCCATAAGTTTCCTTATAAGTCCGTATTGAGGCTGGCAAATGAGGTTCTTGTGTGTTTGATCTAGTTCTTTGTAAAATGATAAACTGATGGCAAAGAAGACAGATATCTAGAGAGGCTGAAGGGATATTCATCTGTATTCCTAGGCTTTCTGTGGCTGGGGGAACCTTTAACTGGGTCGAGGGACACGTGTTACAGGAAATTGCTGTACTCACAGACCTGCTGAACTTGTAGTAATTTCTCCTATAGTGACACAGAACCGTTTGTTTCTCCTGCCCACAAAAAAAAAGTTTTCTAGAAGAAGTGCCCATTATGTGAGCCTCTTATCCATCAAAATCGGAAAAGAGGGAGGGAACAAGTAAGTTTCTCTGCTTCTGGGCTGCCTGGTTTTTGAAGAGATGAAAGCCCTGTCTCACAAAGAGACCACTGAAATCTTGCCTCTGCCACAGATCTTGTGAATGTCTAGAGCAAGATATCCAGTCTCTTTGTGCCTCCTGTTAGTACAGTAGACTTGTCTCAGGAGTATGGTGAGGGTTAGCTGCAATTAAAGGTAGTTGGGTGCTCAGCTGTACTGATGGTAAGGGCCAATAAATAGCCCAGATAGGTAGATCCTCTCAGCTTCTCTGAGAGAAAGTGGGGGATGAAAGTTAGGAAGTAAATTTCAAGATGTTATGCTTTCCTTCCGTGATAGTATGGATAATGTCTTCCGTAAGAAAGAGTAGAGCAACTGGACTGCTATTCTAGTTTACAGCCTGGATTAGCTATCTATTTAATGATGATCACTGGTACTGCAAATCAAAGCCTGGGTGCTCTGGATAAAGCTATGCAGAGAAATTAAAAAAAAAACAACCCAGCATTGTTTCTTTTTCACTGAAGCAATAGAGAATTGGTGCAAAAATAAAGCATACAAAACAGAAAGAGAAAACTGGAAACATCTTTAGCTGTGATACTGCTGTCATGCTTAAGAGAAAGATATGAAGTATTTTTGGTTTGCTGGATCTAGCCTTGTGGATATATAAAAGAGGGTGATGGATGAAGCAACCACTTGTTGCAAGCCTCCAAGCTGACAGAAGAGAGCAGGGAATAGAGTTCAGACAAAGACTCTACATGCCAATTCTATCATGTATATTATTAATGTGCTGTGTTTGGTCCCTGCAGAGAGCTTAAACTGAGCCAGAGACAGGATGTGCATCCAATGAACATTTCCTATGATACTGGATTCATAAAGTTGTTTTTTTTAATAGTCTTGAAAGCCAACTCCCCTCTCCCCTTTATCTGTCTTCCCTTTCAGAGATGCCCTAAATGTTTGTTTTGCCTTGAATTAGTTCCAGGACCAGTCACCAAATATTTCACTTGTATTGAAAGAAGAAAGAGAAAAGCCAGGCTCACAAGGAGAAGGCAGAGGCAAATGCGAATTATCAGAGCTGTTGCTGGTTAAAGACTTGTGAATAATTTAGGAGTTGTTTTGAAGAAAGAAAGTGAAAATATAGGCTTAATGGGAAAGGACTCAGGAGTGAGTCTTAAGCTCTCTCCTTGACTTTTTATTTTGAAGTCTTGTTTCCAAATTTGGAATTTAACCTTCCTTTGCTAGGATAAGCTTTTATTATTTCCAGCCTTGAACCGATGCTTTAATGAACTTAATGCTGACAAAGCCAGGGTGTTGTCTTGTTTGGAGCGATAAGACTGTGTGTGATGTCAACTTTTAGAATATTTGAGTGGGTCTGAGACACTGACCACTGGAGAAGCTGAAAGTGCAACTTCAAGTTGCTATGAAGCCTGGTGTTGGGTGCCAGATTCTGGAGAGGCAGGGAAATATCAGCCCCTCTCCAGCCAGGAAAAATAGCAAAGTGACAACTCTTTACCTCTTAGCTTTGTCACACCCTGTTAACACTTATACCTCTCAATTCCACTCAAGAGCAGTGTCTCTTCCAAGATCCTTTAGCCAGGATTGTTCACTTGGTAGAGTCCAAAAAAGTGATTAGGATTTGGGTGTGGGTGCACAATTAAATTTTTGAAAGTGTGGGCTAGATGTTAGAAAACAGGCTAACTACTTGCAGTGCAAATTTATTTGTTTATTGTTGCTGCTCACCTTGGGCAATCACTTTCCTCCTTACTAATAGTGTTAATAGGATGTAACAAGAGAGGAAATCTTCAGTTTCACCAACAGAACATAGTGGGAGTTTCTGAAAAGCTTGTTTGATATATGTCAGATCTCTTCAAATAGTACTTTGATCTTGTACACCCACGTTTCATTATGTCTGTGCTCTTATGTGTAGCTAGGTTATCTCAGTATAAATACAATCACACAAACTCTGCTTTATGACAAGAGATTAGTTCTTTCCAGTTTAGTGCCGGAGCATCCTGCTTATGTTTTTGGCTAAAGACAAGCATTGCTGTAGACATAGATCCTTCTCAGGCTGCAGAAGAGACCAGTCTTCAGGTGACTGTCACCTTGAAGGAATACACTGTCCTCTAGTATGTAGCAAGTTATCAGCATCTGGCATTTTCCCTAAACTGGTTCCAGTCAATGTGGACTGGATTAGGGTTAGCAAAGCGCAGTTATTAAAGTGTTTGTACTAATCAGATTTGCTGTGGCTGAAAGGAGCAGCTTAGCTAGAATGTCTGATGAAGCAGTAGCTGGAGGGTGGAGAGAAGCTGTGATGGGGACATAAGCTGATGCGACCTCTTCTGCTGGCACAGCTGAAGTTGAGAAAGACCTTGTAGCCACAGTCACAGTTCAAGACATTCAAAGTCTGGTGAGAATATGGCTCCACAACTGCAAACACAATCTCTATTTTTATATGGCAGTGAGCTCTTTCCCCTACTAGGCTACAACACTCTCCTGTCTAGAGAAGTGAAATGTATTGTTTCAAACTTGCACTTCCTAGCTTTGGCCCATCTGTTATATGCACTCAGCAATTTTAATGGAGGAACAACTCAAGTGGGTGGGATACTGTCCCCCAGCCTGCCTGACCCTGAGGAGGTAAGGTTTGTTCTGCAGCCTTCCTCAGAGAGGGGCATGGAAGTTGTTCTTTGTCAACAGCACTAAGGAATGTTTTATTATGAGTAATTTATTAAAAACAAATTAAAGAATGGAGAGAAATAGAGAGTGTTTAGGGTAGAGAGGATGTGTTTATCCAAGCTGGAACATAGCTAGGATACTTAGATTAATTTCTGCATTCTTTCAAAATATTCCTTGGGATCAGTAATGGGAACAAATGGCCATTTATGTGTAGGTTGTCTCTTTCAGCCTGTATAGGAGGTGAACAAAGAATCCATATTGTGCGGAGGCTCCAGAGTTTTACTGTATTTGGAACATTTCAGTGCAGCTCTCAAAACAAAGAGCTGTCTATTCAAAAGTGTTTTCAGCTCTGATAAAACTATTACTACTAACTGGTAAAAGTTAGTAATGGAGCAGCTCATTAGTCAACACTACCTCTCTCTGTATATTAAACGAAGAATGTTTTTCAAGTAACAGGAAGCACCTAACAGTATCTAATTATAGAGAGTAGTTGGTAACTATGTCACTTTAATTTTAATGGCACAATCAATTTTATAGATGAAAGTTTGAATTAAAACTTAAGGAAACTGTAGTTTTAGGCAGACAGCCAAAGCTTGAATTACTGTACTTAGTAACTTGAGGGGGAAAAAAATAATTTATAGAAGCTTACACATGTCTATTTTTTTTTTAAAAAAGAGCTCTTAATTTCTTTTGTTTTATGTCTCTTTGGAAATATGGACTAGAAGTCGTATGAGAAAAATAATAAACTACATGGGTCAAATTTAAGTGGCCAGTGCTGGGAACATATGTGTATGGTCTCAGAATAAAGGTTAATAAGGACTGTGGCTGGATTTTGGAATCAAGCTGTCATAGTTTTACAGGATGGAAACAATTCAGACTGCCCTCAATGCAAATGATGTTTAGGCTTTTGTCTTTTTTGATCTGAAGCTGTTTACGTTTTCCTCTTATTTATTCTGAGGACATACTTTTCCCTAGCTGAGGATTTAATTTAGAAAGAAAAGTTTTGAGAAGCTCTGACCTCTGAAACTGTAGACACAAAACCCCCTTAACTAATGCTGAGGTGTAGAACTCTGATCTCTCCGATTGTAGGATTTTGTCCACGATTGAAAAAATAGGTCCTTCACTAATTCTTTGTGTGGGAAGTGGTAAAGGCATAGCTGATTGGTTTTATGTCAAATGGTCCTTGAGCTGGTTATATGAACCAAAATATTAGAACATTTTTCCTTTTTCTAATGTGTGTTTCTTCTCAAAAGGTCTCAGAATTCAGAACTTACTTTTCCAGTAGACCTAAACTTCTTTGGATTTATGTGTGTTTGGGGTTTTAAAGAGGAAATTTGTTTTAAAACAAGCTAAATGTAGGGTATTTTAAGAATTGATCTAGGAGAATATTGAACTAAATTGTATTTAAAACAAAATCTGTTGAGAATTAACTCTTATAATGGGTAGTATAGGAAATATTCTGAATTACTTTTCTAGGAAACAGATAATTAATGTCGTACATGGAGGGATGGATGAATCGTTTACTGGTCTATGAAATGGTTCTTCTAGCTAATACCTAAATAAAAGAAAAAGGCTATCTCTCCTTGGCTCCACAAAATTATTTTCAATCAAACCAAGAATCAGGCATTTCCAGTTTTGTCTAGTGGTCAAAACAGGGAAACACAATGGTGGCACTGAATTAAACTGTGCTTAAATGGAGACTCAAAGGTCTGCATAAATATTCTAATAATATTCATATGCTATAATTGTAGTGTATAATTGTAGTGACTAAAGGGTTAATACACCTTTAAATGTTTGCTATTCTATCCCTGGTAGTTTAATAATATTTTAGGATTATGAGTAACGATTTTTAAATGTGTTCAAAGCTTGCAAGCTGTGCATTCTAGGCTTTCTGCTAACAGCTGGAAATACCTAATTATAGTTCACAGGTTACACATTCATCTGGAAAAATCTGTAAATAAACCCTGAAAAGCAAGAATTCCTCTTACACAGTTAAATTCTGAATGCTGCAGACTCCATCACCCGGGAATGGGCAAATAACTCTCCAACAGTATTACCTTTCAGTACACCAAAAGATTAAAACATTCACCCCTTGCCAGATTAAGAAAGGATTATGATTTCATGCATTTATAAAATGCACAGGCTTCTTGTAAACTAAAAGTATTTGAAGTACTTGGATAAACTGTACCTAGTTGCTTAATGATTTCATGACACAGAAAAAAGATAAATGAAGCTACATCAAGCTTCCACCTAACAGCTAACCTGTCTCTAAACCTATCTGTCTTTTTTGCACTTCTTTTGTGGGGACTGAAATCTTATTCATTCAAAAGATGAGGTGCCGGGTCTAGAGTGATTGTAGACTGGCGTGAAGTTGTCTGTGGTCTCTGCTTCCCACAGTATGTGGATGACATGCACTTAATTTAATCTTAAAGGTGGTCTGGGAGCTGAACAGTTGCCTGATTTCTCGCTCAGGCTTGCTAGAGGGCTGGTATCACACCAATTCCTCAGAATCCGAGCACTTAGGCTGGAAAATGTGATTAGGGAATCACATTTTCATGAGAAGTAATAATGCAGCATCCCAGTTTTTGAGTCCTTGACCTGACTAGAGGTAAAGCAATAGCTGATTACCACTCTCTCAAACCATCTACTCTCCCAAACCACACTTCCTTAATTAAAGTAACAAAAATGGTTAAAATTTAAGGGTTAGGAATAATTTCCCAAAGCAATTATATTTCTTCTTAGGATTTTCAATTTATTTAGGCAAAGGAAGTTTGCTCAGATTTCTCAGTAGTTTTCAGTGGTATAGGTAAATATATATATATATATAGCCAAGTGGCAGAATTGTACCATTCAGTGACAATTAAAATACAAGCTTCCATGGAGGTACACCCACCCGTCAGAGAACTTCATGACTGGCTGTCATTTGCATTTTTTTTTTAAGGAGAACTTCTCTATTCACTTGGATAGAAAACATTTAAGCTATTTATTTATGCACTTAACACAATTTGAGAAAAATAAACCAGCCAGAAAAAAAAGTAGTTTGCCTGTGATTGTCACACATCAGCCTTACCAGCATTAGTCAGTCTGAGTGTCCTGAGGCACTAGCACATGTAATGTCTGACAGAAAACTGTTTTACTGATTTCCTGTTCCAGAAAATATAGGTCTTATTACTGTGTAACACACGTCATTTAGTTGGATATAAAGATAATGTGAGGCTGTTAGCATTTATAAATGCGTGATTGGAACTGTATCCTTTCTTTCCTTTTTTTCTTGTGTTTCTGGAAAAGGCTGTTCTTCTTTGCCTTCAGAGTTTGTTCTCACTTAATGAGACTTAAAAATTAAAATATTCTGTCTATATTTCTAATGTCTCCTATGCCATTGTAGCTCCACTGATTACAAGGAGCATGGAGGGTGTGAGGGTGTCATATGCTTAGAACTTGTGAAGCTGAAACAGTACCTGTGCCTCTGAAATAGTGCATCCAACAATTAAAGCTCCCAAAATTAAAGATGCTTATGGGAATGAATTTATCTTTTCTGGTTAAGCTCCTATTCAGAGGACTTGGGCAATGTCTGTGCACTGCTGATGTCTTTCATGTACTTGTTCAAGTGTGAATGCATTACTCTACCTGTTTCATAAAACAAGATCTGTACTTATAACATGTCCTCTTGACTCTTGTATTTAATGGGGTTGTGTCTGCAAAGACAGCCTGCTTCTCCTTTGTGCACAGGATGTATGTGCCCTTAGCAACCAGTAATGACATCAGACATCAGTGGTGGCCTCCTTGTCCAAGTTTGGCTCAGCAGTAAGACAGAAATTCCCATGTTCCCAGGTCTTGATATGAGGCATAACTGTCTGGCCTAGGGGGCTCAGTTAGCTGCAGAGAGGTCTTCCCCACCAATTGAGAGGCACTGGCAGAAATTCCTAGTTTACATAGTGATTGAAGAGTATTATAAGCTGGACAGGCTGTCTAAAGATTTATTTTATTAGCTTTAGGTTTGGTTTTTTTTGTTGTTTTGTTTTTTTTTTTTTTGTTGTTTTGTTTTTTAAAATACAGCACTCTGATGTTGCATGTGTACAGAACATTGTACTAATCAGACATGGTGAAGAACTGAATTCAGGTGAACATGCAGGAAGGACAGTATATTCAGAATACCTAACCTTGTTGGTGCCTAGTTCAGGGGTTGGATGACCTCTCTAAACTCCTCACAATGAATTGGAATGTGAATCGGATGCAGTGTAGGTAATACAAATAAACAAAACTAATCAACATGGTCCACTCTATCTACAGACCTTTTCTTTGGGATATCTTCTGCTTGTGTAGGCTACACATGGGTCCAGTTGGCATAACCTCTGCTTAACCTTCTGACAACTACCAACAACTGCAAACTGCAGTCTGTGTCTTAAAATAGTCTAATGAAATCCCTCCAAGAGTGTGTGCAGAGGTATGCATAGCACAGAAGTATTGGGGACAGCTCTGCTGTGATGGTGCCCTCCTTACCTCACAGTCACACACAAGACTGCAGCCATTATTTTTCCAGTTAAACCCCCAGGACTGTCAAAAGAGATCATTCTAAAGCCTGGAAAATATTTTTCTAAAAGAGAGAATGGAAGTTACTGCTACCTTGAGCTGTGCATAAGAGAAATATTAAAATAGAGAATGAAGAGCTATTGTTATGCAACTGAGTACAAGCCAACATCCTCAACCAATGTAAGTTTAATCATTCATTGTTTCTAAGACTTTGCCTCAGTCACAAACCAGTTTGTGTAACCATTCCCAATAGCATGCTGAGCAACATTCAGTGTTTCAAATGTTTGTGTTTTTAACTATTTTTATTGCACATCACATATCATAAACATTACACTATTAGGAAAAGGGTATATTTTTTTGTTACAGATATAGTGTTTCTTTTACATATGCAAATTCATACTGAACAGAAAATACTAAATTTGTTCAGGTCATATATTCAGAATATTGAAATGTGCTTTGTAATGTGCTGTCCACTTTCTGCAATTTAATTTATTGCTGCAAAAGTTTTTCTGACTGAGCAACAGGAACGAGAGGAACATGGCATTTAATTATTCTGTGACAAAGGAATACTTTATTACAGAACAAAGGTACACGTAATGTCAACAGGTGGATCATGTGAAAGCACATGGGAAAGTTCTGCAAAGGAGAGGAAAAATGATTTTGTGAATGGAATTTATTGGCATCTGTGAAAAAGCATTTAAATCCCTGTAATTTACAGCTGTAAAACTAGTTTGCAAGTGGAGGTACTGAAGAGTTACAGTTTTAGTGCATGCCACTTTGTTTTTATGTTTGAGCCAAACATTTCCACACCCAGGGAGAAAATCAAAGCAATATGGTTTGTAGCACATGCCGTGGTGTGCAGTAAGCTGTGGAGGCCTTTGTAACTGGCACTTGATAAGAGTCATTCCTGTGAAACAGGCATATTCTCTTAATTATTTATAGAGTTACAGGAAAGAGTAATGGATTGGGAAATGGTACTCACTTTAGGAAAGCAGCCTACCTGTATCTCCTAGGTAATAAGCCTGCTGCTGAATTTATGTTGTTCGTGCATTTGAGACTTCAAAAACAGATTTGCGTGGAATACTGAAACTCCAAACCAAAAAATTATACTCCTGTTAGAGAATTGTCTTCAAACAAATTTGCTTTCTCTGTGTTTTTTTTCTTTTTTTCACTCTATGTTCAACTTGTAACTACCTCTGATGATATTAGCAAAGCAAATTGCTATGAGGAAAGCTGGGAAGAGCAATCTCTAAGCAAATACTTGCAAAAATGACCTTTAATATCAGGGTTAATGGGCCTAGTTTTACTTTGTTATACTGGTAAAAAGAAATCAAACAACTCAAACTGTTTTGAGTACAATGCCCATCTTTGTGTAGGGCTCTAAACAATGTGCTTATTTTTTTTTGTGAGGAGGGAGTTTGTCAATTAAAGTGTTAACACCCCTGAATATTGCTATATATGGTCTGTAATCTCTTAAATAATTCATTTTATTAATTAATTATTACATGGCTGTGCCCAAATGAATAGAGAATGTGAAGAATTTCTGTGCTATAGAGGTGGCAATTTTTCTTCTATTGAGGGATGTAAAAATGCTGAAAGGAATAGAGGGGGAACAGGGGCATAGATGTATTTAATATTTGTTCCTTTCCTACAGAAAAAAATCCCATCTCAAACTAAATTGCTTTAATCTAAATGTACTGTAAACTGGGAGAAAGGGGAATACACTTTGAACTTAAGAGCTCACATACTTATGGTTTTATAATTTATTCTCTGAAACAGAGATGCACATGAATTTTCCATGCACAGGTTTCCTGTGCTGCTGCGGGATATTTTCATTGCCATTCAACTGCAGAATCGGTATAAAGGTTTGTTCCCTCTTCATATTGCTCTAGGGGGAAAGAAGAATGAATCTATCAATTTCTACCTTCAGCATTTTTGGAAAAAAATAATTTACGTGTACACTCATAGACACATATGTGTGTATAGCTGTAGTATTATAAATGCGAGGTACCTGCTGCTGAAAGGGAATTCCCCAAATGTCATGGAAGTATAAGCATTTACCTGTGCAAGAAAGGAGAAGAAATGAGAATTTTGCTGCTACAGCCTAGATTCTGCAAATAACTGAAGGGGTTTTTTGTGCATGGAGGTGGTTTATTCCTGTCTGATTTCCTATGCAATAACCCCTTGTCAAAGACAAGAAATGCCTCTTTGTTACAATAATGCACCTTTAAACCTTAAAACGGAGACCTGAAGGGTTTTGGTTTTGTATTTGGTCGTTTTCTGAAAACAAAACAAAGCCTAATAATTCTTAGCCTGTATGTTGAATTTCTGTGCTATAAATGATAAATCATTATTACAAGCCCTCAGATTATCTGCTGGTTTGTGATGAGGTAAGGTCAGTGTCTAGTGAAGCCCTGATGTCCTTGGATACCAGTGGTTGTTTAGTTCCTCATCTGATGTGATTCTGGGGGTGCTGAATGTATGGAAAATGGCAGAAGACCCTGATCAACATAGTCACAAATATTTTTCACTTTAAGCACATAATGGTCAGTTATTAATATAGAATGTTCACAAAGAAATGAATTAAAAAAATATATTCACATGATATTTCTAGTAAATTCTCCTGGATTTTTGCATTTTTATTCTTCTTTTGCTATGTGGCAACTTTTGAATCCTAGTATGTCACACCAGTGAGGTAATGTAGTGTATATCACCCAAGACAGTAGAGCCAGTCTGGTTAATGGATCTCCATAAGTTTGAAATTTTAAATTTCACAGTGTTGCGAGGAAAATTTTTAAACTGTTAAGGCCTGTTCGTTTTTTTTTTTTTGTTTGTTTGTTTTTTTGTTTTTTGTTTTTTGTTTTTTGTTTTTTGTTTTTTGTTTTTTGTTTTTTGTTTTTTAAATGTGGAAAACTGGAAGTTTGGAGGCTTGTTCGTTCAATAGATAAGCTCAGAGACTGTCCACTGATTATGGCCCATATGTATGTTAACTCCCTGGATGCCTCCTAGAGAGTGGCAGACACTTCTAGGAGGATATTCATTCTACTGCAGTCTGGTTCTTCTTCTATGAATGTTTCCTGAGGGGTGTGAAGATGATTAGGCTTCTAATTAATTTCAATTTGTTTTTAATTCATCCCTTGTTGTTTAAAACACGAGGTTTGTGCAGCACCCAGTGCCATGGGGTCTCGCTCTCATTTACACAGCCTTTTAAGTTCTTCTGTAATAAACCCCAAAAACTAACATGGTGTAACTATAAGACACAGAGCAGGGTTTCTACCATACAGTATTTGAGTATTTCTGGTCTACCGTACAGTATTTGAGTTCAGACACCTGGAATTTGGGCTAAGGCTGCTGACAATCCACCAATTGTGCTAGAAGTTCTGGCTATGTAAACACCTGTACTTCTAAGTAGCAGCTAGGAAATTCATTCATTTTATCCAGGCTACCAAGCAACTTTCACATAGGAATGATTTTTTAGCCAGACTAGTCTTTCCAGGTTTGATATGGCTTTGTGCCATGTGTTCGATTTAAACTGGTAACTTAAGTACCCATATCTCATTTCTGAACACCTGAGCTATGCAAAAAGCTGGTTTTACTTTAAACTTAAATCGTTTTGCAAAGCTCTGCAGCAGAGTATCCACACATCACAAATGATGCAACCTGACAGACATAAAGTGGAATTAAAGTGAAATACATGTACTGGTTAAAACAAAATCATTTATGTCATAAATGAGAAAAACAAAACAGATGGAACTGCGTACTTGGTCATGCATCAGAGGATTCTCAGACTCTTCTAATACAGTGTAATTTAATAAATGGGAAAAACCCTTCAATATTCAAAATGTAATAAACTGAAAAATGTGATTTTGTAATCATGTTGGAATTTAGTATTGATAACTGCAATATAAGGAGTGCATTGATGAAATGACGTTAGAGCTTAGGAAGAATATACACATTGATTTTATGAATGATTGAGCCGACATATACTTCAATTTTAGTGTCATCAGCATGTTGACAAAGTGGCTTTATATTAGCATACCCCATGTTAAAAGGAAGATTATATTGCTTAGTGAATAGAGTTGTGGTTAAAAGAAAGGGAAATGTCCCAAGGACTTTGAGCAGCCTGCTAGACCCATCTGAAAAATTGCTCAGTGCTTAGAAATGGTTCCAAGCATGCAATTCTTCACACACACTTTATACCCCAACACCATGAAAGATGAAGCAGTTTGGTATAATGGTTTTACCAGAGTGTGTTAGAACCACAAGGAAGTCAGCAGTCTCAATATTTGGAATGCAAAATCTTGAGGTCACCAGGAAAGGCTTGTCCTGAGAGAGGAAGGGAGCAGTGCATATAGTATTGATTGGCAGCTGGATGGGGAGAATGTGCATAAGAAATTATTCCCTGTGAGGCACAGATTAAGCAAGATAAGGCTAAGATAGGGCTTTACACTTACGTGTAACAAATGATGCTGTTTTGCATAGTTTGCAGAGATGATTGTATCGGACAGCTCCTACACATGGATTATTATAGAATCTGACTGATTTCTGTGCTCAGTGTAGTCTGCTTTATTCCATTACTTTGCTGGACTGGCAATGCCTGTCCTGCATACAGTACCATATCCTTCTTAGATCAGAGTAACAAAGCAGCATGTAGAGAAGATAAATGCCTTTGAACTTACACCACAGTTCACAGAGCCACTTCATATTCATCAGTGACAATTTTATCTAGCATTTAATACACAAATATTTTCTGTGCTCTTTTGCTCTTGCAATAATAAATACATATAATAAAAAAACTTTCTGTAATAGACAGCTTAATCACAGTAATATGGTCAGGATTCAGGAAGAGAAGGTCTTAGGTACCAGAAGTCCCTGGGGACTGTTATTACTAGAAATGGGATCTTTGCCAGAATCTGCAAACTATCTTTACAGGGAAGACAAGATAAATAGACTGTTAGTATGGGATTGTGCCAGACTTTTAATTTTCAGGAATCTGTGTTTGTTCCCCTAGGCATCTCCCCCCACCAACCTAACAGAGAGTCAACTTCATTTGTAAATCAATTGAAAAAGCAAGAAAAAAAGGGTGAGAATGGGTAAAACTGGTGACATTTCAAACTATGGTAGCCTACAGGGAAAACAAATTTCTCTTCGCAATCAAGATAACAACCATACACATTGTCAGAGGTAAAGAATAAATTTTTCCTTAACATGGATGATATACTGATGACTGATTTCCCTTTCAAATTCAAGCACGAAGGGGCTGTTTATATATATTCAAGATCTGACCTAGCTCTTGAAGAGATGAGGAATGATGGCTAAAGGGCTCTCAAAATGTTTCTTAGTAAGGAGTACAGGATAACAATCAGTGTAAGTATAAATAGCTCAGAATGTTGATAAGAAGAGCAAAATTGTTGCTTCACATAATTTATAATGCTTGCCCACTTAGATGCAATCAGGAAGTTTTTTGTTACAGTACATTATATATCAATTTTGAAGCTGCTTTTGATGCCTGTTATTTTTCCTTTGCTTGGGATGTACTAGGAATATACCTGTGTCTACAAAAAACTAGATATAGTGTGTGTTTATGTAAATAAGGAATGTTCTGCAGTATGGGCTTTGTTTTCTTAACATACCTTATCCTCTTGTAGATAACTGCCCTCTGTAGATGGTGCTGGAAATAATGCTGATACAAATAGAAGCTGCAGACTACGACATATTCTTGTAGATGGCTTCTTCTGAGTCTAGAGACCATAGACGTATCACCTTTTCCTATTAATTAATATAGATAAGTATAGTATTGACATGTCTCTTTCAGCACGCTCAGTTTGAGTGATCTCCAGTGCCCAACTGTGGCAGCATGGTGCACACTTGCACTTGTACCTACCATTTCCAGGTGGTTGCTGCCCTGTAGGATTGTAAAACTTGCAAGCTCATGCAAAATCTGGACGTGACCAACACAGTGCAACTTATATTAAGAGGAAGGTAACTAGGTGAAAAGAACTGTATAAGAAAATCTTTATACCATTTTTACCCCAAGGCTTTGTGCTTTCCGTTGTATTACTCTGACAGGGTGTTTCCCTAGATTTGACTTGCCTTTTGGGTATCCTTTTAGATGTGTCATTTGCTAAACTGGTGTAATGTGCTGCCTCTAACGGACTTTCCCACTTAGTAGGAAACAGAGAGCTGTCCTTCACCTGTCCCACTGCTGCTTGTATACCTTGCTTTGCAGGGTTGTGGTTTCTTGGAGATTCATTTATAGATGAACTGAATAATAACAGGGGAAATGGTGGTTGTGTGAATTAAACTTGTGTCTCCTTCAACAGAATCTAACCAGTGGGTTCTCTAGCTGTAAAATTCTGTCACCTTACCTCTCTAACCTTACCATAACCCTACTGCTCTGGCACAAACATTAGGGACAGTATGGACATGAGACCGCTAATATTAGCAGTCTCTGAACTGCTTGTAAATAAATACATAATTAGAAATTTGACACAACACTTTTAATTTGGAAATTTGAATTCTATTATCTGATATTAGCTTTGTAGATATAAAATAGCTTTCAAAATTGCACTCTTCTGCCATCTCTTCTTGCCGATTACTGCATGCTTCCTTTCTGTTCCAGAGATAACAAGGAAGGTGACAGATGGAAACTTTGAAAAGTATAGCATGATCTGGAAACTTGCTGTATTATCCAAGTGAGGTGAACAGACATGCACCAGTTAAGGAATGTTCAGGACTGCAAACAGCATTCTTTCTTGTAACCAAGAGACCTTATCTCAAAGGGAGTGTTCACTAAACTGTTTTTTTGTGTGTTTAATGTTATGTGATCAAGGAGCCTAGATCTTACTAGGTTGACACCAAGACTTTTAAAACAAGCTTATGATTTGCTGGTACCTTGATCAAACTGTGTGACTTCATGTGTTTCAGTCTGTCAGCTACACT
Organism: Serilophus lunatus; assembly: GCA_013399895.1. Taxonomy (NCBI): domain Eukaryota; kingdom Metazoa; phylum Chordata; class Aves; order Passeriformes; family Eurylaimidae; genus Serilophus; species Serilophus lunatus. The sequence goes on from VXBA01001332.1 coordinate 781,655, forward strand.
GCAATAACTATGTGCATGCTCTTTGTAAAAAAACCATGAGAAGTTTTAATCTATTTGATTTAATCTATTTGCCTTGAAAGCCAGAGTTTTGCGGAACATTTTTAGAATGTTCTCTGAAGGTTGTTATTCAAGATGAATACTGGAAAGTGCAGGTTTCCTTCCCAGAATAGTGGGAGCATACATGACAAGGGGGCTTCATGATGTGCTCTTGGAAAATGTTATTTTATAAGAGTTGGACAATGTAATGGATGTGTTTCTGAAGAAAGGTCATATTAGAAGGGCTTCTGAGCACCACAGAATTAATCTTCAGGCACTTCTGAAGAGTTGCATTTTCAATACAGCCCTGCTTGTGAAATAGAAACTCTAGAAAAAATAAACAAATTTAAAGCTTAAGGCACACACATCTGGACTTCTTTCTCCAGGCTGCTTTCTAACTTACATTTTCTGTTAAAAATACTTACACCTTGTTTTATCTTGCAAGATTAGAAAAACATTCTTTCCTGAAAAACTTAATTTAATGGTGGTTTTCTCCCCTTCCCCTCACACTGGTTTTACTGTTAGTTTAACACCATGTCTATTAGCCATTTAAGCTACATTATTATTAGCCATTTTGAGCAGTACCTAAAAAGCTGAAGAAGTTTGTCACAACTTATCAAGGAACTGAAAGGAATAATGTTTTTTAGTGTTAAAAACACTACTTTGTGACTTCATGACTTTGTTTTTCTGTCAGTGCAGGATTTCTCTATTTACAATTTTGTCAGCATAGTGTTAGACGAGTCAGCTACAGATTTCCAATGAAAGAAAGGAATACACTTTATTGTTAAGATAAGGAATTAAACCCACCAGCAATAGAAGCTGAAAGAACTTAAAAGCAAGAGTGAATGAAATGAATATATAGTGTAATCTTGCTGATGAGACATAAAACGAAGGGCCCGATTGCTTATGGTTATTAACAATCCGATGCTTCTCTTTGTAGGATAGGGCATAGTAGCCCCAGTGTTCTGGCACACTTCCAAATATGTGTTCATTCTGCTTTAAATCTCCCTGAATTATCAACTGGATATGGCATTCGCTTCTCTCTTTCACCTCCTAAACCAATATGTACTGGGGCTGCAGTTTCCCAATCCAAGAGTAAAACCTGGGGATTCTCCATCATAAATCTGTTATATAAATGCTAAAAGTAATTTTTGTTATAATGCAAGCACTTTCTAACGTATCTTCTCCTGGCATCTGTGAGAGAAAATGTAGTCACTACAGAGCTCATCCCACATCTTCCCAGTATACTGGAGAAAGTTGATTTGTTCTGAAATGTACCCTTGGTTTGTTCATCCTTCCCTTTTCTATCTGTTTACATGTGCTATAAGCATTAGTCTTAACTTCCTGTGAAAAACCTGATAGTGAGTTAATTCAAATAAACACAAGCTTCCTTTATTTTTTAGCACTCTGGCAGGTTCCAAATTCATTGTTCCAGATAGCAGGCATTAACTGACTTTAGAAGGCTGTTGCATCATTCTTCCTAAACTGAGGTTCCTCCCTGATAATGAGATTATTTCCTTGATAGATTTCCCCAGAAATTTTAATACAACCATCATTTCTAGCACAAACTGAAGAGTAGATTTAGTCCAGATTCTAGATGCTCACAGGACTCACAGCTTCCATTAAAATATGAGAAATGTGGAACAACATCCCACTCTGGTAAAAGTGAACAAGCACATCTCTGTCACAAGATAGCAATAAGACTTCATATAGATTTCTGCTTGTTACTTTTTTTTAGAAGCAAATATTATTCTCAGGAAGGTACAGAACTGCAAAAAGGAGTCTTGCCCTCTGCAACCTAATCTTGCACGAAATTTATGCTGCAAAGTGTTTTAAAAAGGAGATTTGTACAATTTTCACCCATACAGTATGGGATGTTATCTTTGATATACTTGACAGCATAGCTGAACAGGCAAGATGATTCCTTTTAAATGTGAATATTTATTAAAAATATTTCTATATCTTTATATTTTTTTTGGTTTTAGAAAAGCTGTCAGATCTGTTAGGCTGAGGCTGTCAGCAGACATGTACAACAGTATCTGAGTGAGGCACCATCAATTTGAGATGTCGGATGTGGGACATCTTGGGCTCAGTTCAGTGATCTAGAAGTAGTGCTTAGTGATATTTGAGGTGTCCCAGTCATCCAAGGATTCCCCATTAGGCTGGCAGGTACAGTGGACTTACAGGAAACTCAAGCACTGCTGCACTGTCAGCAGGAGCCAGGTGGGGTCCCCCAGGGCATCTCACATGGCACTGACAGCTGTGTTTGGGCAACAGACCGAGTCTGTTTCGCACCTGTCAGAGGCAAAATTTTTACTGACTTTCCTGGGACCCTGTTTTTACTTTACAATAAGAATTAAATAGTACCAAATTAAATCTCACAGTTCTCACACAGCAGCTTCTGAAAGCTCATCATCCTGGGATTGTTCCTGTGTATTGCTGACTAGAGTCGAATTAGAAGGAGTATATGAGAAATTTCCCGAACCTTTCAATATTTTCATTATTTGCTTCATTGTTTGGGCCTTTTTAGTGCAATAACCTAACTTCAATTTGTGTTAAAAAAAAATCTGAGAAAAAAATGCAGAAAGTGATACAACACTCCCATGGTTCTTGTTTCTAGTAGGTGGGAAAATGTATTACTGAACTTTCTGAATTTTTGTGCTCAGTAAGCAGCAAACACAATTAAAGCCAGAATATACTGCTTCACCACATGTACTAAATTAATTTATCTTGACAAATTTCACATAGTTTAAATAATTCATAGTGTATTTTTATTAAAATCCGAGAGGAAAAGTAATGAATTCTTGGTTGCACGGTGTCTTACAGTAAGCCTCTTACATTATTAAAACTATAAATGTAATCACTTGAAACTATTGTGTTTTTTTTTCTTCAAATAAAACTGTTTAACTTGACTTTTTGTAGAGAACGATGATATGAGAAAAATTGGTGTTAGAAGGATGTGCTTAAATGTGATATAGTTAACTATTAACCATATTTTATTCTTCATAAATCTCAGTGCAATACTAAGGCAGTCAGTATTGTCTCTACTCTGCACAAAGCAGGGACTAGAGAAGTGTAGAGGGGTTAAAGAACTTGCACACAATGATCCAGAAAACCAGTGGCACAAGTGGAAACAAAACACTGTTCAAAGGCAAATTATCTTTCTTTCCTGTGCCAGCACACCTGTATTTCTGTGGAATTACTTTGTCAGTACACTATTTTTTCCCCTTATGATTTCTTCATAGCTTTGTCTCCAGTGACTTTGTCGACCACCGTGGTACATGTTTGTGATTAATGTCTTAATCTTGGGTTTTAATTTAGCTCTAGTTTATAGTTCTTGAAAAAAATAGGTATTTCCTGTGAGAAGAGACTTAAACTCTACCCCCTCTACCACTTCTCCCTCCTCTATGCAGTTTCCTGAGCATAATGATGTGAATAGAAAACACCACAAACTCAGGTGCAAGGGAAAGCAGCTGGAGAAGAAGATCCCTAACAAAGAAGGTTTGGGCTTGTGCAAATTGTAACAGTGATACAATAGAAGCTGAAAACATAGCAACAAAAAAATCTTCTGAATAATGTTTGACAGCAGTAGTTGAGCTTAGTTTTCCTTAAAAATGCATTATTTCTTCTGAGAAGTTCTCTTTCCTTATTTGATGGGTGTGATTATGAAATAGGTGAATGAAAATAACAATAATGGAGAACGTTTTTCTCCACCTAACCTTTCCTGAGAGCTGTGTTTTGGTAAGCAAGCTCTGAATGGGAGGACAGACTGCCTTCCCTCTGGATTCCTGATGCTGCTCTGTTCCATCCCAAGGTCTTTCTAAGTAGTTTAGCACGGGCTTTTTTTGCTCTTCGCTGTGGCAGCAAGGACTTCTGACCTTCCAAATGACATTGTCCTCACTATGTTTCCTCTCATGTGTCCCAATTCCTTTGTCTTCCTCCCATTTAGTTTAGAGGTGTTGATTTTAGCCTCATTACAAAATCATTACAGTATCCAGTGTCACTAGCAGGAATTCAAGAAAGACTCTGTAATGCAATAGTTGGCCATTTGCACAGGAGGAGTGTCATAAAGAGATGTTTCCCCAAAGACTGGTGAGTTCCAACCTTTTCAATAGTCTGTTCATTTTCATGGATGCCAAATTCACATGTAGGGTTTATATGTAGTGTTTAAACTACAATAATAGCATTCCTATAAAACATAACTAAAAGATGTGTACACTGTAAAATGTTACATTTAACAATGTGAACATGCTGTGCTGTAGCTGTCCACTAAAATATAGAATGTAATTTAAGTCTTTTACCCTGGTATTGAAGACTTTTTGCAAGATTGTTCTGTAAGCATGTGGGCAATTTTTCTGTCTCTCAAGTCTCTCCTTGAGAGGCTGACATTCACAGGACCCCTAAAAATCAGCTGGTATGTCTGCCACAGACAGTACTGGGACATTCTGGTAAGCCAAAACCTAACTAAGAAGGTCACATCTGTAACAGCTGACAAGCAATTGCAGACCCTGCAGGTTTCAAGTAAGTGGAAAAACACTTGTTTTCAGATTTTTCTCTTATTAAGAAAGAAAATCAACTAAAAAACCCCAAACCCCTTTTGCTATGCTTAGGATCTTGGTTACGTCCACACTTACATAAACATGAACTCAATTGTTATACAGATGTTGCTCTGAGAAACAATTAAAGAAAAGGTGTTCAGGTTTCTACTCTTGCTGTTGTTATTGCTCAAATACTGTAGTACTGAGGTTATAGACTCTAGCTAGGTCAGCAGACTGGCAGAATGAGTTAGCAACACCATGGGGAAGGCAAAAACATAGGAGAGTTCTTTTTTTAACCAAACTCCTTCAGAATTCACTGTATTTAATATTTGTTTTGCTTAGTGGCTACAGCGAGCTATTATATTGCTACTTAATACCACCTGTAGTGAAATGACCGACCAAGTGTTTTCACCACTGACATAGACAATTTCAGGATAGACCACCACTTGATAATGTGTTACTTTTCTTAGAGCGCACTTCTTTCAAGTTGAGTTTCATTTTTTTTCTTAAATTTTCCACTGATTTTCTTACATAAACTTTTGGAAATGTTCAAATCATATCCTGATTGTGTCTTTGAATGAGTTAAAACCTCTTCTTGAGAGACTTTTACTGTCTTAAAGTTTAAGAAGTTCAGATGGCCTTAGAAATGTCCATATATTTTGCAACATGTGCACTAGATGATGGTTTTCTTCTGAGAATGTATACACCATTATTTGTTGGCAAGTTTCTTGAACTTGCCACTAATATCCTCATTCTGCAGTTAACTGTGCTGAGAAGAGAAAGAATGAAGAACCCCTTTCTTCACTATGGTCAGAAACATGAAGTTAAAGCTGCATTCTTGTTGCTTTCTTGGTTGGACTGAATCTAAATCCCCATTGTATCAGCCAGCAACTGCATAACCTTAAGCTCTTCATCCAGGAAAAATCACTGAATCAGTGAAATATTTGAGTCAATCATGAATCAGTGAAATATTTGAGTCAATCATAAATCAATGTTTTTACAGGCAAAATTTTTTTCTGGAAAGCAGACATGGCTTGGGCAGGTGAAACAGAGCTAAACTACAACTGACTTAGTTGATTTGTAATCCCATATGCTAAAGATCTGAAAAAAGTAGTGGAACGGGGATAGACCATCTAAAACAATCTTGTTGGCCTGTTGGTAAAACCAGTGCAGTTCATTTTTCCAAGTAGTGTGCTTTTGCTAACCCAAGTTGGTTTTCTATTAGCTTTTAAACATATGGAATATTACATATTTATTTATGTAATCTCTTTACTTTATCCCTAATGGATTTTCTAAAGTGTATCACAAGTGTGCAGGGTTTTGATCTTCTCTTACAAGTAGAATTCCTTCTCATCTGTAAACAGGAACACCTAGCAACCATATCAGCCTCATAAATGCCAATATTTTAGGGTGTTTCAGAACATTATTAGAAAACTTAGTTAAATGTGAAAATAAGTGAAAACACTTTACTTGATCTTATAGAATAGATATATTTTCCTGTAATGTGATTTGGAAACTGATTCAGAACAAATAGCTTGTTCAAATATTTGCCCAACTGCAGGTTCCTCATGGCTGTGAATCACCCTAAATATAATGCTGATAAAGGCAGTAGAGGTAGCAGCAGGTTTTTCAAAAAGTCCTCTGGCTTTTATTCACTTCTTCTGTGAAGAGTTTCTTCCATTCAAACTTTCTGGGACCTAAATAGCTTCTTCATGCATATTAACCAATGACATTTTGTTAGTTAGAAATTAAATGATATATTTTTATAAGCTGTTACATGATTTTCAAGTACTTGCCTCTTGACAAGAAGGCTATAAACTAATACTTAAGTCTTCTGTTTCAGGGGCAAATTAAATGTATTCTGTAGCATAGATTGGTTCCAGAAATTATCTGAAGAGAAATCTACTATGTTACCTAATGTACCTATTAGAGAGTATCTATCTGAAGTATCCATTACCTTTTCAAAAGCAATTACGAGCTCTTGATATGTGTGTATTAGGAAAGTTAAACTGAAACTTAATCCATTGGAATTAAATGTGGATTGCTTAAATGATATCAGTTCCTTCTCACAACTCTCATTCAAAATTAAAGTGGCTTTAATTTAGGTTAGACATGCAAGTAAATTAAAATATATTTGGTTTACTTCATATTAATTTGGAAAGAGAGCTTCCACATCGTAGTTCAACCTAACTAATTTTGAAAATTCTGACAAAAATGGAAATGCAATAAAATGCAAAGAATTTCAGTTATACCATTCCATGACTTTATAAAGTACTGTACTGTGTGTACTCAGCTTTATACTAGAAAAATAAAATAAGCAAGCTTGAAACCCATTCAAGCTTCACTTAGTTCAAAAAGTTGGCTTTTTTTTCCAAAAGGATCTGATTTCTCTTGCTGATGATTGAAACAAAAGATAAATTTATTATTCATCTTTGCAGATAAAATGGGAAAGGTGATGCTATGAAAAAGAATTATGGCAACATCTGCTACTTCAAAAATTGAGAGTGAGCACAGAGCCAATCATTGCCTGAGCTTCCATTTCCCATTGTAAATATAGCACCAATGTGTAGGCATGTAGATACCTGTTCTGGAGGAGGAAAATAATTCCATGGCAACACAGGGATAAGGGGTATATTGCACTGATAGGTGTTATTCGTATGCTTCCTTGATCAATATATTTTTTTATTATTACCGTTCTCTGAACAGGATTCCCATTCTCAGTGGTAATGGTCAGTATTGTGTCTGTATGACATAATGGTACTCATTCATATGCAAGAGTTTGAAGCAGTACAGATCCATCCCTGACATTATATCAGCATGTGTCTTGCAGCTCAATATCAAAATGAACTGCAGGGGAGAAGCATTTTTGTTCTTGAGGTCAGAGTATATACATAAGCTGCTTATAGTTAAATTTAGATGAAAAAAAATAAACAAATATTTTTAATCAACTATGATTTTCCAAATGTTGACTCATCTGAAAATTTACAAACTGGGACACATTTGTTTTGATAATATAGACATGGAAAGGCAGTTAGAAAAGCCATTTTAGAAAGTTTTGCTATACATTGTCAAAAGTGTTACATGAGGATTGTTCATACAGGTAAACTTTTTTTTTGAATTCTCACTTGTTAGTGAGTAGGAAAAAGATCCTTGTCAGATAAGTTTAGCCAAAGTCCAACTGGGCAAATAATCTCTTGCTCAAGTGGTAATCTCTAGGAGAATTTTTCTGGGGGGCAGGACATAGGGAGCAAGCTAAATCATGAGTGGAATGACATTTTCCTCTATTTTCTTTTCCAAATTCCAGTACTCCGTGGTTTTGGGGATTCCAGAGGTGCAGATTATATTTGCCTTATTTATATAATAGTCCTCAGAGAAAATCTGTTCTCTAAATTATGTTTTGTTTTGTGTGGGATTTTTTGTTGGGTATTTTTCTTTCTTTCTTTTTTTTTTTTTTTTAAACTGGACTATGACTTTGGCACAGAAAGCATCCTGTGGCAAGGAATTCAACAATTAAATTATTCATTGTGTGAAAAAGTACTTCCTTTTGTTTGTTTTAAACCTGCTGCCTGATAATTTAATTTGGCGCCTGCCAGTGTTTTTATGCTTAAAGAATTAGTGACTAAAAGCTTGAACCTTCACAGAAATCTAGTGTAAAACAAGACATTAAAGACATGACCTGTGCACAGCTGGCTTCCAAATTCACTGTCAATGACTAGTCTTGCAATAAAAAGTGTATGATATATTATTCTCATTTTTATAGCAGTCTGTTGTGCTTGATACTATCCAATGAAATAAAGTAGTATCTTTCTTTAAGGTCAGTAATGTGGAGCCTCTTTGTCCTTTTTTTTTTTTTTTTTTTTAATTTAGGGTACATTTGGGTTGTACGTCTTAAGAAAAGGAACAGATATACTTTTTTTTCAGGGTGATTATAAAGACTACATGATATCAGTTTTCTAGCTTTAGGAGAATAAAAATGGCAAATTTAAACACAGTTTTTTTTGAAAATATTAAGGGTGAAGAAGTAGTGACCAGATTTCAGGAACTCAATCTGTGTAGTTAGGTTTTCAAACAGTCTGAATTTTTCTGTTCTGGTCTTACTACTACATGTGCATACACAGAGGGTCATATATAGGTATATTTGAGTGAAGTAGATTACTTTTCAGTCCTGTGCTAGCCTTTGCTCTGAAAAAGATATTGACTAGAATTATGCCAAACTAATGCCCAAGTACAGCAAACTCCTGGGTTAGGGACAATTTGGTATAGGGGAGTAAAACCCTGAATTTATCATTTTCTTTTAAAAGACGTGGTACTCAAGATTCACATCCAGCCATTAATTGCAAATTGACTTCATAATATTCTGTTTGTTTTCTTAAGAAAGACCTTCTTTGTATGTAAATGTGTTTCATTCTGAGCATTCAACCAAAGATCATTATCAGTAGTCTAAGCTAAGGCCTGAATGCAGTGACATCCTCCATGCAGTAGCTGGAATGGGATCACACATGGCTTTGGCACTGGTCAAGGTGAAGTACAATGCAGAGAGGGCTTCTGCTGATAATATATATGTTCTCTAGGCTTCTGCTTTGCACCTTTTGGAGTCTTGAGACCAATCTAGAAATTGTATATTTGCCTCTGTCTGAATGTGTGGGTTTGGTAAGCATATCACTAGATGGAGCTGAGCTTGATTTGAACAGATTATAACACTTGACCATCATAATACTCTTTGGTTAATTAGCCAAAGCAGCTTAATGAAGGGTAGTTTCTGAATAGAAACTGGGGCTGACTGCATAGCCAAAGGTAGCCAGCTGAAGAAAGTGCTGCACTTAAAAGGCTCATAGTGAGCTTTCATTTAGTATTGCATGCAGTGCTAATATTCCAATTCCAAGAACTAAGAGATGCATACAATTTCCATTAACTTGAATTTGTCATGGGAGTCCTGCCTACGATATTTAGATATACAAATATGTGCTTGTGGAAATTAGCTAACAAAGGACAGGCTTTGGTTTAAGAATTCTGCTTCTAATGTTACTTTGTCAGAAGTCTACAGCTGGAAAACAGGAATTGCTCACTGGTTGTATGATAAATAGAGGTTATTATTACTCAGTTGGTTAAATATTTTGATAGAACATAGTAACAATGAACAAGGTTTGCCAATAAGCTTCCTGAGATGCAAAGCCTTTCCCGTGATGGTTCTACTGCGCAAAAAGCAGTACTGAAAAAGCAACTCAGACCTGTAGTTTATCCCTTCCTTATATTGCTGCATGCTTATCAGAAACAGAGCAGTGGCTTGGCAAGCAGAGCAGCATAGTAGTAACACATAATTGAGCCTGGAATTCTGTGCTTATAAAACACAAGATGCACATTCCCTACCATGATAGGTCCAGTGGATGGCTTATATTTTCTCCTTCTCCACTTCTGTGAGGAAATGCAAGTGATGGTGTTGGAGTAGAACTCTTCTGAAATGCTGAGCTGGAAATCATGTCAGTGGCTCATGGCTAGCCCAGCAGGCTTGTCTTCGGGGATGTGTGTAGTAGTGTTTCCTTGCATGCAGCCAGATGGTGTTGATATGTACACCTTTGCCAAAGAGCTGGAAAACTTGTAAAAGGAAGTGCAGGAAGGTTCAAGGGGAGAGAAGATCAAAGAAATAAATAATAATAAGTAAAAGGCCTGCTGGTTCCCTATAAGCAGGGTGGAAATAAGAGGAATTGTTATTTTAGAGGCATGGATTACCCAGACAGGAAGTGTTTTCCTGCCGCAGTGTTTAACACTCTGTTGACTGGAGCTTTCTCTGAAAAATGTGTAATGTAGAGAGTTAATGTTTCATGATTTTAGGGTTGTTGCAGACTACCCTATAATGTTAGTTGCTAACTATAAATTTGGAACAGGAATGGCTTTTGCAGATTTGTATATTTCTAAACATTTTTATTTCTTGGGTAAAGATTAGGGAGTAGTGAATTTTGGTTTGGTTAATGCTACAATCCATCTACTCAACTTTGCTTTCTTAATACAAAAGAATTTCTAGACTCCAGCATCTATCATCTATCCAAAAAGTTGCAGAAGAAATACACAACCACAGTAAAATAAGTATTTTTAAAATTGTTAGAGTTAAAATATTTCATTTAAAAATATGGGAGTAGTTTTGCATGAGAGTATTTTATTTCATTCAAACTATTTCACCTTCTGTCATAAAAATTACTGAGAAAGTGAATGCAGGAAAAAAATTCATGAAAATGACTTCAACAGATTTAAAGATGATGCTGGAAGCATAAAGTCTCTTTTCAGTCTCTTTTAGTATTGATAGTATTTTTTTCAGAATGGTAAAAAAATATAAGCCTATAAGCATTAAAATTACCCATATATAACCAAGAATAAATTTGACATGTAACTTTATTACAGAGTTCAAAAAAATCCTCTTATTTGTGGAAAGTGCAGTAACAGCTTGGTAATACAACCAAATTTACAATGTTGATTCCCAATGCTCCATGTTGATGTTGGAAGGCTAGAGCAGGAGTGACTGACAGGGATCACCTCTCTTCTTTCATGAGTCCTAGTATTACCTGGATAATGCCAGTGGAGTATTCAACAGACATAAACTCTTATGTGAGAGGCATATTTGTAACTGAAGAGAGTTCTTAGGAAAGTGGTAATCCTGGAGCATGAACAGCTTTTTGTAATAATTTCTGAGAGCTTTCCAACATTTTATTCTTCACAGAAAATGCCTGCAGAGTTGAATAGAACATCATAACCAGTCTCTGAAATTTCTTAGTCCTCTTAGGGAATTGTGGATTCAATTCCAATAACAGGAGCTCTGTTATCAACTTTTATGGGCCTGCATACCTTCTATAGAATAGTTCCTTAAATTTAATACTGCTAGAATAAAATGAAACAAATCATTCTCAATTGAATTCTTCTATTTTGGAGGGTAATTTTTATGGATCCCTATTAAATTCTAGGCAACATTTCAATGATGGAGGTTTATCTTGTCTTCCAATACTATTAGACATAAAAGATTTCAGGGGTTGTCTGTGATGAATAGTGCTTGCTCTCTCCTAGTTCCATAGGAAGGAGTGTAGCAGAAAGGCATGTAATTAGCTTGGTGCAGTGCCATACTACTGCTGCCATACTGCTTCTGGCAGTAGAGTTTATGTGTCTTTTTGGTGCTTTGTTGATAATCCAGCTCATAGAGAACTAGGTGTGGTCTTTTAAGATGTCACCAGATTACGCAATATAGAAACATTCTGAGATCTTACAAGTAGCTCTTTTTATGGAACCCTACTGGAAAGAAAGGAGGATGTTATAGTAAGAATGCCAGTTCTCAGGTACTGTTGTTTTAATAGGATTACTACTGAATCACCAGCCTGTTTAATTAGAGCTATAAAAGTTATTTAGCAAGGTGTGGATTTGGGCTTGGGGGAGGAATATCAGGAGCACAGCATGTCTGGAAAAGTGTCTATAAAAATCCATCTATAAAAGTCTCTTACTATGTGGTCTAATTAAGGTTTGGATACAGCACATACATTACTCTACAAAACAAACAGGTTGGTTTCTGTTTGACGCACTTTATTTTTATAACCTGATTACAAACTGAAAGAGTTTGTTAATTTAGTCTTAGTTTAGGTATACAGGAGAAAGCAGTGCTTGTCACTGGTTTAGATCAACTCTACTGAAGGCATTCTTTGGAAATAAACATAACTGAATCAAAGTTGTATCGAATAACTGCTTTTTCAAATCATTAATTTGCTTCTTCTTGTTGGTATAAAGTTAGATTATAAACACATCAATGATATCCAGTTTTTGCCTGAGGGGAGTTAGCATATGCCCGTGTCTGGAAGAGGGAAAATAATTTCTAAAATGTGGAAAACTGAACTGTAGAAGCTTGATGGTTAAACTATCACAGGAATATTTTCAGTTGTATCTGCTCTGAAGAGTCGTGTGGGATGGTCCAACTGAGGAGAATGGTAACACCACATGAATGCTGCTCCAGTGAGTGTTTCAGCGTGAACTTGCCACAACTGTTGTGTTTGTGTTCAGTTACAGCAGGGCAAACATAATTTAACCCTGAAGTCATACTATTGCCACCACTTATGAACAATGAAATTATTGAAAATTTTTGACACGGTTTGTTGCTCTTTTTTTTTAAGTCATCTTGTCACTAGGATATTTCTTCAGAGTAGCCATAAGACACATTTGTTTGTTCTTTACACTGAGGGTGGTCAAACACCGGAACAGAGCCCTGAGGGACTTTTCAATCACTGTCCTTGGAGCCATTCAGAACTCACCCACACTAGGCTCTGAGCAATCTAACATTGAAGTTAGTTCTGCTTTGAGTAAGATGTCTGGCTTCAAGACTCCCTTCAACTTAAACTATTGTGTCATTCTCTATTATAGTGCCAACACACATAGCCAGCCTATGAGGCATGAGTCACTTAGTATGGCTGATACAAAAATGTAGTACAGAACAGCAATGATTTCTTCTACACACAAGGGGTGTCTGCAGTCAATTCCAAATAGAAGAGGCAGTCTCTGGAGCTATTTTGGTGTTACCCTCTTTGTTTTGTAATCTTTAAGTGTTGTTAAGTGACAGTGGCCACACTGGTTCACCTTGGCTTCCCAAATGAGTCATCAGCTCCAGGTATGGAAGGTAAACTCTCTGGTTATGTCTTCTGGACAAGTATAAATAGCATCTCTGAATTTTCAATGCAAATACCTGATCGTATTGCAGAAATTCATTTTAAGTCAAGAAAGTCTAAATCTAATACAACTGCTTTGCTTATATTCTCTGCCACTGAGGAACAGGTTGTGCCTCAGATGTTCTCTAGACTTGTTCTAGTGTGTTCTCTGTTTTATCTCCTACAGTGCAACTCCTTTGCTGCACTGCTCTTATCTACTAGAGAAAAGTCTAAAATAAACATCTCAGAGAGATACCAGATGTCTCAGTAGCTTTTCAGTGAGAATGAGCAGTGTGTTATGCAGGCATGACATAGTACTTTTGCTTCATGGGATAGGGGAAAAAAAAAGGAATAGTAACTAAATCTGTCTGTAACAAGCTTCGGAAATAATAGAGATCAGCAGGTGCTAGGTTACTGGGTGAGAACAAATTTATGGCCTAGAAAGAAGTAATCCTGTTGGGATATAGTAGGCTTATTGAAAATGACAAGATACAAGGTTCTGCTGGATACTTTTTTGCTATGGCAAATGCTGGCTCTGGTTAAAAACATTGTGACTCTAGAGCAAAAACCTGGTCTTTGCTCTTTGCAAACTGGTAAAAATCCAAAGAGGAAGAATAAAAATCAAGGAAAAAAAAATTATTATTTTTTTTTAATGTTTGCCTGTCTTCTCCAACTCTTTCACCTTCCCACACAAGCATATTTGGAGAGGTGTGTTCTTTAGAGCACAAGAACTGTTTCACACCAACCAAGTTTCTAAATCCAAATAAGTGAAATTTCTATGAGTCTTTTCCCGCAGTTGCCATATCACTTTTTTCCTTGTGCTGCAGGAATACCTATAGTTGCTCTGAGTGACAGGGCTATTGAAGTTACATTCTGACTGATGTTGGTGCTGGCAGTTGGGATTGTTAAAGAGGAATTTAATGGAGCTATGCTGATTTATATATGTGTAGTAGAAGGCCTTTCATATGTCTAGTTTCCACTGTTTTACAGTTACTTTTTATTTTATTGCTGACAAGCAGCCGAAGCGATTTCCTTTCATCTTTTTCTGGCCAAAGTCTGAGACCAGTGTCACAAGTGCCGGGAGAAGAACACACATGCACTATCTCCTGATGTGCAGAGCCCTGACGGCTTTGCCGTGGGCAGTTTTTAGTAGAGGTGTATGCAGGGAACAATAGGCTCTCTGGGCCTTGTACCACCGCCCTTGCTGAGGGATCTTGCCTGTCAGGGTGGCAAACGGCAGAGCAGGCTGAGCTGCTGTGTGGGACCCGTATTGTGGGTCATGGGGAGAGGTTGCAGCACTCAGCTTAGACCCGGTTTCACAGGGGTGGTAATTAAATGCTCACCCTGGATGCTGTGGCAGGCTTCCCAGTGTGGTGATCTACTCCTCTCACTCTGTTTTAAGCCTGTCTTAACCTTTTTGACTCCAACAGCGACTGTCCCTGCCGCAAAGAGAAGTGGCTAAAGAATTGTGACCTTTCCAGCTGCAGCGTTTTCAGTCCCATTTTCTCTTGTTATTTTTCCAGCCTTTTGTTTAACCCTCCTTGCCAAAAGCACTCTTTAGTGACGAGCAAACTAATTGGCCAGAGGAGGTGTCATCAAAAATTCATCTCAGATAATTAGACATTGAGCTATCATTATCCTCGCGGTTCAATTCATTTTTGTTTTCATTAGCTGCGTGGTTCCCTGTGGTAGATATTTCTGATAATTTCTTAACACGGAGGGGGTCATGAGTCCTGGCACATTCTTTCAGACGTGCTCCTCTTGCATGTCCTTGCTTACCTAGCAGGAGTTGGGGGAAAGTGTTGAAATAGTCGTGCTGCATATTCACAATTTTCTCTGTTATATAGGGCATCTTATGTATAGAACAGATGTTTCACTGGACTTTGACAGAGAGCGGACAAATTCCATGCCACTTAGTTTGCGAAGCAGCATTTTCTGCTTTCTCAGTATTTTCAAATAAATGTCATTTCAGACAGCTGTTGATAGTGTTAAGAAATCCCATTTGCATTTTGTGTGATTCTAATTATGTAGTAATCAATTCCTGATACAAAGACAGATTAATGTTAGAATGAGGTCCTTAAAATTTTATTGCTTTATGTGAAGCAGCACTCCTGGATATGAGGAAAATAAGAAAAGATATAACAAGATTTCTGCCAGCAGAGCCTTGGTGCCTTTAAATTCTTTAATGCAACACTGAAATTTGGAAAGGAAAAAAAAACCAACTGGCAATTCCGTAGTGAGGAATAATCTGCCTTTGTCTCTGATACAAGGAAAATATTTAATTTTTTAAGCTGCTGCAGTAATGAATAACTCTGAGTATTACAGACAATGAAACAAGGAATTTGTGCTCTTTTGAAAATTCTGATATTTTGGAATGTGTTCTCATTATTAATGAATAATTTACCTAATGTACATGTACCTAAAAGTTTTTCTTGAATCAACTGAAATAGTAATTGGAAAGTTGCTCTGAAATGGAAGCTGTAAATATGTTGTGTGATTGCAAGAAAGTTAATATAGGATCAATGTGCTTTTTCAGAAAATACAAATGCTGATAAAAAGAAATATTTAAAAAGAATTACTTTTGACTGAAGGAATTTTTAATTGTAAATATTTGTTATATTTTATTGTTATTTTATTTACACTTTATATCTTGGAAGTGTAATGTTGTTGGACTGCATTTATGTATTTAAAACTTAAATATATTTTGGATGCATTTTTAAAATATATTAATATTTTCTGAACATATGCACACTCATAAGACTCACTAAGACACAGAAAATGATATCACCTGTCTTTAGAAATGTAGAGCAAGCAGTCGACAATAATTATTAGCCCTGATGCCATTGATTAAAGTGTTTCATGGCTTTTCTCTCTGGCTGTTGATTGCTTCCTGCTAAGAGAGGAACTGTGATGCTGCTCATCACCTTAGAGATGTAGAAATTCCTTGCAGAGAGCCGTTGTTTTACAGCTCTTGTCTGTACTGTGTATGTACCTCTTCTAAATTCAACATTATATTCAAAATGCAGTGGCACACAAGTAAGTTGTGATCGGGTTTCACCGTGTGATTGTCATGAGTAGCTCACATTTTGCATTCACTAGGAAGGCTGTACAGGCACCGCTAACAAAGCAAGGCCTGAAGCTGAGCTAAGTAAACAAGACCCTGCAATAACTCTAGAGTTCTTGTTTGTTTTTAATCAAATGCGGTTTAGTTTCTTGGGTAGAGATCTGCAATGTAGTTTTAAGCAAACATTTTGATGAACAGAGAGCTGGCAGGAAAGATAGGTGGGGCCATTAAAAACAAACTGTTCTACAGCACAAGTTCACCCTACCCGTTGCTAATCTCGACTGAGTTTAGTACCAGATTTCTGGTGGCACACCCATTGCCTTTGGCTTCAGTGGATCTCTCTGACAGGCACCATCTGGAAATGAGGCTGAGGGTAATGGTAGCTTTCTAAAGCCATCTTTATTAAGATTGCTTATCTTCCTGTTGTCTCTGGCTTTTACTTCTGAGTTATAAGCAACAAAACCATATAGTGTGTAGGCACATAGATTTCCCAGTGGGTTTATTTCATGTTTTCCAAGGATATGTCATGTTTTTCCTAAAACTTGTAGGCTCTCTTCTTCATTATATGCTGCTTTATCACATTACCCCGGGGACGAGTATTCTCTTCTGTACACTTAAACTGGATAGAAAGATGGGTGAGGGCCACTGCATTTCTCCCCTTGGGTGAGGAAGCAGACTACCCCTGGTGACTTGAACCTAGCCAAAATTTCATTAGCAAGAAGGCTGATAATTTAAAATGTCAATTCTTTCATCATATTATCACACACATTTGCAAGCAAACTAATGTTGCGAAAATGTTTTAAGGAAAGCAAAGTGATCTAGTGTGAAGGTTGTGTACTTTCACTCTTATTTTAAACCCAGATTGAAATTAAAAAGAATAAATAAAAATCCTCAACTAACATCTCTATTTTAAAAAATATGCTATGTTATTATATCTTTTATCTTGAGAGCACTGCAACCGTTCGAGTGAAACAATATTGAAGAATTCATGAGCATGTTCACTGTTAAATAACATGGCAAAAGGACATTGAGACCTTCATCTTTCTTTGATAAAGTATTTTTGAAATGAACATCTTATCAGATCAGAAAAGCTGGTAATATTGGCAGATCAGCACAACTTAGTTATGTCAATCTGACATTTGATCATAAGCAATATACTTTTGGTAAGGGAGAAAGTCAAAGTGAAGGACAACACAACTTTCATTTGCAATGTTCCAAACTTAGAAAGTTGGTATTTTAAAAATATTTTCTCTTTCTATTTCAAGTACCGATCCTCTCCTTATAGCCTCATAAAATAAATTCTGTACTTACTTCAGTCTCTTTAGTAGATCCAGACAGAATGTCAGAATATTCGGTTGTTAGGGACCCAAAGGTCATAAAGTCCAACTCTTAAGTGAATGGCCCACATGGGGATCAAATCCACAACGTTGGTGTTATTAGCACTGTGCTCTAACCAACTGGGCTAATCTCCCTCTGTATCTGTTAGCTCAGAAACATGTAGCACAAGGGAAGTTTGAGGTTTTTTTCAAAGACTGCTGTATTTAAGCTGTTGAATTGACTGCAAAACTTTTCCTAATTAATTATCTTGGTGATCTGAGATTTAGTTCTTTTGAAGGAATATTTGTCTTTATATGTCTCATCATCACTAGTGAAACTTTCAAGTCCAGTATCAATATAACTTTGACTGCTAAATAAGAGAACCTCTTCCCAGATATAGATTTCACTATTATTTTCTTCCATTGCAAAAAAATTTCCTAACCTGGTGATCTCTTCAGCTTGTAGACAATTATCATTAAGATCACATCACTTTTTCTGTCTCTACTTATGCCCTGTGGGACATGAGTCAGCTTCAGACCAAGTACTTGTATAGTGGAATAGATCAGATATAAGTTGATACATTAGTCAAAGCAGACAGGCTCTACTAATTGTTTGTAATCAGCGGCTAATTTATGACTTTTGGCTTGCAGCATAGGTGAGGCAGTCTTACATTTGCCCACAGCATACATGGGACCCTGCAGGTGAATTCAGTATCATTCTTATTTCATAGAGATTCGTACTGATAAGGTGGTATTTTGTCAGGCAACATGAACCCTTGCCCTTTACCTCGAGGTCAGTTTATATATGCTGCATTCATGGGCATTTCCAGTGGGCATATATATATATATATATATTATATATAGTGAGCTACATTCTTGGGAATTTACCAATATACCTTGAATACAAAGAGTATGTACAGGATTTTTTAAATTATAAATAAAATGTTCAGATGTCTTCTGATAAAACCAATCTATTAGTTAACATTCTTTCTTCATGACAATGACTTGATCAGGTTTTAAAATAGTTTATTAACATAAATCTTGTGCTTTAGAGTAGCACTCAGACACAGTCTAAAAGCCCTGAAAATCAATTCCCTGTGAAGTTTCTGCTAGTATTTGTGAAAATGGTCTTTATCTCATATTTGCTTCAGGCTGAAACAAACAAGAACAGAAGTATAAAGTCATACTATTTTCAACTTTAAAAGGTTATTGTTCATTTTATTGTGTTTATTTTTTAGGTATGCTGTATTAAAGTAAATACATTGATATGCTGAGCTTTTGAGAATGAGAATAATAACACACAAGAGCTGAACTTTACAAATTCTAACATTTATGTAGTTACCGGCCCCACACACCCCACCCCAAATTTCAAAATTACCTACAGCCTGTCTTCATCTTTAAAACATCATCCATTTGCAAAGTGGGTGAGTGTTTCCTTTGGGCATTTCTCAAGACCTATAGGGCCCATACATGGATTACCCTAGTGGCATAGAAGATCCATTGTTGCTTTTTGTTGTGCTTTGGTTCCCAAAGGAAGCACAGAAGCCCTTGTTACTGATTTCTAAGTTACATGCTGAAGCATTTGCTGAGCTGGTTTAGAATAATGACTATCAAAAAACAGAAACAGACATTATTGTGAAAAGAAGAGTACTTGTCTTTCTATCATAATGGACAGTGGTTGAAATAAAAATGGTAGTAGCTGCCTGTGAAATCTTTCTAAACACTCTTGTGTACCATTTCAAGTAGGAAAAAATATGGTGCTTGATTGGATAGAAAAATGTTGTTTATTTCTAATGAGTCATAAGCACTGCAAAATCAGGATAAAGCATGAGACATGTGTTTATCAAACGTATTTCCTTCTGGGTTCCAATTCTCTAGTGTGTTCATGTTCAAAGTGCAGATAAATGAGTATGGGATTAGGATTCTGTGGCGTTCAGTGATGGCAAGGTGTAGAGTTAGATGGGCTTCGAGTGTTCTCATTAGGACACTTTCTGAAGGTGGGTGGGAATTTTTGGCCCAAAGTCTGGTGCTACTTCTCTGTAAGTTGGAAGTACACACAAAAAATAGAAGAAACTCGGAAATTTGAAGGTTTTTTTCCTCCTTCTTTCAGACAGAGAAATAATCTGACTTTTGCAATAGAGCTAGTCCAGTCAAATAATTCAAGGTTTATTGTATCATTATTGCTTACAGTTTTTAGAACATGTTAGTTATTTAATACTTATGCCTACTTTAGAAATTGTATTATTCTGAACAACAATCCACAGTGCCTCTACCTTAGTTGCCATTTTAGCAATACAATTCTGGCCATATTTTTTGTCTTGGCTGATATTTGGGGTTTCTGTTGTTACCTCCTCCTTTATCAGTCTTCTAGGCCTGCCTGCTGCTTCTCTGCAGTCAGCAGTTACTTCCCTCCTGTCAGCCATATGGTCTGGAGACGCAGGAAGGCAGTGACTTTCCCCATGACCATGGTGGGAAGGGGGGAATCAATTAACCAAACTGTGAAAAAGTGGATATTTCATTTCCCCCCTCATTTTTTCTTAGTGCTAAGAGATAACTTTTAACACCAACCTTTCTTTAAGAGGGATTAAACCATCTGAATTAACTGCAATGGAAACTCACAGCCAGTTTGCTCCTGCCGGATAAATACCTGTATTTACTCAAGTAGAAAAAGAAAGTAACTGCAAAAAACGGGCAAGCAAGAAGACTAGATAGAAATGGGGTCAAGGTGGTAGAGAAGGTGAGCAGTAGCCTTGACATAATATTTGGAGTCTAGCTACACTGAAATCTTAGCTAAGGCATATCAGAAGCTCTTGATATAGAAGCCAGAAGCTAACATATTTAGTGTAACTGTGAGCTTGTTATATCTCCTGCAGATCAAAAATCACACTTGTTCTGTGAATATATTTACTCTATTTGTTAGAGTGACAAATATTTTCTTCCAGAAAAGTGGAAATTATATGTCTCTGTGAGAAAAGTAGTATCTAATAGTTACAATGCATCTTTTTTAATTGAGCCAGTGAGGCTCTTATTTGTGAAACAAATGATCTTGTGGGCATACATATAATATCATTGACTTAATATTTTTAGTCACATACAATTTAGTATATTTAGTATTTTACTATTATGTTTATAAAGACATATTCTTGTATTGAGCTAGATTCACACTGCTCTGCCCAGTTGTGGTGCATGGCTGCAGGTTTTCAGGGGCCTGTGCATTTCAGCATTTGTAAAGTCTGTTTCTGCTGTTTTTCAGCGTCCTGGATTATGTCCTAAAAATATAAATATTGTATTCTACATGTACATTGTCTCTTTATGTATCTCCCAATTATTTTTAAGGTAAAAGAAAATGAGATTAGCAAGAAATTATTTTTCTTATTCCTGTCTACATTTCTTTTGGTTTAGATAGAACAGATGGAGTCATTTGGTAAATAACATGGAGCACTGGGGAAGGAGATTATTTCTAAAACCAATATATTCTTTTATCATAATGTCTGGCCTGGATATGAAATGAGTCAGAGACTTTAAATAAATAAAATGAAAGTCGAAAATAAAGGTCATATGCAATTAGAATCATAGGAATGACTTGGGTTGGAAGAGACCTTACAATATTCGTGACATTAATGAGAGCTATTTTTATTTATCATTGCATCTCTTAAGTGACTACTGGATAATGATTCTATGAAATTGTTATTGGAAAATGAAAGGAGTCTAAGGTAGATGCCAAAATGTTTTTGAAGACAGCATTCAAGACCTATTCTAGAAAAGAAGTTGGAAGTTGTGTTTTATTTGTCTACTGTTATTAAAGAAGACCACAATCATTCTTATTCAGTAGAATACCAACGTATTCCATTTTGTTCCATCCTCCCTCAGCCTACAATTTGCTATTTACAAAGCATATTTAGGAGTAGGGGTGTTTCTATTCTTCCTAGGGAACATTAAACCTGGCTGTTACAAAGGACTCTGGCTAGTATAAACAAAATTCAAAGATATTCAGACCACGTGCAGCCCAGAAATTCCATCCTACAAGACAGCTTCTATCTGCTCTGCAGCCCTGTGTGGCAGATCCCAGCAGGAAGCAAAGCTGCTCAGCACCGAGAATGATGCCAAGATCTCTGTTTTTGCCATCCCTAGCTCAGAGCACATGAAGGTGTAAATAGCCCTAGTGCTTTGAAAGTGCCTATTCCTTTGTTTGCAGTACAGCAGAATGGTATCTTTTGGATGGCTACAAGTATTTGACTTGGCCTTGGAAGTCTTAACTCCTTGCTTCTTTGGATATCAGGTTATTATGAGGAGAAAACATATCTTGCAGAGCAAGCAAATACAAGAGAGGGAGAGGTCAGCGTAATTCTCTGGCTTACAAGCATGGCAATGCTTTCAGTTGAAATGATCAAATATATTGTATGTGTTGAGGACTTTTTTTTTATCTGATTAGAAGCTAATGAGGAATATGAATACAGAACATTACTTATCACTTGAATTAGTAATTAATAATCACAGACCGAACTGTCTTCAAATATATAGTTCTAAATAAACTGGGTTGATGTGATGTCAGTTTGAAGAATCAGCCATATTCGAAATGGATATCAAGAATGCTTTTGAAAAGTCTATTGCAGTAGTAACTGTGTAAAATAGAACTAGGTGGATGCATTAATAATTGAGCTGTCAGATTTACTATACAATTTACATGTCAAGTGTCAATCTGATGGGCTATCTTGATAAATCCCTACAGACTCTACTCCTACTTAGTGCAAAAACTTTCTTGTTTGACAGCTTGGATTTAGAGACTCCTAGCTAGCTTTTTTTCTTTTGAAACTAAATACAAGGTAACATCTTAGGACATGAAAAAATACTCCTTACACTTACAGATGGACTCTAGAAGTCAACAGATGAATTGTAATGTATGATAATACCTCACCAGTCTCAAGGATGTGGTTCAAAAGAGGAAGTGCAATGGCACGGATATCCTGTGGCATGAACCCCTTCTTCCTCTTAAGAAAATTATTATCTCTACTGATTTACACATTGGCTTTAATGGGAATTTTTTACATAAGCTTAAATAATTGCACTGGGCCCTAACAAAGTATATGAGTATGGGTTTTAAGACATTTTACTTAAGAAGGGATTATTATTTAACTTTTTAATCATCAAATATAAGTCTGTCTGGGGTATTTTCTCTTTGCATTGACGATTCTATCCAAATTCTTGTACTGTTGCACAATTGCATCATCATAGTAAATAAAATACTAAGAACTCATATGTAACTGTCCACTAGTTGAAGCTGCAGGTGTGTGAGCAACATGTTTGTCATTAGCTCATGTCACCAGCAATATGACGGACAACTCATCCTAGATCAAAAGACTGTAGGTATATTTAGCAGTTTTTTGTGTCACTCTGACTGTAAAATCTGAAATACTTTATCTTGCATTTAGAAAACTATTCTCTTTTTAATCCTAAGGTTGCATCTGTGTTAAATATTCAGCTTCGGATATCAACATCTCTTTCTACTAAATATTCTGCTGTGATAGGTTAAAGAGGTAAGAAAAAATAAATAAAGAACTTATGGTTTAATGTTTAGTATGGGTACTTAGTCTTTTCTTTTGACTGATATGGTAGAATAACAAATACATTATTGGGTAAGGTTTATTATTTAATGCAGAAATTTATATAATAAATTTCTGCCTTACAGGTCAATGTGTAGATTTGTATGTGGCACCAATGGTAGCACATCTTGTGAATTAATGGTTGCTTTCATTTGAATGCCAGATATGTTTTCTGAACTAAAGAAGTTAATTATTACTGCTGAACATTATTATTATTAGAAGAGATAGAAGAAGGTGTAGCTCATGTTGTAGAAAAAGAGAAGTTTTGTTTGATAACAAAAAAAGGGAAAAGAAGGAAAAGTAGAAAGAGAGCAAAAAAGGAAGGAAAAAGGTGAAGAAAACAGGAAAAATGATCTAGGCACCAAAGGTGGAAATTAACATTTTTATCCTGACTCAGTACACAAGTTAAACTCTCCCTATCCTCCATACATACAAAAATAAAAGACAAAAATGATTCTGCTTTTCTGAAATCCCTTATACTGCTACAGTTCCTGCTTTCATGCATGACCACAACTGCCTTGCTCTACCTCTCTTGTGACCTCTTGGTGCTATCCTAATGCTGATGATAATGGTTCATGTGATAGATGATTGTGTGATTGGGATATCTAGAGAAAATTTATACACACAAACAGGTGGGACTGTGGAATTGTTTTAACTTTAGTTTCCACTGTACCAAGCTGGGCATGGACTGTTCCTCCTAGAGGTGAAAGGATAGTTCATTAACCACTGTATTAAATTAGTGTCTCCATCTGCCAGCTGTTTTTATGAACTATGAGAGATGATGGCATATCCTTAATACTCTTTGACAGTACAATACTTTTATTTAGACTGTCTATTCCAGAATGATGCTTCTCTGATAGAATGGCCAGTCAATCTCACAGCATGATAGAAAACAGATGTAAGATTAGGATGCAAAGTAGTTTTCCAGATACTTGGTCCCAGCATGCCGTACAACCCAGCCCTAGAGTTAACCAGGCAAGTGCTGACACATGTCTTATAGCAAAATATCACTCACAGCCACAGTTCAAAGGCCTTGCTACCCTCCAGGGCAATTAATACAGCATCACGTTCAATGGTGCTTGAACCAAATCCATGGAACTCTCAGGGGAGGAATAGCAAAGCAATCTCAGAGCTCAGACATGAGTAGCATGCTGCTGCAGCTGAAGTTTCAGTCCTTAAGAACACAATCCTTCCTTAAGAATGCTTGTGTGACAATGCATGATAAAAAGTATAGTCTTCTGCCATTAAAATTTGTAGACAAATTTGTAGATAACCGTCTCATTAGTATCACTAAATAAAAGTTCAGACTCTAGATGTGGATCTTCACTTTTTGAAATATTTATCATAAAGGCAGCTCCAAATGTCTTTCCCCCGGTATTTGGAAATTGGTTTTTGAATGAGAATGTTAAAGAGAGATGGTTTGGATTTTATAAAATATTGAAAACCAAGGCTGTTGTATTTTCCTCTAATTTTCAATATTCACATTGCGACAGGTATTGTACCAGCAAAAAGTTGGATAAATTTAAGTACTTCTGCAGCACTGCATCATATTCAAAGAAATATGAAAACCTTTCAGAAGTGTTATTTCAACAGAGCAGTTCATTTCTGTAATTGCTCAGACTTATGAAAAGTCATGGATTTGGTGTCTAGTAACAGCCTGAGCTATCCTCTAACTAAATAAAGCAACCTGTTTCAGGCTTGACCTCATTTTCATATATACATTAGGAAAGCCGGTGACTGTAAACACAGATGGTCTAACACATCGTGTCATGCTGCTGCCCTTGTGTTGGAACATGGCTGAATCTTGCATTGAGAATGAGGATTATTATGTCAAACGATGCACTTAATTAAGAACAGATTTCAATATTTAATTACTACACAGTAGCTTATTAAAATATTTGCACTAGTGTTTATGATGTTTGGTGGATTAAATACCAACACATTTTTTAACTGTAGGACAACATGCATTGCTCTTCCACCAAATCCAAGCATTACTCCTGTGATGTTACAGAGACTCCCTAGAGCTTGGAAAAGCAGATTTAGTTGTTGTGCGTCTAATATACAGTGTCTGAAGGACTCAGAATGATTTGGAAGACAGGATACAATCAGAGGGCACAGGTAGAATCTGAATGGACAATTTGGTAATCTTTCTTGTAAGACTGCTACATTCTTAAATCAAAAACAGCTGGGTAAAATCTCTGTTTCCAGCTTAGCTGAGCATTTTCTTCACTATCTAGCATTTGGAGGGCTAAAGGAATCTGCAGAGGTTCCCACAGCCACACTGGGATGTGCTCATGTTCACAATCCACTGCAATTTCTTCCCCGAAATAATAGGTGGAAGTCACGGGTAGTTTATTTTCCAGAGCTTAAGGTATTGAGCTTATGAAGTTTGTTATATTTCAAACTAGAAGTGCACAGTTTCAATTAAAATAGGTGGAGTTGCAATTTAAATAGTTTTGGTGTATGGTGAAGGTCCTTTACTGTATTCATGCCATTGGCTCGTTAAGTGATAAAAATAGAAGACAATGTCTTTCTTTTTCAGGGAAAGAAATATTTCAATATTTGTCTTCTTTTCTAGCAGCTCATTTGAAAATGATAAACAAACATCTCATCACTCTTTTCCTTTGGGCTCTTTTACTCCAGATGAAAGAAAAATTTCCATCATTCTGTTCCTTAAATGATGCTTCTTCTGAGGAAGTCTTTGTGGCTTCAAACTTACATATGGTATTGTACATACATACATAATGCTATGGTCCTGTGAGAGATGTCAGCAATTTATATCTCCATCTGCAATAAGTTATGACCACCTGCATCAGCTCAACCATGTGCTAATGTGCAAGCCTTCCTCCATTCTTGCTGCCTTTCCAGATTGTCATTTATGGAGGCAGCCTAGTGCCTTTAGAGATTGACATCAGACTGTTAACCAAGACCTTCCATTAGAAACTTGGTCAGTCAAGGGCACCATCCATCCCAGAACAGGGCAGTTAAGCTTTGGGGAAAAAATGTGACCTGTCGGTGATTAATTTGAAAAAAAAAAAAAAAAAGGGACCATCAATGTTCGTAGTCTGAGTGACTTCTTACAGGTCATTCAGAGGGCTCTGTACAACATCATAGTTCCTCTTGTACTGTACATCTTTGCAAGCTCTGATTGTACAGCTGCTAGATGGAGCCTCTATAAACAAAGAGCCATCAGTTGTCATGCATATTTCTAGTTAAATGTAAGTTTAATTTCATTCTAAACAATTCAAAATAAGATTGTTGCCTATTGTCATCACATGTTATCATAAACTAAATATTTTAAATTTCTACAGCAAGGAGTTAAAAGTTTGGTGGAATGATAGCTTTGGACAACAGAAAAATTTCAATGTTTATTAAATCCAGAAATACTCCTTATAGAGTTACATTTCTTGGAATATATTTTTTTTCAATTTCTTTTGTCTGGAATTAAATGTGTCCCTGTATATTTGATTCTTCTCTCTGTTTCATTGTCAGAGGAGTAAAAGGCTTTATTGCTGCTCAGTGAAAAATCCTTTTTTTTTTTCATTTCCCCAATATCTTCCATATAGAAGCCTCAAAGAACTTTGATTTTAGTTATGCAGCTTTACAGCACCCTTAGAGACCAGCAACATCATGATCAGTGTCTCAACAATTAAATAAAACAGGTAAAGAGAATTTTAATAACTTAACTAAGCAGACAAACAATCTTGTGGCACGGCCAGAAAGACAATGCGAGGTTGTTTTATGTAGAGGAGAAGAGCTTAGCAAAGAACTGCTAGTTATTAATTTTACTTTTCCCCAGGAAATAATTCCCCAAGCAATGTCCTTTCAATCATTCTGAACTGATTTTTGAATGTGACTAGTATTTAAGCAACAGTTTTATCTAAAAATTAAAAAAAAAAAGTAGGTTTGATTCCTAAGTAGTGAAATGAATGTTTTCACTCTGGAGAAAGTGAAGCCTCTCCCTCCTCCTCAGGTAAGCAGGAGGGAAGGAGAGCAGTGGAACCCAGTGTTCTGCAGGGCAGGAGAGGGGCTCATGCCTACAGGGCTGCAAGTGGGTTCCTGGCCTCTCAGGCAGGCAGCATAAATGAATCTTGCTTTTCCATTCTTGAACTATCATGTAAAAGTATGACATCAGATTTTTGTTGGTGTAGCCTTTTACTACTTTCATTTTCCAGAAAGACTTTGTCTGAACAGGCCGGCTTTGAAATATCCCTAATGAAGTAGTTAGACTAAGTGTTAAAAAGCTGGAGAGAAGTGTTCAAACTTTCTAGCAGAGCAAAATAAGAAATATAGCTCGTTTTTGGTTGAGCAAAAATGAAATGAATTTTGATAACTGAACGCAATTTTTGGTTTGTTACAAAAATATTTTTACAGTTTTGTCCCTAATTTTTAGTCGTATATGCTTTCTTTTACAACTGCATCGGGTTGCATTATTCTTAGGAGCATATGTCATGGTGCAGAGTTGACTTTGTTATTATTCCTGAAAGAAAAGCAATTAAATTTTCAACTTGTATAACCTGTTTGGACTGGATTAATCTGCAAATGTATAAGACAATATTATTTTTGAGTACCTCTGTAAGGATGAGCCAGGCCTTACACCTCACCTGCACCTGGACTGATACTTCTTCACCTTCTTGGAATCTTGAATAAATTTTCAAAAACAGTTGTGGATAATGCTTTGTGGATAACATAAGCCAAAACATTTGGGAAATTCATTTAAATTTAACTCTGTTAAAAGGAATGAGAGCAGGGCATGTTTTCTCTATTGTTCTATACATATTTGGTATATTATATAAGTTGTTGTGCAACTAGAAGAAAACTCATGAAGTTTCACTGTTCATTTATCCCTAATGTATAGCTAATCATTATAGTCAGTAAATCTTTTTCCTATTTATACCAGTCCTGTGTGAGATCTCAGCTTGATTTCCCAACCTTGCATATTAGTACAAGGTTACTGAGGTATGTAAGAATTGCTTTGGAAATCTAATAATTTTTCCTGCTCAAATAGTAGGACATATTGCAGTGCTGAAATTTCTGAGAAGTTAAGAGCAGCTAATTTAAGACATTTTTACTCCTTTCTCTGTGCAAATATTTTAAGCATTCTTTTGGTGGCAATTTGCTTATCTACTTTTTCATATGATGTAATTATTTCTGTGTGAACAAGTTCAGGCCAGTTGATTTTTAACAATCTGCTCCATGTAGATGACATTCACATTGGTTTTTTTACCAAGACTGTCTGACAATCTGCTCTTCTCTAATTCTAATGCAGCGTTGTAAACTCTTCTGTTTAAGGGCTCTGTTCTCTCAGGAGAAAGAAAAAGTAGAAGATGAGTTAATCTTGGAAGTTTGACATTAATATTTCTTCCTGGTCCTGGCCTAAGAAAAAGCGTAGGACATATGGACTTAGTGTTCAAATTGCTGTGATCCTTTTCTGGCCCATGGAAGAAGATATGATTTAAGTTTATCAGCTTTCAGGAAACTTGAGATTCCTTTCTCTGCTATCATATTTATATCATTTGATTGCATGTACATTGTTTCACATGATCCTCTTTGAAAGACTTGTCAGACTCTTGACTGGTTTATTTAATGTCCCTGGGTGCCCAAGCTTTGAAAGTGGGTATAATTTTCTTATTCTCTGTATCCCCAGATCAGGAACACAAGCTATTTCATATAAATGTCTTTTAAAATGCTACCGTTTTGAGAACAACTATATATTTTTAAGTGTCTTTTTTACATTTTGGGCTGATTAAAACTGCTTTCTTGGGCCTATGAGCAGTCTGAAATGAGTTCATTTTCCTTTCTGTATGTAGACTGTATTATTTTTGTCATAGAAGTTCCTTCAATGCTTAAAAGGATGTTTACACTCTCCTTTTTTTTTGGTGGAGACAGTTCTTAAAGGAAATTAAAAATTATCAGCTCTAAAGCATGATAGTAGCAATAAAATCATAAGGATCAGAGTAACAGTATTATTTTGGCTAAGGAATTTTGGTAGAATTTAAACTTTAAATTGTGCCTGAGGGCTACATCTTTTGTCTGTTGAAATCTTGGAGCTAAAAGGGAAACAGGTAGTCAAACAAATAAGTAGAAGGGT
This sequence comes from Serilophus lunatus, assembly GCA_013399895.1. Lineage (NCBI taxonomy): Eukaryota > Metazoa > Chordata > Aves > Passeriformes > Eurylaimidae > Serilophus > Serilophus lunatus. The sequence continues at coordinate 810,966 of VXBA01001332.1, forward strand.
AGGAACAGAGGAAAGAAATAAATAAGTTGTGAAGGCTCTTGGAAGGAGCTTAGGTGTTAGGTGGAATGGCTTTGGACAGTGATGAGGGAGATTTGGTAAGCATCAGAAGGTCTATATTTATTGAACAGCAGTTCAACATGTACATATTGGTTGTGTTAGTAACAGGTTGAGGTGCTATGTGACAAGTTAGCACCAGGGGAAATACAAATGTCACCATTTCCATGCTGTGATTCTGAAGCCTTTTGTGATTTGTAGGTTTGGAAATAGTTCAGTGAAGCTTTTTAGGCAGTTTTACTAGGAATCTCTTTTAGTGTGGGCAGAGTCCCAGGGTGAATCACAGTATTTTTTGACTAGCCCACAGAGACCAGATTAGTATCTGGAGACAAAAATGTACATTTCTAGCATTTTGATAGAAATAATGAATGTTTGTCTTTTCTCGTGTGTCTTACAATTTAAATAAGTTACCAAAAAAAATTATGTTTCATTTTTATACAGCTAAAATAGATGTTTGGGGATTTGCATTTGAAGTTCATCCAGAAAAGTGTAGCCACAGCTGGGAACTAAATTTTGAGCTCCTTGTTCCTAGACTAGAGACTAAACTGAAGGACTATTCTCCCTGTGTTTACAGATCCTTCAGTGATGCAGATAAATGTTATGGTATAAAACACAATTCAGCTGATCTACATCAATAGAGAACTGACCTTTTATAAGAAGACAAAACTTCAGAGTTTGATTATCCACTTGAAATCTATTTTGATTTCTAAATGCAACAACTGTAATCCAGCAGAGAGAATGTCTATTGCAGATTAAAATTCATCTTTCGTTCTGTATCTGTTCTATCTTGTAATAAGGTTATACAGAGAGAAGGCTACTATTTTTTATTTTTTTTTTATTTTTTTTGGTAGTCATACAACAGTCTGCTGGGTATTTGGATTCCATGCTTGTGATGTGTCATAATGGCATCCATCTGTTAACCCTGTTAAGCTTGTTTCTTACAGAATGACACAGTATATGTGATCATGGGCTGGGGGAAGAAAATGCACAAAAACACTGCAAAATTAATTGCAGAATTATGCTCACTGAATAGAAATGCTAATGAAAAACATGACACAGAAAAGAAAATAATGTAGAGGGATGATAGCAGAATTATATTCAAGAAAAGGTGAGATTTGGATCTATGCTTACGAGTCAGTGGCTGTTACTTTTAATGGTTCCATAATATTGAGGTTCAGCTATATGGGAGGCTCCTCAGTTGTCTGCATCTTTAAGAATGCTGTAAGTAAACCTGAACTGTAATGTATGTAATTTATAATTTTAGACTGGTAGCCAGGAAAGGATCTGACTGAAATGTGGGGTGGGAAAAGACCTTTTTTTTTTTTCCTTTAGTTATTAATAATGATTGCCATCCATATGCCATTTCTAGTGAACTCTTGATTCTCTTCTGGGAGCAATATTTTTGTGACATTTTGACATGTTTAGCTGATTCTTCAGCTGACATTTCATTAACTCATTGATCTTTTTTTTTTTTCTTACAGGAATGAAAACTGAGAACAGAATATTGGTGTGCAGCAAGTGTGAGTGAGACCAGGTTTGAATTCAGTGACAGAATCCTGCCTCCCACCAACCTCTAGTGCTCAAAACACAGTAAAGTGACTTCTGGGATTCTGAGACTTCAGTTAGATTTTTGCTAGTAATACAACCCATATAGTCTTCACCATTGTGCTAATGACTGCTATTCTAGCACAAGCTCTTGCATAAGGAAGTAGTAAACCTGTTAGAGGAATTGATTTGGCTTTAAAAGATTCTGTTAAACAACCTTACTTTATTTATCAGCTAAATCATTTTTAGTACTGGTTAGTTGGATGGGTGCCAAATGCTTATAATGCTCTGGTATGATGGGTAAGAACTGGCAACAGGGATGTGAGATTGTCATTATTTCATCCCAGCCCTGATGTGAAAAAGCTGTTGTGAAAATGGAGGAGATGCTTAGAGATGTTTTGCCTATATTGCTTCTACTAGATGCCAGGACAAGCCTGCAGTTCTTTTTAAATTAAATGGAAAATGCTTCCCTGGTCTGGAAACCTTAGTATTCTTTTTTCTGGTTTTAGAGTAATTAAAAAAAATATTTTTTTGTCTAATGTTGTGCACTTTCATAATTCTATTTTAAGTGCATTTTTTCTCTGGTTCTCTGTGTTTTCCTTCACTGAGATTTTGCAGATGCCTTTTAGCACATGATACACTATTGGAACATGAAGAGATTCTTTGTTGTAGAGGATAACAATGCACCTGGAAGTAACGTTATATATGTTATGGACTATCTAAGTAGGTCAATCCTGACCGGGGTGGCAACAACAAATTCGGTTTTTGTTAAGAGAAAAAAGAATACTGTGTCCTTCTTAGTGCTGAATAGAATGGAAAATAGCAAAGATGTTTTGGTGTCCTTGATAGATACTGACAGGAAATGTAATCAAATTTTTATTTAAAGGTTTCCAGAGGTCTATGCCTGTGTAATCCCCTTTTGCTCCTGTGTTAGGGTGGGGTAGTTAAACTGCTGATTAACGACACCACATTAAACTACATTAAACCTATCCTTCAATTGGAATACCTAATGGAGGACCACTCTGTGATTTTTTTTTAGAAATTTTTTTTTAATTATTATTTATTGGAGATACTTTTTCACTGTGCTGCTGACCAGAGCCCAGGCCAACTGCATCTATCTACAGTTTGAGCTGTGAAAGATTTCCAGATGTACACTTAAAAATTGCAATTCCAAATGCAAAATGCTATTTCAAAATGCAAAATTCCCAGTATTATCATTTTTGATAGTCATAATAATTCTCATAAATATGTATATAGTTTTAAACTTTCCCATTAAGTGGCTTTGACTCTGGCATTGTCCTAAAGGAGACATGACACAGTTAGGAGGGAGGTATCACTATTTGACAGTGCCACAAAATTGGAGGTACTCAGACACAACTGAATGTTATCAAGGTTTCAAGAAAATGGCAAACAAGTTGTGATAGCAGCTTCATGGTACAAAGAAAGTTCCATTTGTGGATCACAGTTCTCTATCATGTTATCTCTTTGTAGCTGCTTTTGGCTTTTATCACTAGAAAATTATATGTCTGATGAACTGGCTGAATCCTGCCTTCTCCTCTAGTTCTTTGCCTGTTCTCTGCAGGTACCCTAGGGAGGGAGGAAGGAAATGGACTTGAAATAAGAAGGAAGGAGGTCAGCAGAGAGGTTCAGGAAATAGCAGCTTCCTCCTAGTTACACAACTCTGATGTTCTGGTAAATATATTCACTAAAAAATCAAGTGATGAAATAGAGGGATTGCTAGACTTATGAAGAACTGGAAAGTTTTTTAGATTTAAATAAGAAATCAAAATTATTTGGAAATTTGAAGATGTGACTTAGAAAAGTCAGGGTATTGTCCAGAAAGGAAGTTCAACATTTATGTAGATCTAACCTATGTTTTAGTATTTGGTGTAGGAATTTGGGATAATACTAATTCTGAAGTAAAAGAGCTTAGAATTATAGCTGGGTTGGGTTAAGACGAGGGCTTCATAAATGCTGTGAATAAGCAAACCTTTCTGTGTGTGGAGCACAGCCAGCATGATGTGGAGTCAAGTTTCTACTCTGTTTCCTGCAGCAGCCCCAGGTAGAGAAGACTGCCCAGTTCTGGACACTGCATGTTATAAAGGATAGTAGCCAGCTGAGGAGAATGCAGTAGTGGGCAAGGAGGATGGTCAGTGGCTTGAAACATGGAAGGTTTGAATAAACTGTGGTTTTTCAGACTTGCTAAAAGACTGAGATTCATTGAAAAATGCAAAACAAGGTGCTGCAAAGAAGAAGAGAATAATCTGCTTTCTATGTCTGCTGGGACAAGGAATTATGGAGTTATACTGCAGCAAAACGTATTTAGACACTGTGTTAGGATAAAGCATCCTGAGAAGGACAGGGGCATATTGGAATGAATTCCTAACAGAGACTATTGAGACTCCATAACTCCACAGAGGAAATCTTAAGTAATGTAAACTATAGACCTGTCAAGAATGGTATAAATATCATGGTTCTCCCTTGGAGAAGGGATATGGACTAAAGGATTTCTCATATCCACTCCAGAGACAGATTTTATTTTTTAACTTAAGTGACTGTGTTTGGCTGATTTTCTTTTTCCCCCTCTCAGCTAGGAGATAGAGATTAAGAAGGTGGAGTCAGTAACATCAAAAGATAAAAGAGACCTCAGGGAGTCTCTTGACCAACCTTGTTTAAAACATGGTGAGCTGTGGGATCACACACGGTTACTAAGGACTTCAACCTTTTGGGTCTTGAAAACCTTCAAAGATGAACACAGTAAGTAGCTGCTTTTGCATTGACCTACCAGTGCCTCCCTCCACCAGGCAGTGCCCACCTGGTGAATGTTCCTCCTCTGCCCCATACTAGAGCGACTGAATGCCCTGCGAAGGAAATCAGAAGAGTTTAGTTCTATAAACCACTGCCTTCCTTTACAGAATGCTACACACAAATGAATACAAGACTTTGAAGACATGTTTTTCTTTTAATGCTCCTGTGGATGTTTTAGGAGGCACTGGATTGAAAATAATGCTTGTGTTACATGAAAGAATTGAGAGAACAATTCCATGGAGAAGACCAAAGCAGAGAAAAACAAGATAAACAGGTACCTTGGGAACCACTGATCAGTTGAGTAAGTTGGAAGAAATGAATGTAAAATAGCTCATCATGGCTAGCTTTTGTATCCAAGGGAGAATGATGCATATTTTAAAATAGTTTTTTGTTATTTCTTACCTACAGTGCTTATTCTTCAGGTTGTGATAATTTTTCTGATTGTTCTGTAATAGGATTGCTATGAACAGGTACTCTTGCTCATAAATGGCTTAATTTAGCTTCCCCTGAAGACAAGAAGACATTTATATTGATTTCAGTGGGAAATGAATTAAGTCCATTTTCTTTAAACTTGGCACCAATTGTCATCACTTAGAACTATTGTTCAAGAGACAGTAAGTAACAGAAAAGATGGGAATTAGTGTCTGATTGTGTTGGCCTAAATATGCTCTGGACTAGGTTCAAATTAATTTCATATTTGTCCAACATATCAAACTATCCTCGTCTAGTGGTTTCTTCTATTTGCTTATTACCATTCTGAACCATTTTATTTTCTTTGCCTTCACATTTGGCCTTCAAGCTCTATTGGCCCTCACTTTACTTGTGGCCCTCAAACTGGGGATGGAGTTCTCACTATGCAACGGTTTCAATAAGTACCATATGTCCTCACAATATTTCCCTGTCCAGACCAATCCTGTTCTTTTGTAGATGGGATGATCTAGTTTCCTTCTTTAGCAGACTGATGAGTTGAAAATATCCACACAAATGTTCTCATTCCAGTGGGCTCCACTGTTGGAGGCCCATTTTATCTAACAGCTGGCTGTGCGTCATTGTAAAATTGTAAATGCTCAAAACTTTTGCTCCCGTTCCCAGGGGTTCCCCCATTAAAATGATTTTGCATTCACTACCTGCCAACAGGGCCTGTAAGTGAGCCAGAAAAGCAGCAGATTAGGCATAACTATGAATTCTGAGCGGAACAGAAAGGTTGGAGATTGAATTTTTAGCTGAAAAAAATGGGCCTTTCATTAGAAACAAAACTGAGCACCAAGTGCTCTGTGGGGCCTTTATATTGAACTGTAGTTCACAATTAACACCTCTGCAGTTTTCTCACCATGGGAATAGAAATCCTCCAAAAAAGTTCATTGTGTTAAGATTTGCCCTCCACGTTTTGGAGATCTTCTTCCAGCCAGATCCTCTTATTTCTGTAGGCAGAGTAAGTAATTGTGAATTTCTATTTAAAAAGAAGCTGGGTATTAGCTGCACCATTTAAGTCTTTTCCCTAGGCTTGTAATCAATGGATCTAAAGGTTTAATCCTTTCAGTTTTGCAGACCTGCAGAAATAAGTAATGAGAGAAAAGCCTCTTGCATATTTTCACCTTTAAGTGCCCAACTTTCAGTGTTATGAACAGACCAATTGTGTAGTATAACAGATGCTGTGGTCTTTCATCCTTCCTAACATGGAAAAAAAAAAGTCAATTACACATTTGAAACCTGGAAATGTTTTTTAAAGGGCGAAGGTATCTTTCTATAATGAATATTTATAATATGATTGTTTCAGTTCTTAATTATCATTAAGAACATATCTCTTCCATTTTTCTTCTGTAACCTATGCTTGTGAGCCTGGCAATTTGATCATTCTTGTGATGCAATTTGTTGACACATATGAGCCTGTGTTTTTAGTAACAGGCCATTTCTTTTAAATGATTTATCTGTTTTCCTTCCTCCTGTGGTAAGTTGGCCTATGTGCTAATGATTGAAATGTAGTGTCAGTGCTCATGTTTTGTTAAATTGAAATAATTATACATTCTTTTTAGTGTTTATTTTTGTTTGACAGGTGGAGAGGGCAAACACTTGCCATCTTTTATTTTCTATTAAGGTTCACTTAATATTGTACTGTGTTGTCTTTGGAGCTGTACTTAACTTAGGTGCTTGATACTGGAGAGCTGTTAAAAAAGAGATCATTGAACACCACTTCAGTTTTGTGGAGCTGTAGGAGACCTGCCACCAGTATATAAATATGGAAAGAATATTTTAGCGGTTGACATAAAGGAATAATTAAAATAGTAAAAAATTGGAAGTTCAAGGCCACCAGTAAACCATCAGTTTAGCCTTGTTAGAAAACAACCCAAACTAAGCAAAGACATACGAGTTTTGTTCTGCTTTCATTTTTGAAGAGACAGAATACAGAAAAAAAGTCTGGCTACTATTCGCTTTCTGATAATCAGCCTATAAAACCAGTAGTGAGTACCATAATTAACAGCTATACAACTGCTGAAAGGTTTGGGGACAGAAATGTGTTGTGATGTATGATAGAACATTAAGTGATGGCTTTAAAATATTATTTGGGATACATTTTTTTTCCCTCAGCATAATTCAGGAAGAAAATAACAAGGTGAAAAATTAAAACAGGCTTTAAACCTGCTTGGCTTTTTCTTAAAGTGGAATTGAAACAGGAGCTTATATATATGTGTGCAGATACATATTTTTTATGGTATTTGATGGCATAAACCTCTTGAGTTTAGCATTCTGTTTTGTGAGTAGTTTAAAATTTGTTCAGGTGAAGGAAATCATGCCAATAAGATCCTATTGAAATATTAAAATAATTGCATATTTCAATCAAATATAGATAGCAAGGTGTATGAAAACATTTCAGGCTTTTTAGCTGACATATTTCACTTTATGTCCATCCTGCTTCGCAGTGCTTGACTTGAGCTGTATTCTAAACTGTGACATAGCCCATTGCTGAGGTTTGGAGACCTCGAAAAGACCTGGGCCATGTTGCAGAAATAAAAGAAAGTAATTTTTATAACATTTCTCTAGGGTAATTCTTTCATCAGGATGAGGAGTACACATCCATAACAAAATACTTGTCAAAAAACCACAACCATTGCAACAAGAGAAATTTCAGGAAAAACCACTGAATGACTAGTTTCAGAAATATAGAAAAACAGCTCACAACTGAAGAAGAAAAAGACAAGAAAAAGGTCCAGTGTTTGTCTTATATCTGATTGTTGTTGAAAATTTTGTTCGATGAGACATTCAGAGTTATTGCCATGTTTTGGCAGAGACAATTGTTCAATTATTTTTGAATAGTCTTTCACACTGTATTTATAGTGACAGTGATCCCAATTCTTAATTCTTAATTTTTTTTTGCTTTTTTTGACTCCTGAAAATTTATCTTTCCCCTCAAGAGACAGAAAGGATGACTGATCACAAGCAATATTGCTGTACCTCCAAACACATGATCATGTGTTTTGTGTTTCCTGGGGGAAGAAATGAAAATTCTGGCAAAAGTGACCTTCCTCATGTCATCACAGTGCTGTTAATGACAGATAGGTTTTTTATTTCCTTGCTTCTACCTTTACTGAATAGTTGTTAACTTGTTTGTGTGCAAATCCTTCTCCTGTCCGGTTCATGATATTTCACATTTTTATTACTTATAAGCTAACCTTTTTGCTCAGGCACTAGCTTTTCGTAAAAAGATTCTGGCCACACATCATTTGTTGAACAGTAACAATATAACAAGCTCTGTTATTTCCCATTTTTGGAAAAATCACAGTAAAAAAAAAAAAAAAGGATACAAAGTTCAGTGAAATGCAGAACAAAATGTAACTTTTTTACTACATTTTATAAAATTAATTTTAAAATATATACTTGGTTGTATGAATCATGAAGTTTCACTCATTGTTTCTATAGTCTTTCTGTTCCAAATAAATCTTAAAATAGCTTTCATATTTTTATATGGGAAAAATATAGAGGCACTTTTTAAGTTACAGTCAGGGTGGCATTAAGTGTAAATAAACTTGACAAGTACAGGTACCAACATCATTGTGACCTTTCGCAACTCAAAATGAAGTTTTGTCCTTAAGTGTGATCTACACTGATGTAGTGTTATTAATAATAAACATGAGATTGTCTTTGCCTTCAAGAGAGGTTTTAAAACAATATGTTTTATAGCATCTCATCCGATGGTTTCTTTGCTTTTGATGGGATTCAGCTATGAAGATTTGCTTAAAAGCAGAGGTAAGAAATTGTTTTGAAATCTGACCTTCAGATACAGCCACCACTGAGATTTTGAAGAAAAACCACACAAAACAGGGAATATTTTGATACAATTGTGTGTGCTGACAATGTTATACTGTCTGATCAGCCCATGCATTTTTTAATACAATAATAGTTAATATTATGGAAGTATCATACGACAGTAGTGTTTAGATACTTAATACCAATAGTCACCTTGAAAAGGATGGAGCTCTATAGATGTTTCATGTAAGTTTTCAAAGTTCAGTCATAATTATGAGCCTCAACTGGGTTTAAAACACTCATAGATGAACTGTGTCACATCTCTTATGGAATGCCAGATATGTCCTTTTTTCCAAACTCTTTCAGTGGGTGATAGCATGGTTTTCTTCAAAAATTCCTAGATAACAATGTGATTTTTTTTTTTTAAATGAAGTGCTTGGAATCTTCAAAATTTTTATAACCGAAAAGAAAATATCGATGTATTTTCTTTGTCATGGCTCTTTTCATTATCCCTACCATCAGTTGCTGTCATGTTGGTACCTGGATGAAGGCTTCCCATTAACAATTAAGAGAACTCTCTGTATATCACGTAGCTTACTTGGGAATGAATAATGCAGCTGTGCAAAGAATAACACCCTAATAGCTACAAATAAGATGTTTGAGAAGAGTGACATTCCAGTGATCACCAAGCATAGCTGAACTCTGAACATATTTATTGCTGAATCAGTCCTTGATGGGATAAAAACTTCAGAAAAGGTGGATAATGTGGTACTGACACAAGGGATGAGTCTGTCATTCATAACATTTAATTTCTAAGAACACTCCTTTTCCATTTGTGGCAATCATTTATTTTGTTTTGGTTTTTTTTTCATACTTTAAAAAAATCTCCAATAGCCCCAATTCCCTAACCATAAACAAAAACAACAACAAATGAACACAACCCCAAACCCTGGCTTTAACTTTCACTATTAGCTAAAAGCTCTGCTGTGACTCTAACGTGCACTTCCTTCCATCACAAGTTATCTGTCCCTCCACACTAATGGGCTTTGAAGAATGGGCAGACACTAAATGCAGTCTAGAGACACTTGATTGGTACCATGTGCCTCAGTCACATCAGCACTGCTTCAGTTCACCTGGAACATCCTGTATTTTCCAGAAAAAAAGGAAGGAAGGTCTTGATTCCATTCTTGGATGACTAGCATAGGCTTGAACAGATTCTCCCCCTATATCATTGAAATCCTTAAAGTCCTAAAGAAAAATTTATATAGTGCATTAGCAGCTTCATTTACTCTGTTGCCCTGAAAGAGAATTAGATTGTGCGATATCTCTGTCATGTGGATAAGACGTAAGTCTGAAATACTGCTATTTTGTGAAGATTGGAAGAATAAAAAGCTAGACAAACTACAGAACAGTGATGGCTTTAGAAGCAGTGCTTTTTGAAGTATCACAGTTTTTTGTTCGTTTTCTTACATATTTCCTGTAGTTTCTGTGTTTTTACTTCTGTGGCCTTTCCTATTTTCTACAACAACAACAATAATAATACTTCAAAAGGACTTTTCATCCAGGCATCATTTAACATTTACAAATTCTCCCTAAATCTCATAGCATTGCTTGTCAGATTGAGGCAGATATTTATGGAGCTTGCATATTAGAAGTATCACCTTCGTACCTAGCATATTATTGATGAATAATTACACTTATTCCTGCTTCTCTACTTTTGAGTAGGAGAGACAATTCAGTCATTGTTCAAGGTGGACAAACATATTGAAGATTTGATTTTCCTCAGCTTTATTTGTTTTTGAGTAATTTTAAAGTTGAGAAGAATCTTCTTGATTTCAGTAATCCGTTTCTCTGGCTTGCAGAGGTGCAGGAGGAAATAAGATAATGGTATTTTTGGGGGGGAATATCACATTTTGGAAAATATCTTGGAGAATGTTGTCTCAGGATTTTAAATCTGCAGAAATTTTTAGCTTTAACTGTTTGAGTGAGGCTTGTGAACAGTTTACATGTAGTTAAAAATCTAGCATTCAATCAGGTCGTATTTTTCTCACAGGTTCTCAGGGAGACTTTCAGTAAGGTTCTGAGAATCATCAGAATGTACATAGCTAAAGGGGTAAAGATTCTTCTGATGGCCCTCATTCTGGCATTGCTTGACTTTTTGAAACACAATTTTACAAAACCTCTCCAGTTGTTGCTTTATCTGTGAAATTACAGAGAGAGCCTGATTCAATTAACTCCTTAGTTTCTGGAATTTGTATTCCATATCTACCTCTACAGAGCTCACTGTCCACTACAGAGCTCCTTTGGAACTTCCCTCTCAGCAGATCACACCAATCTTCAAGCTGGGAAGCAAAGGGGAGTCAGCCACTGGAATAATTGTATTTTTGGGGTGGGAGGTAGGAAAGGGGAGAATTGGAGCTTTTTCCTGGCCAAACTTCATTTTTGTGACCTTTCTCCCCTACCAGCAGCATATTTCAAGGAAATGTGAGATTTAGCCAGGCTGACCAGATCACAGCAACTTAAGGAGATGCAATAGATACCAGGTTATCTTGGATACTATTTCAGCAGAACATTGACATCTGAGGGTGAGGATCATGTGAGATCTGTCAAGAATCTGTCCTTTGCAAGCACCCTTGAGTTAGAGCATCTTTGTCTCAGCAGATATTTGCCAGATGACATCCAGAACTAGGAGAGTCATGTGTGCAATATGCATGAACTACTTTGTGGATACTTGTAGACAGACTTTTTCTATCATAAAAATGATTAAATCAAAACATTACAAGTTCCTAAATAGCCTCAAACAATAATAGCTAAATGTAAAGCAGGACAATTATCAGATGGATTTTCAAGACATGCTAACAGCCTTCTCACTGATATTCTTTCCTTTTCAGCCTTGAGGTCATATTTTGTCTGTATGTTTTTCTGAGAGCCTTATAACAACTCTATAAATAAAAAGTTGTAACTGTGTTTGCATTTTCCTTGATTAAAATGCGATGTAAATGTATTTAAAATGATATGCAAATGATATGAAGGCTTCAGGCATATTTTTTTTCCTGCAAGTCCCTCTACATTGCAAGGGTTGTTAAGAGAGCAAGGAATTAAAAAAAAAGAAAAAAAAGAGAAAAAAAATCAAGTCAGCACTGGAAGCAAGAGGGCAATGAAAGGGACCTTTTACAGTTTTAAAATGGATTTAGAAAGAGGTGGCAAGATATGTTGGTACAGAATTCACTCTTTCCTGGTGAATTAGATACATCTTTGGGTCTTTTGCTGAAGCTTGCTTTAGGATCCCATATTGTAATACACATTATATTTTCTACTGGCTAGAGTTTATGTATTAGGATGCAACTGGCTGAATTATCTTTCTGAAACATCAGACTTAGTAACATTCATTGAAGTAATTTATTATTTCAACGTGTTTTTGCCTGGAGTTTGACATATCACAATTTAGTAGCACATTAAATTGTGATAGGATCCATTATGATACAATTTTAGGACTCAGGGTTATGAATTAAGAGACAAGAATGTGCCTTAAAAATGTGGTACACTATTCATTGAGGAGTGGATACAACCTCTCTGTTAGCATGGAATTTAACATTTTCAAGATCTGCATCTTCTGATTTATTGATGTCAGGTGTAGGTTCTTTTTGAAACCATGTTTTCTTGTTTTCTATGTTCTCTGTGTGTGTATGTGCGCATATCAGGGTGTGTGTATGCATATGTATGTCAGTGTGAACAAGATGAAATGACTGTTCTTGAATCTCTAAGCAATGGAAAAACAGATATTACTGAATTACAGCATTTAGACAATTCCATGCTGGATTTGTATCTCCATATAAAAACATTGTAGGATAAGGTTTTCATTCTCCATGTTTTACACCTGTTCTTTCAGTTTAACTGCCTTTATTGCTGCTTGTGGTCACTTACTTGGCATAAATAAGGCATCAGGACCATACTACTCAAACAGTTTTGCAATAGTTTGCTGAAGGGAGGAATGTAGGTTGTGACTGAAATTGTCTAGAGGCACTTCCTCGTTAACAAAGAAGTCAAAACTTGCTTGAGTTTGCTAGCACAGAAGATTCTCATCACTGCAATACCTGCTCAAGGTTTATAAGTCTAAGTTGATTATGGGTAAGACAGCTGAAGGTCAGAATAAAACACTTCATCAGGTATTTTTATTTAAGCAAGAACAGAACTGTGATCCTGATTTTAACTTTTGAATATTCATTTATCTCCACTTAGCTAAATATCTGTCATTGCAGTAGACTACGTGTTTAAGAAAAGAAACACCTTTTTTTCTTTGGGCTGGAAGAGTTAGAGAGGGCAGCTGTGACCTTTGTGATATCTTTCTTTTTGTCCACACAAATAGGCTCAGCAGTTAAGGGTTGCAACGGGATAAATCAGATGCAAAGTGCTATGGGGCAGATCAAATTCTGTGGCAACTGGATGCACAAGTTAAGAGCTGACTTGGCAGGTACTGTTCCCAAGGCAGTTAATTGTTTCTAGCAGCTTTTCTTTTATTTGCTCTTTTTAAAGAACATTTTTCCTGTGTGACAGAGAAGCCATTGGAAATATGCATAATGAGTATTGCTTTAGGCTTCGTGCAGGACACAGGGCTTCCCTAACAGTATGTGACAATTCAAGACATTTCCCACAGCTCAGACTGAACTGGAATCACAGCTGTGGTAAGATTTGGCTTTAGACAAGAACATAAGAAAAATCCAGGTTATATGGCAGGTAACTTCTTAGGTCAGACACCACTAACATGAGAGAGATTAGCAGAAATTCCTTTTATGATTTAGTGTGGAATTCTTTTTTTCTCCTCTGAATGCTATCTCTATTAAATTAACTGTGGAAAACCTGCCAAGGTCTTTAAGATGTGTAGAATAAGGTACGCCAGTAAAGTCAAAAGGTTTGTTAGTAAAGTTCAACAGGTTTGTACTAATAAAATCAGTGATTCAAGAAACTCACACTTCTGTAGACTTTGAATGAGAGAACTTGTTCTCTAGGTGTGAGTGAGTCACACTGCATACATGTCCAGACATTTAAGGGTTTTATGTGCACGAGGCTAATGTTAGAGTGCTACTGAGCTCATAAGAAGTGTATATTTTTGGGAGGAAAGGAAATCTGTAGAGGAATTCATCAAATATGACCAGTATATTTAAATTGCTTGCAGTGATAACAGAACGAGACATTAATAACAGATAAAGGGGTTCTTAGTTACACACTTAAAAGCTTATTTAAAGAGCCTAGATTAGATCATAGATCAACACAATCTCACTGGAAAGAGCACTCATCTTACACATAGGGCTACACACTGTAGCACTTAACTGAGACTTTGGTGAGATAAAGCTGTTTGGCTTTTAAGGCAACCTTGAGATGACTTTCCTTTAAAAAAACTTTGATTATGTATTTGGTTTGCATGCTAAATGAGCTGCTCTGCTAAAAATATCCCCCTGCAAGGAGCTTATGTCGTCTCCCCCCAAACGTGTGACAGATAGTAAAAGACAGGGAAGGCAGAAGAAGCAATATAAGAACCCAAGTTTTAATTTTTGTCTGGATGAATTGGGAAGTTCCTATTAAATTATCTAACCGCCCGGAAAAGAAAGGCATTAGCTTCTAGGCGACAGTAAATCTATGACAGGTAGAGCCCAAATCTACAGGTAGCATGATCACACACAGTCTGGGGACTTTGTTCATTCTGTGCTATTTTACACCAGCTTCCAATGCTCCTGTCTAAGCCTCGTGACCTTTCTACTTATTAAAAAAACATAGCAAAGTCAGGTATAAAACCTACAGCAAATGAGATTGACTCCTCAACCCCACTCCCATTGTGCACCTTCAAAACCAGGTGCAGACTTAGCTGTCCTGGGCAATGAGTTGGATCTTCAAAGATCCGATGTGCAATAGAGTTGCTGGCTGACCCCTGTGCCCACAGACAGCACACGTTGAGGAGTCACAGGTACAATTGATGTATATTTCTTTTTGCCCTGTTTTAAAAGAATATGCCCTCCAGATAAATTCAAACACTGTCAGAACTGACACCTTTCTCAGGAATTAACAGGAGGCAAAGTTCTAAAATGCCAGATTCCCAGTAAATTCTCCCAGCTTTTCATTATGTCTCTGGTTGTAGATACTTACCCCAGGAGACCTTTTTATTGTTCTACGGAACTTGTTGGACTAATTTAAATAGATAAGAACCTTTGTTCTCTGGGTGGGAGGTGAAGGAGCCATCATGGGACTATTATTTTACTAGAAGGTAAGGGATGAAAAATAAGGACTGTTTAAATTTAGAATTCTCCACCACTGATCAAACTCCAGCTCTGTGGAGAGTAGAGCACTTTTCAAAGGCCTATTCTTTTTGGTTTACTGCATTGTGGTTTGGTTTTTTTTTTTTGGGGGGGGGGGTTTGGTGGGTTTTTTTTTTTTTTTTTTTTTTTTTTTTTTCCTGTAATCCCCTCAAATAAACAGGGATCAGAAATGGAAAAGGAAACCTCAACAATGAAGTCCAACCCCTGGGGAAACAAGGATGAATAATGGACAATTTTATGGCTCATTTGTAAAAAGGGAAACTTACAGAGTACTCTGTTTACTTTCTCCATACGTTTCATATCAGCATTTCCAGAAAAAAAATAAAGGATGTTTGAATATCTTGAATACCTTGGAAAAATAAGCAAATAGCTTATGGAAATATGCAATGAAGACTACAAAGTACTGGAGGATTTATTGCAAACTTTTCATGTGCTGGCTGGAATGATCAGACTCCAGTAGATTTTCCTTTAAAATCATATTCTTCCTATCGATTTATTTCTAAATGTTACTTTGGAGTTTAGGAATGAGTTTCCTTCTGAGAGAAGCAGTGTTTACAGACTACAGACAGACCTATAGACCTGCAGCTGGTTTGGGAGGCTTAAAAACTCTAGAGACTGTCTGTATCTTTTTGTGTGCTTGAGCTACTATGGTTTGATTTCCATATTGTTAACTAACTCTGGAATTAGAACAGCAGCAACAGGCAATTGTGCATTTCTGGACCTCAGTGAATTAGTTCAAGAGGCTCTGGCTTTTTTTCCCTGAGGTTTTGATTCATATTTACCTGTTCCTAACTCCCTATGCCACCCTAAAAAAACCAGAAAAAACTAAAAAAGAAGAAAGAGGATGGGGAGAGTTAGATTGACCTCTGCCAAATTGTACACAGGGCAGATGTCTTTGGCACTGGACTGTTAGTGCTAGGACTTTTGGGTTATTTTCAGATGTGTTATGGCTATCATGAGATGTCAACTGACTGGGAATGGCACACAGGGAAGAGTAAAAAGTGAAAGAGAAAAATCAGAAACAAAGAAGAGATATTATATGAGGAGGGGTAAAATGACAGAATACTAGCAGAAATGAAAAATACCTAAAATCTCCTAGATATTGGCGACAAGAGCGATGTAAACCACAGAGGAGGACAGTCTAATGTACAAAAAGATCTGTATGTGAATCTGTACAAACATACATTACATACATACAGTGAGGCTCAAGACATTAGAAGTGCACTGGAGTGAAAAGCTGTATTGCAAATTTTCTGTTTAACCTTAGGCATCATGGACATTAAAGCTGGTTCATTGCTACCCTTATCAGTCGTGAGATTTGCTTCTCTTTTGGTACGTGTACCTAAGTTACATTTAATTTGCTGAAAATCTGTAGAGAGCCTCAAGGTAAGTATGAAACCTGCAGTAAATATATTCTTAGTAAATGTACACAGAAACTTGACGCTTTACAGATGCCTTCATTTTTCTTACATTCTAACTGTGATTGGCATGTTTTCACAGAACAGTTGAGGTTCATTTGGAACACAAAACAGAGAAACAGAGGAGATGAGGTTAAATTGGGAAGTTTTATACCTAATGTTAAATTTTGACATACTGAATTTTCCACTTGAACTCAAATTAACAGAGTCATGCGTAGGATCTCCTACAATAACATCCTAAGGGGATCTAAGATATGTGTTCTCTCTGATTTCAAACCCAACACAACTGAGAGCTCATACCTGATTGGAGGATTTCCATATCATGTTTTATTTCAGGGTGTTAAATGAACACCATCACTGAGATGTACTAAATGTCTGTCTCTCTAACCCTTTCATGACCTATGGTCTCCTTTGACCCTTCCATTTTGGGGCTGCCTTACCAAAGAATACCTGTAGTATTTGCTTTCTAATCTTACCAGACCTATATACTTTCTATTTAGCCTAATTCTGTATATGTTTGAACAGTGAATTCCTTAGTCTCTTGGCAGAAAATTTAATTGGTTAATTGAGCTACATCATGCAACAATCACATTGCCTTTGAGGGATTGTCCTTGCCTATTGTACAGTCTTGTACATTGTGGAGATTTTGGCATTGATAAAATGCTTTTGGCCAGACTGGATGTGCATTATTTACTCCTATTTCTTCAGTGGCAATTACTCAAAGGTTGACTGCAACATCAAACAAATGACAAAACCTACAAATGCTTCTGATCAGCTTGTAGCTATCTAATAATGCTGGGTTTAGTGGCATGTGCATGTTATTGGCACAGGCCACTGAGCTCTGGAGGGGATTCAGAGCCAGAAGTCAGCAGCCCAAATGGATTGTCCAGAAAACAGGAACTGAGCATTTCTCCCTTCAACAGTGTGTGCTATGAGTGCTTGTGAAAATCTGGCCCTCCATATTTCCATGGGCATTTTAATGCCTTGGGGTGCCATTTCTCAGAACAAAATAACAGGAAATCTGCACTTCTCATCATCTTTTGGTTGCTAGCTATTGGAAGTATCTTAAGGGCAAGATCTCCTGTTGTTTCTTCCTCATAAGGGACTTTTTGTGGAAAACACTGTCATGGAAAAACATGGACCCATACACTACTGCAGTTATTGAAATAATTCATGTTAAGAGGGTTTCTTGTGGGATGCTGTATGCAAGGCTTGTTGAGTATGATCCCTTCTGGGTGGCCTTTGTCCATCTCCCAGTGTTTTCATGACACATCTTTTACTGCAAAGAGGAATTAAAGGCCTTCACCTCAGAGGTTCAGGAAGAGTAGAAGGGGGTCTTGTCTGAATGATGATATGTCCGACACTTTTGTTCCCATCACTTTCCTGATAAGCTCAAGCTGTTAAACTCCAGCTACCCAATCAGTAGAACAATTTACTACCTCTGTGTCATTTTAAGTGGGCTGTCTGGCTGGAGCAGGAAGTATTCAAATGAAAGTTAACAAAGTATGTTTTCTTTTGAGGATTTGCCTGCTATAAAGAGCTTGAAGGGAACTTTTGAACAGGCATTCTCATCCCATTACAGCTGAAATATCCATTGTACCTCCCACAGTTTCAATAACTGCAGTTATTTTCATTTCCAGCACATTTAGAAACAAACGATGTTGAATCTATTTTATTTGATGGGAGAGGTTCATAAAGAAATGGCAAAGGGCTTGCATTTTTAAAATATTTGGCCTTCAGATATCCTCTCCTTTAAGCCATGCTCAGGTGACCCTTATAGGCTGAGCAGCAAAACCCTGCTGGGCGAGAGGGCCCCAGAGCCGCCGCAGTCTCCCTTGTGGTCCCTGCCTATCAATGTCTGCTCTTATTCCACAGTGAGGCTGGACTGTCTTGGCAGGGAAAGCTTCATGGGATCAGGTATAATCCCCTGAGGAAAACAACTGTATTCAATAAGAACTTGAAAGCATGAAAGGAAAAGATTTTTAATTCCTCTAAGCAGAGTTTTATTGATAAAAACTGCATCTGACACTTTTCTCTATTTAGTTTTCTATTATGTGAAAAACTGTAGGAAAGCAAGGTTCATGCTATTCCATAAATGAGCTTGCCTGGTTATTGAAAAATAAAATAAAGCTATTTGGCTAAAAACCTAATATAAGCTTGATGA
Organism: Serilophus lunatus; assembly: GCA_013399895.1. Taxonomy (NCBI): domain Eukaryota; kingdom Metazoa; phylum Chordata; class Aves; order Passeriformes; family Eurylaimidae; genus Serilophus; species Serilophus lunatus. The sequence continues at coordinate 829,505 of VXBA01001332.1, forward strand.
CTGAGTGAGAACGAGGTATTTGTTTTCTTGTGCAGACTTCTTGCATTTTTCTCCTCCTTTTACCCCAACCCATCTGTAGAAATATTTTTATTTCTTGTTATCTCAGAACCTGAATGTTTTAGATTCTGAGTGAAAGATTTAATTCAAATTATTTTCTCCCTTTCTTCAGTAGCAATTCAAGACTTGTTGGTTCAGAGAACATGGATTCTTCTTGTCTTTTCATTTCAGTATGGTCATGCTGCTGAATTTTAAAACTCAGTGCTAGCTAACAGTGATATGATGGTGAAATATCTATTCACTGTTTTTGTGACTGCAGCAAGTTGCTTTCTATAATAGAAAATGCAGAAGCGAAGTAAGCTATAAGTATGTGTTTTCTTTGCTAATGAGAGAGCCCTTGAGGATATTCTTAAATGTTACTTTGTAGGATAGCCAAACCCTACAGGTAAAGGTTACTCATAAAAAAAGAACATTACACGTGTGCCATATGTACCTGAAGTGTCTTTCTGTGTGACTGGGATGTCAATAGGAATTTCCCAGACACCGCACAGAACTGCAGCTGAGAACAAAGGCATTAAAATGATTCTTTCACTGCTGCAACTGCCTTGTAACTAACTGTATAGACTTTAATTTTCTTTCCCTCACAGTCTTTAGCCTGCTGTGCACAAGCAGGAGAAAGGCAGCTGCCTGGGTTCCTCTCCATGATGCAGAGTAATGGACAGAGTCAAACCGTTGTTCTTGCCCCTCATTCAGTGTAAACCCTTGTAGACAGTTTAGAGCATTATGTTGCAGGCAGCTTCAAAGTTGCAAGAGCCTTAATATTAGGTCCTGTTTCTGCCTGGCCTTCATTTGAGGCATCTTTTTGTAACTCCACGTGTAGATTCTCCTTATTAACTTATTAGTTTTTTTCATCTTCCTAGAAGATAGAAAGTAAAGCTGCATTTTGCTTATCTCTAGCTACCAAATCTCAAACTTAAGACTACAAAAATATAGAATAGACATTAAAATCCTACCTTCTTCCAAAGAGCCAAAATGACTCCAAAGTGCAATTAATATTATTAATTATTATATATATTATATAATATATATATAATATATATTATATATTATTATATATTAATAAGCTATTCTATTTAATCTCAGCTGAAGGCAGAGTTCAGAAAGAATAATGTTTTTGACATCTGTCACTTGCATGATCACCTCTCAGTGCTAGAAGAAGAAATCCATTACCCTTTCTGATTAGAGAGTGATTTTAGCTAGGCAGAGTTATAGGGTGATACCAGCTACAGTGACAGATATATATCCCGGAATGCTTTTGCACTCCTACTGTGTTTATAGAAGGGATATAATCAAGACAATGTAAATTTTTTTATAGCCACTTCTCTGGGAGAAATAAAACCCTATAAAAACTGGATCATTCTTCCCACAAGTAATATTTTGATATGCATATTTAAATTATGTTGAAATTACACCTACTAACTGATAAAAGTAACAGATACAGGTTAGTTTCACAATAAGAAAACACTACAACAGTTGAGAACTGAAGTAGCTCTGGGAGATTTAACATTATGGGTGTATGAATTGCCATGGCAGGGAGCTGCTGACCTCTGGGGAGTGGAGCCCACAATGGAGCAGGATTCTCCCAGACCTGTGGCCTGTGGGGGACCCACACTGGAGCAGCCTGTGCCCGAAGGCCTGCACCCTGTGGAAAAGCGACCCATGTGGCAGCAGTGTCTGAAGAACTGCCCATGGGATGGACTTGTTCTGGAGCAGTTCCTGAAGAGTTGTCTCCCGTGGGAGGGACCCCATAGGACGCAGGGGAAGGACTCCTCTCTCTGAGCAGTGGCACAAACAACTGGCCATCAGCCCCGTTCTCATTTCCCTGCACCACTTGGGGGAGGAAGTAGAACTTGGAAGGAGGGGCCTTGAGGGGAAGGTGTCTTTAAGTTTTATCTTACTTCTCATTCTTAATCTCTTATTCTGTTAGTAATAAATTGAACTACTATCCCCACTTGGAGTGTGTTTTGGCCATGATGGTGGTCAGTAAGGGATCTCTCCTGGTCCTTATATCAACTCATGAAACAAGTTGTTATATTTTCTCCCCTCTGTCCGTTTGCAGAAGGGAGTGAGAGAGTGTCTTTAGTGGGTCTCTGGCATCCAGCCAGGGTTAAAACACTACATTCTCAAAGACACCTAGGACATGCGCATTTTACCACATGAATAATAAAGGTGTTTAGACTGTTGATAAAGAAGGTAAAAAGGAGGAGACTTTCGTCACCTAGTGTGAAAGTTCACGACTGATTTGTGAATATGCTTACCCAAGAAAAGGATGTCACAGGGGTGTCTCGGGAAATGGACTTCCAGGTGACTTCTGGTCCATGGGTCATTAATCAGCTATCTGCGATGTTAGCTGACTATCACCATTCAATTGGATGGCATTTGACCAAAAAACACATCAGGGACTTTAAGCTTCCAAAACAATACCTGACAACTATTGGAGCACAGAAATTTAGGCTGTTCTGCAACTGAGTCTCTACTGAAGCCCTAAGAAATATGGTTTAACTCCTAGAGCACTCAAATTGCACATGCATACTTAAATTGAGCCAATCTTTCATGAAAATACTACAACAATGTTTGATTAGCTTTACATCTTTCAAGTATTGTAAGAGTGTGTAAGTACTTGTTTTCCTTGATTGTCTGCATCAGTCTTTTAAAGAGGGAAATTTAGTAGAAACTTTAGGAAGAAAGCTTTTAAACTTAGTGGAGCAAGGAGGCCTAACTTACCTTTGAATACAGGAGCACGCTGTTATCTTATTTCCTAGCTCTTCCTAGCCTAAACAATACCTAAGATCAAATATCGAGTGTTCTGCCACAAAGATAATTAGCTTAGGGTCTTAAAAATAAAGGATTTGCCTCAGGAGGAAAGGGCTTTAGAGCACAGCTTTTTTCTTCTTGAGTTTTGCTAGAAGTTGGTGAGAAGTCAGTTTGGAGTGGATCTTTGTTAAATAGTAAAAATGTTTTGTAGCTGACAACTTCTCCTGCCTTACCTCTGCTCTGAAATGTGCTGAAGCCAATAGAAAGACTCCTGCCACTTAAAATTAGTTTGGGATTGTGCCATGTCAGCTAAATGTGGGAAACAAAGGCGGTCTGTGTTTGGTACTCAGGAATGAGGAAGAGACACCTGTAATGTGGCTCTTGTTCTGTTGTACTTTTCATATCCTTTTCATATACTCATTCCTTATTTTCATGCAATTCAATGCATATCAGTAAAGGCAGCTGCAATTATGCAAGTAGTGGCGGGAAAGTGGGAGGAATTAGTCCCCCAGATTGGTAAATATGGATTAGGGAAGAGCAGAATCAGAGGAGGCTGGAAACATTGTTTATGCTAAAAAGGCCATTTGCTGCTGTAATTTGTGTTTCTCATTGTCAGGTGGCCGAGAGCCCAGTGACTTGCTGGCTTTGGCTCAAATAAAAGCAGTGCTGCACAGAAGGCAGATCGTGTCCCTGTTGCACTGAGGGCACGCTATCTGCTGTCTGCAGCCAGCATGGAAATGGCACAGACCTCCAGGGACTGCATTCAACGAGTAACTCCAACATTTACCGAAACCATTTTTCAGACTCAGCTGCCGATTTCTGAGTCTGCCCTCATCCTACTTCTAAATAGAGTCGCTGTGTTCAACAAGGTGAATCTCACTATTGCCATCACCCTTATGGTTAGTACATACTCTATGTTAAATCCACTGTGAGGAGGTTTCCTGTTCACTTGATAAAACCTGGGCTGCGAACACCGCCTGGCCAATTAATCTTTGTGGTACCTGGGGAGCAACAAGGCCTAAGAAACCAACTTATGTTTTTCTTCAATTATGTTCATTGTGGTAGCGAGGATGAGGTGGGAATCACCGAAGTAATTTGATCCAAAGTTGTTTTGGCAGAATTCTGCCGTGATGAACTGCCCTGTGTTTACTACTGATTTGGGATGATGTGGTGAGACAGAGAGCCACAAATAAACTAGAAGTTGGAGCAAACAGGTGTGTCAGGCTTCCTTTCTGTTTCCTAAGGACAAAGAGGGGCAGTTTCACACTGAGTATACATCGTGGAGAATCAGCCCCCCAGAACGCTCGTCATTAAAAAGCATTGTTGAGTGAAGTATCGTATAAAACAGCTGGACAAGGCAGGAGGCAGGCCATTCCAGAAAGTCAGCAGGTGCAGAGGGCAGCAGGAGGGCAACAGAATTTCTTATCAAGACTGCAATTAATGATAATTTTTCCTAGTAATTTTATTAGAGGAAAGGTTTTTAATTATTATTGTTTTTTTCATTAGAAAAAATAGTGTTTGTCAGTGAGGCATATTTCTATATTGTACCCTGACTAGATTTGCTCACAGAGTCTAAAAGGGCATATTATGCAGTACCTAACATATTTCGGGCTTTCAATTGCACTTTGTTGCCATCACAATTAAATATTTCTTAGTTGGAAAAACTGACAAACCTGCGTCATTTTCCTAAACAATATAGTTTGACTTTTTTAGATATAATACTGCATTATGGAAAGGAAAAAAGAGTGTTGTGTGGGGTGGCTTTTTGTCTGTTTTTTTGCTGTTTGGTTTTGGTGGGGAGTTTTTGTTTGTTTGTTGTTTGGTTTTGGTTGGGATTGTTTTTTTTTTTGTTTTCCCAAATGCTGCTTCAGGTGTTATTTTGTCAGAATAAAAGCTGCCAAGTTAGGGGGAAAAAAATCCATGCTGAAGTCCTGTATAGAATTCCTGCAGGATTAAAAGGGTTATAAGAGTCTCCTTCCTCCTTTTACATTCATGAATTTGGCCACACACACATTTCCCTCTGCCAGCACTTATCAGTTTTTCAACAAATGTCTTTTGCTGAAGTTTTGCAAATGACTGCTGTACTCTTTGAAAAGACTGTTCCAGATACAAGTGTCTGCCATGTAGGACTTTACTAGTCAGGTGGTTAAATGCCCTTCCTTTGCTGCAGCAGGCAAGCTGTTTTACATTGCAGAGAGAAGTCAAAAAGTCAATTAATATGCTGACCAAGACAAAATAGTTCTTTGCACTTATATTCAATCCCAGTGTGGACTCGCTTATGAGAAAATTATTAATAATAAGTGTGTTGTAGGCCTCATGTCATCTCTCTAGGAGATACTTAATCCTACAAGCTGGATCAAGAATCTAATTTGCTTTTAATCAGATGGGATATAGCTTTGTGTATGAGAAAATACTGTGCTTAATCTTTTTGCATTCTGGTGTGGAGGCTGGAGTCCAAAATCCATTGTGATTTGAGGACTCATTCAATGTCAGTAGAAGTGAATAAATTTGGTATTCCAGGGTTTTAGCATGACTCCTGTGGTTTCTTTTGCCTGTCCTTTTAGGAAGTGTTTCACTTAGATGCTCAGAAACAATCTGGGGAGGGTGAGCTGTATGAGAGAGTCTTAAAGGGTCACAAGCCAGCTGCTGTTCCAATTACTGAGTTGTTTTATGTTACAGACTGACAGCTTAGCAGTACACTGCAGGTGCAGCTTAAGGTGTAAAGGCCATTGAACATGCAGTATCTGATGCTCTGCCATTGCAGACACACATGTGCCTGTGTATTCCCAAGATCAGATCCTGTGCTCCAGTCAGCTGGTATTTCAGTTGCCGTGTAGTGCCGGGACTACACTGGCAGATGTCAGCTAAACTCAGAGGAGTTACGAGGACATCAGAGTGGGTAGGTGATGTTCAAAGTGTGAGAGGACCTCATGTTTGTGAGACTGCTGCTGGTTAACCCTAGTTCAGGCTTTTTCATCCATGTTTCAGTGTGCGCCTCAGCAAGCATGTTCAATAAAAGGCAAAGTGAAATTAATTTCAGTGTATGTTCTCCCCTCCAAAGATTAAAACTAAGGTATGATTTTTCACTTTCAGATTGATTCTGAACCCTGACATCTAGTTATTAAGTAAGGTTCAACTAAACAATATAATATTTTTTTAAGATCAGTAGGAGAATAGAATTTGGCCCATTAGACTTCATTTGCAATGAGTGCAGGCTGTTAAAATTCTACTTAAAAAAAGTTAGCTGCAATCTGTCATTCAATTTGAAGAGTCCAAAATTCTACTTAAAAAAAGTTAGCTGCAATCTGTCATTCAATTTGAAGAGTCCCTGTAGCAGTGAGATTCAGGTAAGGACCAATTAATGATAATGTTATTAATGAACTTTTCTAAATGCACATTTCATTTAGCTCTTACAAGACAGTTATCTCTGATATACTGAATATCAAATCAACTACCAAACTGGAAGACAGAATAATGGATAACTAAATATAAAATACTTTAGCCTTAATATGAGAGTTTTAAGGTAAATAGTAACTGGTCATTCTACAAAATCAGGTTAAATATCACTCCATGCGTTTTCATATCAATTGTAGTCTAAAATAACTAAAGAATCATATTTGGTGGCTCCTGTAGGGGACATGACCAAGTGTAGACTGAAGGAAAATATTGCCTGTACTTCCTTTGTCATGAACAAATGCTGAGCATGCTTGTAAGATAGAGTTTTTTATCAAGATACATGTGCAGTATCTGCCCCAGCAATAAAACAGAAATTTTTTTTGAATTGCTAAAGAAAAGCCTGTATGTTTTATTATTTCACTCATAGCCCAATTTTGTGAAAGTGAATCCTCTCTTTTTCTGTGAAATTTTTTTTAATAAGCTTAATATAATTCCTTCTCTACATACAGCCCTTGGTTCATAACACTGGCCAGTGAATAAGAGAAAATTATGTATTCTTTGAATCATACCAGGCACAGCTATTTTCTAGCTTCTCAAGGGCATATTTATATTAATCATAATAGCAGCCAGGCAAAGAGCCTGACATACATAGCAGGCTCAAAGTGTCCTTTTTGTGGTTAGGACCACTCATTCATGTAAGTTGGGTCTGGCCATGGCAGTGCTCAGGAAAGACTGGACACTGTGGCAAATGTTTAAGCAAGAAGACAGAAGCATCTCTATGGATAACCCTGAAAAAAGGATAGAAAGATAACAGAACAGAGAAAATAGGCTCTAAAAAGGTCAGGCATTACAACGTAAATAAAAGGAGATGGCACGCACCCCTGCCTCTGCTGAGGCGTTACATAATCAGCTGAGCTATAGATATGCTACAGATATAGTTTGATATAGATGTTTCAGCAGTGCCCAGGAAACACATTCTTATGCTGCCTCATCTGATGGATCAAGGCAAGAGAAAACTGTCTGCTGTGTTAATGGCAGACAAAGTGGCAGTGCAAGGTGAGGGGCTTATGTCTGTCTTTCTCTCATCCCATTCGACTCAGCAGCACAGACCTCAGAAACCTCTAAACTTTCTCTCCTGCCAAATGAACTTTACCCCTCCACAAATAGCATCAATTCTTACTGCTTTCTGCTGCCGGTAGCCACCTATGTCTCGCTTCTCACTCAGTTTCTATATCTTTCTGACACAGCTAGCACCTGTGATACTTCTAATAATTCATAATTTATCTTCAAAAAAACCAGAATGAACTTGGAAACCTGAAAGTAATCTTGTTCCTTAGTATGAGAAAGCTATCACACAACAAAGGAAACCTTGAAGGCTGATTAGATGATTGGCATAAAGCTGTTAATGGAAATTGGCTATTAATTGATGGGAAGAGCTTTAAAGGAATTCCTACTTTCTTGGTTACTATAAAGTGGTATCCAATGGCTAATGCATGAGCTTGAATTGGCATCTAAATGATATCTAACTTGGCTTTTATATGCTTTGGTTTTCCATATGTAAAATAGGGATAGTAACTCTTTCCTACATTGGAAAAGTATTGAAAGGAAAGAGTGTGCAGCACTTTGGTTTCACAACAAGTAGAATTGCAACAGGTAGTTAAGATTTACCTTGTATTATAAGAAGTAATCACAGAAGACTTACCAACAGATCTCCTTTTAGAAAAGTGGCAGAACAAATACAGATTTAACTGATATGAGTTAACAAAAGAACACTTAATTCTCTCAGTTGACTGTTTTCCATTACAGGCTCAGCAGGTGCAATTCAGAAGTATTCCAGTGACTTGTATGAAGAAAAAACCAAAATCGTTGACTGAGAGTCTGATTGATCTTTCACTATAGGTTTTATATTGCTTATATGACCTCCATGGAAGAGACTAGACAAGGAGACAGTTTCCCGTTATATTAGTTTTGAAATATGTAAGTTGGTGTAAAGTTTGCTTATGACATTAATTCAGAGCATCCAGGATATTCTTGTCTAAATACTTATTACCAAAATACATCAACAAAGTATTCTGCTTAAATATGATGCAAAAAGTGAGTCGGTACCCTCTTTGAATAAGCTCTCTAGGAAATGGAATCTGCAGGGACAAATAGGAAAATTGTTCTTAGATCTTAATTTAGTGACCTGTAGGGGAAACGTGGTATTTGGTCCAAATTTACAGTTTGGTATAGTCTTTTAGAATCATACTGGGAAGAGGCTCCTACTTGCACTTTGTGAATATACATAGGAAAAAAATTAAAAAAGAAGGGAACAGAGAAGGATCTTGGATAGCCTGAAGCAATCTTAGGCTAGGAACATCTCAAGAACTATCTTTGGGTGTAAGGTTTTTGAATCCAAGGCTGAAGAAGGGTGTGGCTGGATTGTCTTTCCTGCAGTGTTGAGCAGAAGCCTGAAGCTTAGGAGACACAGAATTGTTCTGCTGCAGGAGCAAGGAAGGAATTAGGAAACTCCTGAAGGCAAATGCCAATTTTGGTGGACTTTTAGGTCTCACATTCACTATTATATTCCTATTGTTTTCACAATATCAAAAACTGAGTATGAAAATCTTATAGAGTGATCATGGCTTTCCTTTATTGTCCTTGTTTGCTTGCTTTCTTTCTCTTGATTGTAAATGACCAAACTGCTTCTATTTTCTTCTAAATTAAAATTATTTCTGTAAAAACTTTATGTCAGACAACAATGCTGCTTTTTATTTATTCTATCAATACAGATTATATAGGCATTCATGCCTTAAAATAAGAAACCCCTTGGAAACGTAACTCCAACAAATAGCAAAATACCATCTTGTTTTCAGGCAAAACACCATAATTGTTCTGGCTGCAACTTAAGAACAGCTTTCCTTGGATGAAGATAATTAAAATTCACTAATTGTTCTGAACACTGCCATACTTCAGTGAGTTTCTGCTCAACAAAATATCTGGGAACAAGTAAGAGAACACCTGAAGGGGAAGATAGTTAATGGTGAGTTTCAAATACTGAAGAATGCCTCCCGCACTGGGGAACAAAACCTGAGCAAAATGTCTAGTAAACAGCATCAGTGGAGATGGCAAGAAAGCAGGGAAAAGGAATGGCTCAGTGGACTGGCTACTACTAATTAAATGGTTTTACGCACTATCTACCTCATGTAATGAAGTCTGGCTAAACCTTTAGGCCCTGGGCACCTTGATGGAAAAAACAAATATAACCAATATAGGGCAGAGAGCTGGTATGTAGAAAGACAAATTCCACAGGGATATCTTTGATTTAAACTGAATGAAATGGCACTCTGCCATGCCAATGATCTTTCATGGAATGCAAATAGGTCTGTCTAATGTAGAGAAAATGCACATAATTCACTTTAGATTATAATTAGGTTTTAATTTAATCAAATATTGGTACCAAAGCAGACCTTGGAGAAATATTTTGATATTAAAGCCTCCAATGCTTCTTGGGAGAACTCTAGATGGTTTGTGTGGCAGTAAATCAACTTGCAAAATGATGACTATGTGCATATCTTAGCTCTATCACAGTTCTATTGCAACACTTAAAACAGGGAACAAGTGGAATGCTGTCCTTTTATGCAAGCAAAAACTGAGTGATAGTATGAGTTACTCTATCTCAGGGAGACAATTTTTTGATCATTGGCTTTTAGGACATTGGTAAAAACAACTATTAAAGACAGTGTGAAACTAAAGGTACTTTAATATTCATTAAGGGACTAGAGTATATTGTATAGAGTTACGGTATTTAATTGCAAAGTGAAGAAATAAGACATTAATAATGGAGCTTTCATTACTGTGGTCTTGTCTATGTGAGCAGATTCACATAGGTTTATGTTCCACTCTGGTTGGATTTTGGAAGAGATATTTTCAGAATATGGAGTATGTTTGATAATCTCCAAAATTATTTTCATTCATGGCAATGTTTTGTCTTGTTCCTCAGGTACTCCAGCCCTGTCAAGCAGGCTGCAGCTGAACACAATTCAGCTGGAATTTCACAGTTTCCGTAAAGAGCAGTCAGCACTTATAGATCTCATTTCCATTTCTAGAATATGAAAAAGAGGGAGAAGAGGTGGTGAGGACTCAGACTTGAGAAGAATGACAAATATGTTTTAAAAGGGAACATCATCCTCTTTTCCTTCATGATTCTTTAATATTAAAACCAATTACTTGTCACTGCCCCAAGTGCACCAATAAGCCTCGACAGCCATGACCAACATCACCTGGGACAACCACCCACAGAGGCCCATTGCTCCAGGAGCACCATTTAAACTCAGGCTGTCAGTTCCACTCCCCTGTTGTTCCTGCATTGTTTTTTGGATTTCTCTGTTTGTCCTTGGACTTGACTTGCTACTTTGACTTTCCTTGATGATTTTTGAACTATTGATGGGATGTGTTGTAACTACCCGGCTCTGCTTGTCCAGCTCAGCCACGGCTGGAGTGTTCTCATAGCTGCTTGATAATGAAGCCTGAGGATTTGGTCCTAAGACCATGAAAAAAAATAAGGGAACTTGAATTAGCTGCACTGCATCTTTCAGCATACATTGTAAGTGTAGAACATGGAGAAAGTCAATATATTCACTTCATGCTTAATTTTCAATTTAACATCCAAACTGTAACTGGTATTTACTCAACTGTATTGTTTGACTTTGTAGTTGGCATTAAAAATGCACATAGTCAGTTATGCATTTACCTTAAATAATTCAAGCTCACTTTAAATATATTTTTTTATGGTGGGCAGATAAAGCTATTTTACACTGAATCTTTATAAATAAGTGCATAAACACTGCAGCAAATAAGTGCTATTGTGGAACATCATTCGGTCTGGTTCTCAGTTTAGGAACTGATTTTGTTGCAGTGCCACAGGTTTCAAAGGAAGGCTTCAATTTGCAAGGAAGGCGGACTGTAATAGTTTACAGCAGGGTGGATCTGTAGGTAAGACAGAGCAAACTTTATCTACAAAAAAGCCTTGCCTTTCTTTTGCATCACTGACAAAGGCTTATTGATTGAAGTCTATAGATATTTGCTCCTGCTTGTGCTAAATTGTGACTAAGCAGTTTACCTGTAAGAAGTATCAATTTATCATCATCTGGGGTAATGCGCCTACTAAAATACCTTCTGAGTAATTAAGAGATTGCTCATCAGTTTACCACTGTCCCCAACAGAAATATTACAGGCTCAGTCTGTTGGACATTGTTAGGAGTTGATTTCCTGCCCTATATTGTTTTCTGCAAATTGTAGCTGATGAGGGCATGGGCTTTTACTGCAATCACAGCAAAAGTAAACATCTTAAATTAAGACAAACGAAGTTTGGTTGTTAGGAAGAGAACCAGTCAAGCAGGAAATGCCAAGCAAAACAACATTCTTTGGGCGCCTGATATAAATATGAGTCTCCAAGCAGCCTGTTGGATCCTGCTGGCTGGGGCTTCCCTACACTCAGCCCAGACACAAAGTGCAGGCTGAGATGCAGGAATTCTTATCTTGCATAGAATATGGATCTCAAACTTTATGCTCATTTTACACGGGTATCACTTTTAGCATGCTCCAAAAGCAAGAGAGTCCTGAGGCTTGCCTGCTGTGCCTGGGCTCTCTGAAGCCGGTCTGGACCTGCATGTTTTGCTGTGGTGGTGTGGCCTGGCACCTGCAGCACTCGACATGCCTGACCGTGTGATCATGTGGAACTATGGGCTAAGGGCTAAGGGCTGAACTTATCATCACCTATGGAATTTAGAGGGAACTGTCTGTGATCACCAGATCAGACCAAGAAATACATGCTATAATGGTCATCTTTTAAAACTCCTATTTTTTTGCCAGCTTTTTGTTTTTCTGCTATCTTCTGCTTAAACAAAGCAAACGAAATTTTAAATATCTGATTTTATAGTCATACTGCACACACATACACTGCAGGAGCATTCTCTGAAGGGCAAACCTGGGATCTCTATGCAGTACTCTAAGAAAGTGTCAATGTTGTCATACACAAAGAGAGGTTGGGATTTTTGGAACTCACCTTTCTCTGTGGAAAAGGTAGAAGTTAAAAATTGTTGAAATTGTTAAAACTTTGAGCAGAGTGTAGAGCTGCAGTATCAAATCATTCTTCTCGGGGGAGACTTTTGGAAGTTTTGGAAATGTGAACTCCTAGCAACCAGAATGTGAACTGGGAGCTGTTTCCATTTGAAAAAAAATGTGCCTTTTCAAATGTAGCCTTCTGGTTTGTGCTGAAAAGTTTCATCTATTTTTGTTAACATTAAAGCAGTTATATGTAGGAGACAAAAAAGATCCTGAACTAATCACTTACATTCTCCTACATTAAAAAATATATGCTTTTTTTCAAACATGTTCCCACTAAATCAAGCAATGGAGAGGCAAGGCAGAGGTGCTGCTAATTTTTATGGAATTATAAATTTGTATGTGTAGAATCAGGATCATTGTTTTCATTAACAGTAGATCTGTGAAGTTGCTACTGATGGGCAAAATGCCTTATTGAAAGAGGCATTAAAACCAGTTGTAATCTAGTTTATTATACTTACAAAATTTTAGTTTGATGCCATGTTAATTTCTTTGCTGTTAATGTGATTAAAATTACTTCCCCCTGCTGGTCATCTTATTAGTGGTGGTGATCTCTCCTAAAATTAGATGAGAGGTATAATAAGCAGAATGTGAATACAGAGTCTTCATTCAATAGACACACGGCTTGTACAGTAACACTAATGCTTCACCTAAAGATTATTACTGAAGCCTATCTCAAATCATTTAGTGTGTAGGAATAACCTTGAGGCTGTTGAAAATGAGATCTGAGTCTTCACTTGGGGCCTGGCCTCATGGGATTACGATAATGTCTGAAAAAGTCCAGCTTGGTCAGACAATCCAGTGGCCTATACTTACCGATGGGCAGGAATGAGGTTTGGCATCTTATGGGAAATTGGTTTTAATTTTTATTTCTTTTTAGTTCCATGGGCTCCATTTCTTCAGTGATCAGCTACCAATTGAAGAAATTGAGTTCACAAAATTCCTGACCTGAGTGTGGGTGGGAGCGCTCTTATTCTAGACCTTCTATTTCCTCACCCTTGCCTTCCCCTACCACCCTCACCTGGCAAATGCAGATGCATCTATGGAGGAAGACCTCAAATTTCATATTAAATTCCTACTACTTAACTAGAATTCTTACTTGTTCTCCTTTCTTATATTCTACATATATTTTAATTCCTGAAGTTTCAGGTCAGCATATTTTTTCCTTTAATAAACCTTTAAGTTTACAGCCTTTAATCTTTCGTTTTAATTTAAAACCACAAAGAAATGTACAGCCTTTTATAAATTGAAATTAAAAATGAAGTGTGATGGAAATGATTTACAATCTCTGTAGGTTAGCAGGGGAAATATACAACTCCTTTGCAGTACATCATATTCTGCTCCTTTAATTTATAAGCAAGCTGTAATGTAACATATGAATCATACAAAGAAAATGCACCTTCAGTTTGAAATATTTGTTGCAGTAGAACTTCACACATCTGCAAATTATTTATCCTTAAAAAAGAAAACACGTGCTGCACACACTATTGCATCCACAAGAGAAATGGATGTATTTAGAAAAATCTTACAGTAAATTATTTTTATATTTTTTACCTTTTTTTCTTCAACCGCTTTCATCTTTCCTGAGTTTGATTTCTCACACTCTTACAGCCAGTTGTTCTGTCCTCAGTAGAAGTTAAGGCTGACTGGACAAAAGAGAGAAGGATGCAATTCAACCTGATGTCCCAGTTTCCTGTTAGAAGAGGAAGAAGCTACCTATTACATTGCAGAGGGTTTCCTTCTGCTTTCTGAAAACCTGTCTGGCTGAAGACACCAGGATATCTTCACCTTATGGTGGAGTTTCTCTTGTTAAGAGCAAAATTCTTTTGAAAAGAGATTGTGGAGGAGGGAGAAATCATGATAGAAATGTTGCCTTTTGCCTCCTTTCCCAACCTGAATGGGAGAGGTAGTTGGAAGATGATAAACAGAAAAGGGAATAATAGGGAGTGAGAGGGCAGCTGTGAAACTCCCAGAGGGAATGGTGAGTCTTGTTCTCACAAGTCAAAAGGCCTGCAATAATGAACCACTAGGGATAAGTAAAAAGGGAAAACATTAGGTACAGGAAGCCAAATGCAGCGCCTTTGGGCTTGTAAGTTTGCGTTGAATGTGTGCAGGGAACTTCTTTTAACTCTTTCATTCTGCACCATTGAAAGAGTGAAGTGTATCTCATGTATTCCCATGTACAGCCAGTACTCTATTTGCTTTACTGAAATCTTAGAAAGTTGGCAGATTCTTTAACTTGACAGCTGGCAGAAGGTATGGCAGAAACAAGCTGCTCTTGGAGATTTCCATCAAGTTTAGATGTTATCATTTCTGTGGGGACACCTCACTGCATAGCTTTCTGCTGTGGCTAATTCTGATTGTCTTAAAGAATAGGGTACCTGATAACACATAATTGAATTGCTTGAATTGTGTTGCTTGGCTGAACTAAATGCAGATCTGCTGTTTGTCCTCACTAAATCTGAATATTCCTTTTTCATGCAAAAAATGATCAGAGGACTTGTGACTCTGGAGCTTTGAAAATTAACGTTGCCAGATGAAGATCCTCAGTTCACTGTAGCCGGGTTCATTCCCTGAGACTTGTGTGAGAAGTTAACATGTTAAATTGGGTAGAGTACTGAGGAACCGAACTATACAATGATTGGTTGGGATTCAGAAATAAAGCAAAAGTAGCACTAGCTCAATTGCAGTGGAAAAGCCACTGTCTGGTCTAGTGTGTTTTAGAAAAATGGGATGTATTAATTTTGGCACAACATGCTGTTAACACAGTTGTGCTGGTATCTGATCTGGCTTGGTCAAAGGTAGCTCCCTGTCTCTACTGACCTGTAGGGGTGGTTAATTTGGAGAGACTCCCCGCTTACAGCAGCACCTGTATGTTGTGCTCTCCGGGGCCTCGTGCACCTTGGCTTGGGTTTGCACTTTGCAATTCAGCCCCGCCCTGCTTTAGGACTATGCCTTGAAAGCATGACCTGGGTCTGAAGTAGCAACTGGCTGGAGCCCAGCAGCTCTTGCCAAGCCTGAGAGGCTTCACTGTTAAGATGGGGAAGTAGGAAGAGAAAATGAAAGGGGAGGGAACGGGAGGAGAATAACATGACTGGTTACATTTGGAAAAGTCTAATTGAGGAAATTAAGACCTGAAGTTTGAAGGTGTAATCTGGGAGATGGTATATGATAAAACAAAACCAAACCCAAACCACTGCTGCCACCAGAAGACTCACATTATCTTAATGCTTTAGAGAGGTGTCTGGATAAGAGCAGTTGACAATGTTTTTGCTTCTTCTCCCCTACTGTGTCCTACTGCATAACATCTGCCATTGAGTCACTGAAACATTTTGATCCAGAGCAATTCTTTCAATATCTGGAGACGTTTGCAAATTCAGTGGGCTTTTTTCCCAAAGAAAACAAGATGAAATTGTGAAATTCTCTGCAAAAGCAACTTCCATCCTCCACATAAAAGGAGGATAAAAGGCCCGAGATACAAATGATAACTTTGTTGTAATGCAAGATGCAAAACTCTATTATTAAAACGGTTTATTTATTAGCAAGCTTTTGTAATGAAATAAGCACATCAGATGTGGGCAAAACTCTAAGCAGGTACAAACTGAAATAATAATGATGGGAGGCAAATAGCTTGACATTCAAATTACTGGCTAGACCTGCTTTTAGTGGTGCTTTGGCTCAGTCTCTAAATAGAACAAAGTATGTTTGAACATTGTCTTCAGTTTTTCTCAAGGAAGGTTGGAGATATATAACAGAAATGGCTGATAAAACTCATGCTGCTTCAGTTCAAATTTCCTGGTGCTGAAATCACAATTTTTGGGAAAGTGTGACTTTTTAAATAAAAAGAAAACTTGATTTCAGTCCTTCCGTAACCTCTGCTTTACAGGTGCACATGTAGGTTACAGACACCCACTGACACTGATTCTGATACTGCTACCCTGGAACAGTTTGTTCTTTGTGATGTCTCTGCTGATTAGTATTTAGAGCCGTGGTTTAACTTCAGATTCATGCTGTCACTTTTGTAAGGGTACAGAGGGGTTTTGCCAACTAATTGTGGTGCTGTCTCCTTACAACACTTGTCTTAATAAAGAATATTGCTTGTTGAGTTTGTCTAATTTGTTGGGGGGTGTTGGTGGATTGTTCATTGGCATACAAACCACCACAAGTTAGCATATGTTTGTAACTCTTTCTATTAGTGCTCTTCCCACAATAGCAATTTAGATCCCTCCTAAAGACCTCTAGAAATGATGACAGAACAGCTCATAATTTCTTTTGGTGTTTCTAAAGGCTAATTGGGTGCAGTCCTGTCTTATTTTTCATTTAGCATATGATGTTCTAAGTTTCCTTTTAATCCTACTAATATTTATCTAAATTTGAAAACAGGATTGGATATTGGTTGTTTGGTGGTTTCTTTGCTTATAATTTGTTTGGAGTTCTTTTGTTGTTGGTTTTTGGTGGACTTTTTTTTTTTTTTTTTTTTTTTTTTTTAAACAGGAATGTTTGTGTTTTGTGACTATAGAGGTTCTGGAGGAACAGGTTTTTCTCTCCTCTCCTTCTTCTACCTAACTTGTTGAAATTCAGATGCTTCTTTATAGCATTTCAGTTTTGAGTTGGTGCTATGCTGGCTGACTAAGCAAATTAAAAGGTATTTATTGCCGCTTCCTGACAATACAATGCAGGATAGGTACATATTTGAAAAAGGTAAAACTACCTCAGTAGTATGAATAAGGACAGATTCTGACTCATTTTCTAATGTTGAAAACTCTTTAGTCTTTGCACTTCAATAGTGCTTCTTCCTTGAGTAAGCATTACTCATGGTGATTAAAGGCTCAATTTTCCTGCCTTGTGTTATGTAATTAAATTATGCAAATAATTCAGCTATCCAAGACAATGCAGATTGTGAATGGAATAGTCAGTTGTACATTTCACAACTTCAGTAACTTCAGAATACACATCTTATTTGCTGAAGAAATAAATGGAACCATTTGAAATAATGAATACATTTAAGACTCTAGCAATTTCTTTGTGAACAGTAATGGACAATTGGTTCTGAATAAATCATTTGTCCATTTCCAGGATAGTTCTTCATCCCTCCTGCAGTCGTGTTCCATCTTTGTAGCTCGTGGGCTTTACATAAAGAGGCTATCAGCAGTCTGCTGCAGAGTCCTTCCCATTCAGTAAATCAAAGCCTGGCTCTTCCCTGCCCCCTTTCCACAGACAGATGATTTCAGCCTCCTTCACTTCCCAGCGGGAGAGATTAGTTAAATACTTGTCTGTAGCGCCTTGCCACGTTTGAGAACTGTTTACACAATTCTGAGGGATCGCTTTCCTTTGGTCAGTGATGGTCAAATGTGTCTGCAGAGGTCTGGGTTTCCTGTCTGTTACTGGCTGCTCACAGAACCTCACTAATGAGCCAGGGCTTAAAGAGAAATATTAAACTTAACTGAATCAGTTCTTTTTTTCTTGTAATCTGGTCTGCAAATAAATGCTTGTCTGATATCAGTTTAGTAAACTGAATGATACAGGTTTTTGTGGTAAACTTATGTAGTTACAGGAGCAGGAGATTGAAAGCATATAAAAGCACTTTTTTTTTTTTTTTTTTTTTAAATACTGCTTTAAGAAAGGCTGTGTAGTCAGTGGAGTTTTGAAATTAGTCAGAAGATGCATGGAAGTTGATAGAAGGATTTATATTGACTTTACTGGGGTTTGGATCAGACTTGTCAATGGAAATCAAGAATTTATGGGAGCCTGAGTAGCAGTGTAGGAATTTAGTGCAGATCCTTTCAGATTTCTAAGTTAATTAACTGGGCAAATCATTGTCTTGAGTAATGCTCAGAGTAGGACAGAAGTAAGTTTCTCCCATGCTTTCCTTTGCAGCTGGGCAGCATTCCATGCTGTTGCCTAGAGGGCTTTTCCCATAGGCAGCAGCATCTCCCCTGAG
The DNA here is from genome assembly GCA_013399895.1 of Serilophus lunatus. Lineage (NCBI taxonomy): Eukaryota > Metazoa > Chordata > Aves > Passeriformes > Eurylaimidae > Serilophus > Serilophus lunatus. The sequence continues at coordinate 847,758 of VXBA01001332.1, forward strand.
AGCCAGAGCCAGAGGGAAACCTCATAACCCCTCTGACAGTTCCTTGCCACCAACATCCAGTGCAACTCAAAAATGTGGGGAGACATGGTAAGAATTAGGGCAATGATTTGTTTTACCATGGATTTAAAGGTTTTCTTCAAATCATTAAGAAGATCAGGCATAAAGTTCTGTTCTGGGGGGCAACAGTGTGCTTCTGGGAACACCTGTGGGTTAGGAACAGTCATATGAAGAGCGGGTTATGGCAGGGCAACAGTGTGAAGGTGTTCGGAAGTAGGGAGATTGAACAGAGAAGGCAGGTGCAGAGACCAAAAGTTTACTCTCTGGAGGGCGGCACTGGAATGCAGGCTGCCTGTGCCATACCACTCCTCCTGCACCCATGGCAGGGCTTGTTCTGTGGGCTGTACATGGGCTCTTGGAGATGGCATGGAGTCATCTCTACATCTTTGCTGTGTACTTTGCTTTTACTTTGTCTTCTTTATATTCACTCACTTCCCTGATCAGAAACTGCCCTTGTTTTTCAGAAGGGAATGATCCACAGAGATCTCCCAAGGACTCTGGAAAATCTGCAAGAGACATAAAACAGGCAGGACTTTAACCCAAGCCAACATTGTCTTCCCTTCCCAGGAGAAGTAGGGGTTCGTTTTACAGTGACATTAAGAATTAATTCCCTTAAATGAGATATGTCACCTTGCCATTTTAACTTGATTCATTAAAATAGTGTCTCATTAGTTATTCCCTTGTGCAGTATAGAATTTGCACATTAAAGGCATATGCATTTCATGCTCTCACTACATTCAGGGATAAATTTCTAGCCATCCTGTTTGAAAGAGAAAAGTGTGGGTTTTGAAAGAAAAAAAGGTAGAAATTCTAGTCATCTGATCCTCCTTCCTCACATAAGTCTGTTCTAATCTGTTCAGACCCCCAGTGTTTCATTTTAGAAACTCAAGCTACTGAGACACAGGACCCACTGAAGTAGTGCTAATCTCTTTCCAGATGTGTTTTTGATGTGTGTTCTCTTTTGTGCTTTGCAGTGTTGTAATAGAGCTTTTCCAATTCGCTCCTTAGTCATGCCACGAAAATCGTCAACTCTGACTTGGACAAGGAAGATTTCTGACATTGTCCAATTGAGAACACTCTTCCTGGAGTGTCAGCGTGGTTTGAGAAAGGTATCTGCAGCCATCTTCCCGACATAAACCTCTTTCCTAAATGGACAGATCCTTCCATTCTCCAATGGCACATTTTCAGGCCAAAGCTGTAGTATAATTCAAGGGGAAAGCATGAATCAACCAGAGGAGAGCTGACATGCAATGGGAGAAGTCCCTTGGCCAGTATAGGGAGCCCTCTCTGTTGAATGAGGGAGGAAAGGGCATTGCTGTGCAACCTGCCTGCACCACCTGCCCACACCTCTGAACACACACCTTGATATAGTTCACTGAAACCCTGGAAGAGCCACAGCTCCCAAAGGTCTCAGAGTGCTGGGGAGGCTCTTGAACCTTGCTGGATGAACATGAAAGAATACAACATGGGGATGGGAAATCTCACCTAGGAATGGCTAAGAACAAAAATAATATGAAAGTACTGAATTTGTTTGAAGAGCTGAATGAAACAGACTGAAAGGATATTTGATTCTTTTATGTAACATTTAGGCTCATTCCAGACCCTGGTTGATGAACTGCTTCCATATTCGAGGAATTTGAGGGCAGAGCTGTTGTTCATTTAGTGGTAAATGCTAGGGCTGGATGGAAGGAATGTCATTCCTAACCAAAGTCGAAGCCTAATCCTTCGGTTTCACCGGTGACTCAGATTACAATAATTCAATACGGAGAGAGTTCATTCCTCCTCCCCCCTCTTCTTACTACATTACAAATGGCTAGTAAAAGAAATCTAGCTAAATGCTGATCCCGCTTAAAATGCAATTAAATATATCCACATTCCATCCCCTGTCTTGCCTGTGATTTTCTCGTATGCAGGAAACTCAGCTCTTTTCTTCTTACCTTCTCAGTCTCTCTCCAGCAGTATCTTCTGTGCTTTCAAGATGCTTGTACTGTAAGCTAATTTTTCAAATTCCAAACAAGAAACTCTTTCCCATACAATAAAGTTCCATACAAATATAGCCAATGTCAATAAAGCTAAAAACATGTCAGCAAAGACCCAAACAGTCAATTTATTATGGTTAAACATCCTGCCCAGACATTTTATTTACAATCAAAGCTTGTTATATAAAGCAATCCCTCTTCCCTTGATATCTTTTGCTTAATCTCACAGTTTACAAATTATTGTCTTTCTCCTTGTACGCCATATGAAATACTGAATGCATTTGTGCATGCTCCTTGAATAGTCTTTCTGTTTCTTTGTAAAAAATGTCATTGGATGGTCATTTGAAAGTATGTACAAAAAACAAAAATAAAATCTGTGTATTTGGCCATTTTAAGCAAAAGAAGCTGAATCACAATAAATTTAAACAAATGAAAGATATTACTGAACATTATCTCTTGTTAACTATCTCTTATTAAAAATGACTTAAACACATGGTCCACAGAAATGTGTGTTTTCCTTACTATCTTACATTTCACTGTACCTTTTTTCCTTTTAAATGTACTCAGGAAGAAACACCCATAGCTCTTTCTGCAGGTTTTCAGAATATGGTTGCTTGAGGACAGAGGAAAAGCACAAGCTGTTCTGAGAGCAAAAGAAAAAATCCAAGCTTGTCAAATACTGAGCTACAGACCCAGCAACTCATTCACATATTTGCTATAAAATGGCTACTTTTTACTTGTGATACAGACACATCAAGCCTCTTTCAGGCTCCCAAAATAGCCTTTGTGTGACTTCCCAACTGTATGCTCCACAGCTTCTAAATTGGCCCTCAAATATTGTTATGGGAACGCTAGGAAAGAGACCTCGTATTGAATTGCACTTTCAATCAGTCATCTACATCTGCTTGTGTTTGTCAGGGAAAACCAGGGACGGGTGTGCAGCTTCTATCTGATTGAGTCTGTGTCTGTGAGCAGGATCCAAGACACTTTTTCTGGCACAGGAGAACACTAAAGCCTTCCCTTCTTGTACCAGATCTACTCCAGAGATACTAAATTCCTCCATGATAATGAGGTGTCCAGAATAGTAACAAGAGGCCAGAAGTGTGCTTTTGGTTTAAATTGTGCTGGAATATCTGCTGACTGTGGGTAACTGCAAATACACACCAGTGTACCTGAGCAAGCTTGGCCCAGAATGAACAGTGAAACCTTATCAGGTGCTAGATCTCCTGGGCTATGTGGGAGAGGGTTAGGGTTTCGTGTCTAGCACAGCTGTGACAGGCAGTGTGAGACGAGACTGTATGACAATTAAGTAAAGCTATTTCTCATCACAGTATTGTAGTTCCTGCTTATCAGGCTTATTTCTGGGCTTTAATGTGGATGGTAAGAAACAGTCCTGTCTTCTCCTCTGCCACATTTTGTGTGCAAAATACTCAGAAAACAACACTCCTTTGCAGGTGCAGTTAATAAGGGTACTGAGGAGTACAAACAGTTACCTGCCTGGCAAAATGGATGAAGAAATACTTCCCTTTCAAGTCTTTGAAAGGTGGAGAGTGGAACTGTGGAAATTCCCTGGACTGTGTCATTTAAAGTTTTGCAGATGTTCTCCCTATGGCATTTTCCTCCCATCTCTGATTTAGCCACAGCACGAAAATATTTTGACCAGCACTGAATACTCAGGAAAGGTCATACATGTGCCTTCTTGTGACATGTTTTTCTAACCTCTCTACCTGCTGTGGGTAGTCTGCAACCTCCTGTGCTGACAAGTCTGCAATGGTTAGGGCTGTGATTAATGGGATTTCATTAGCATTTGTGCAACTACCCCTGAGAACCCTCAGAGGTGCTCTGGCCTCCTCTTCTCACTGTGAACTTTGTAATGGCAATAAGTACAGGCAGATATGTTGGAGATTCTCCATCTAAAATTTTTCCCCAGGCAATAGGGGTAAATAATGACTTGTATCGGGAAGGGTAATGCATAATAATTATGGCTACAATGACCTAAGTAGAAGGAAGAGTAAAACATCCTGTTATTGCCATTCTAGTGTTTCACCTTTGAGTAGAGGTTGCTTCATGCGTGACCATGCTGTAGGGTTAGCAGAGACTCCTCCCTGCTCTGAGCATGGATGGGAAGGAAGACGGGGAGAAATCCACACTGGCTGAACAACAGATGTTTCTCCCTCATTATGAGAAAATGGAGTAGTTTGCCTGTAAAGGAAATGAAAGGATTGAGTGCAATTTTTGAGAAAAATGTACATTGTTGGGGGTAGACGTGTGTATCTTCACCACATCCTTGTTTGGAGCTGACAGATGAGACTGGTCCAAAAGTTACCTCGTCGTGTTAGCTGTGACCAAATGAGTACGACATCTCCTCATCTTCTTTCTCTTGTTTCCCCCAGTGCATATTTTACATTGCATCACAGAGGAAAGGAATAGTCTTGGGGTTTCCTTGAAATAATTAGGGTCAAACTGTTATTGCTATATTTGCCTGGTGTCTCTCTCAGAGTAGAACAATATTGCATTTAAAGTGATCATTACTGGTGGAATATATTCAACAACTGCAATATGTTGGGGATGTTTTGGGGAAGGATGAGTTGGTGTCTGCTCTCTCCTTGCTATCTTTCATTAAACATCCACGACTGACACAGCTCAACTTTTCTTATGCTTCAGTCTGTTGTTGTCTGTACATCATGCTGCTAGCTCTTTTTATTTAAATTACATTTGTTTGAAATGTCAAGGTTTTACTTTAACTTTGGACTCTTGTACTAGGGTAGCATGATATGTGAATACACCTAAATTTCTTGTGCCATGCTGCCTCACAGCAGGAGCTCTGGGAGGCAAGGTGTGAATGACAATGGGAGACATGGAAATCACACTAACAAGTCATTCATTTAAAACTGCTAGCAGTGGAAGAAGAGCTCTAACAGATTGATATAGGTTCCAAAGGACAACATGCATTTCCATTATTTGGTAGCATTTATGCAGATTAGGGACTGAAGCTAGTTAAGTTAAAATTAAAATAAACTACCATCATAATTCTTGTGTTGCATGGCTTTGGAAGAGACAGGAAAAAGGTCTGCTTATGATGAGATAACCGGAAATAAGAGTAAAAAATTGTTCATGGATCTGACAACAATAGTACGTATAGCAGTCAAATTGTTGAGAGCTCAGGGATTAATAGTTTCCCAAAGTAGAGAGTGCAAAATACAGCTTTGTGCCTTCCCTGTGGGAGGGAAGAAAGAAGCTGATTTGAAATGCATATTCCAGTTTCATAAGTGTCCAGGTTAGCAATAGCAGCAAAAGTCCAAATACTTGTTAGGTACAAAAATTAGTTTAGGAGATGCTAGAATCTGTGCCAGAGTAAATTGTCAGCAGATAGGTCAGGGCCTGTCTCAGAGGGAAATATGGGACATCTCTCTCTAAATGATGTTCTCAAATACTAAAAGTGAAAGGTGAAAGGAGATTTTTAAGCCCTTTGCACTTATTTAACCAGTTTCCCCTTGAAATAACCTCTCTAAAATTTGGGGTTTATTATTGTTCTGCTTTTAATCATATTTTTGTATAATTCTGAACTAATACTGGTACTGCTCTTGAAAAAAAATATTTTAGGAATCCATTTGAGCTTTATTTGTCCTCTCAATGTCCCATTTGTTTATGGTAAAAAGGTTTTCTTCTCAAGGATTTCTTCTGCCTTCAGAAAAAGGAGAAGTTATGTTTCCCTTGCTTTCATTGATCTTGCCAGAAACCTTTGGGATTTTGCTGAAGTTTTTCTGTAAAATTTCACTCACAATATATCACATCTATCTTTAGCACCAGGTTGTGTCAGACCCTACTTAAAAACATCAACACATTCACCCAAAGTCACTGCTTCTTTGCTGAGCACATTCTTCTTGGAGTTCTTATGTTACTTTTTTTTTAAACTATCCTAGCACTGGAGAAACCAATATACTTTATATTACCACAGTCTGGTGCAGGATAATATTCATAAGCCAGGGATAAAGGCTTGAAAACAAAAGCAACAAAAGGGAAAGATAAATAATTGATTCCTCCATCTTTTTTTTCTGGGAGCTTAAGACATTAAATATAACTTTGAACTTTCTCTAGAAAAGCCAATTGTGTTGTCAAATTAAATTCTACCTTAACTGCCTTTCCTGACAAAAACCAATAATGCAATGACAGTCTGCTGAGGCAATAATTTAATATCAATGAGGATGGTAGAAGTCTTATAGGCTCATTTTGCATATCCAAGTCCAGCAGTAGAGCTATTGGTTCCTCCCTACCTGAATCATCCTACAGTCTTTGATGTTCTCCTCCACCTTTTATATGGTAGGAAAGATCTTGTGAAAGACTCACAAGCAAAAAGCTTCAAACTAGGAGACTCAAAGATTGATTTCTTTCTCTAGTCTTATCCCTTCACTAGAAGGGGACACTGACACTGAGCTTTCAAGTTGCTGGAAAGCCATTCACTTGAAAGTGCTATAAAGGAGCACGTATGTGCTCTGGTGTTTAAGAACTAGGGTTAGCTCAACAGTTCTCAAATTCTCATATTTAAAACAACAGAACTATATGGAGCTTGGATGGGTTTAACTATTGTTAAATATTTTTTTAAAAAAATTCTGCTTTCATTTCTCCAGAAATAAATTTGTGACTGTGCTCACACACTCAGTCACTATTCCTCCTCAACCCCTAGAGTGAAATATTTGTCTTAATTTTCAGGTACATTTAGTTAAATCCTTCTACTACCAGAGTCAAATCAGTGACTTTACAACGTCTCACAGTTGAATGGCTTATTTTCTTTTCTAGTTTAAGTCTTTCATTTGATGAGAGCAAGGGAAAAAAATTTACTATAATTTTAAGTCTATTCTTATATAAAAGGCAAGCTGTTATTGTCGTTTTATATTTTGTCACAGTCTTATGAATATTTCAAGTAATTTTTTGTAAAGTCATTTTTGTTTTGTTTTATTTAATCCTCAGAACATCTAGTCTTATTTAAGTTATACTAATTTATCTTATGATGCTTTTAGATGACCATTACAAAAAGGTCTGGATCTCATGAAGAATTATTAGCCAAGAGTCTTTATATGTCCACTTGTTTTTTCAGATTAGTCACTGTTTCGCTTAGCAGCTTTCTATGTTGCTCCTGTACTTCCTGCTGAAGAACAAATAAAGAGGAATTTTTCTTGTAGTTAATTGTGTCATAGGAATGGCAGGGACCTGCCATTGAAACTCAGACTAATTCAGAAAAGCTTGTAGGCCCTGTCCTGAACAGCTCTCATTTCATATGAGGTCAGTAGATACAGGCAGAAAGCAGATGTTGTGCTCACTCTGGTCAGGGCAGGAGACTTTGACCTGCTGATTAGAATCATGGTGCAACACACATGATGCAGGCTCAGATAGGGTGCATAAAGTTAAGTGCACATCTATAGATTAATCACACAGGATGAAACAAGGAACTGTGCTGAAACAGATTGTTTAGGAGTTCTGCTAAAATACAATGGCATTTATATTCTTCTAAAGAGTTTATCTACTCTGCTGTCTTAATATTGTGTCTCAGTTGTGAGATTTCTGTACGATGTTTTCCTACTAAAGCTATAGCTCGTTCTAAGATTCAAAGTATAGGGTTGCACAAATCTAAAACAGTGAGGTTGGGTCTTTCTAGCTGAAACCATGCATAGCACCCTGTTCTTTCTTTGGTTGCAAACCTCAAGGGTTTAAACTAAGGTTCATTTTTTTGTGTGTGTTCATATTAAAAAAAGAAAAAAGTAAAAAACCCTGTGGTCAAACCTATGCAGGTGGAAATAAATGTGAAATGTTGTTCACATTGACTGACATTCGCTGCATTAACCGGCATTTTCACTTGACCCTCCAAGTAATTCTAAAGAGCTGAATATATGGAATAAAATCTACAGGCAAAACTAATAAATTTCAATGCCAGGATCTTAAGGTCCTCAGTAACTGTAAATCAGTAGAGCTGCAGAAATCACCTGAGCTGTGCTAATTTACACAAGCTAAGTGTCTGACCTTTAGTGTTCATTAGCATCATTAACATTTCTTAAATGATGGCAACTGGAATTTGAGAATAGCACCAAAAATGAGATAAAAAAAATACCCTTACCACCTCCCCTAGGTGAACCACAAAATAATTTGACAGGTAATTAAAATTCTTGCAAAAATTATGACTATATAGTTTGTTCTCTGCAGAAAATTAGCATAAAATCTACTGATATCAAAAAAAAAAGCTTCCAACAAATGCCAAAAGGGCTCCTTGTTAGGCAAAAAACCCCGGGAATTTGAAATGGTTTCCACAACTGTGTTATAAAAAAAATGTATGGTATAGGTCTTTTTATATTCTATTCTTTAGACTGCCTTCAAACATAAACAATTTGTGAGCCAGAAAAGCTTAATACCTGAGGAATTCTAATCTGCATATTCCTACTTTCAAAGAGATACTGCCTTCTACATTTTATAAGAAACTTCAAAGAAGTCCTTGGTTTCTCTCCAGCCAAAAGCTTGGGGAGAGACACATGCCATTTACTTATCTATCTTCTTAAGCCAAGTCTCCAGTAAGCTTATACAAATGTGTACAAATGTACAGGAGGCTGATACTGCTGTGGTTAAATTTGTGTTACTTTGGGGTTCTGACTCAGGTTTCAGAAAATGATGAGGTAATGGAAGCAGCAGTCTTTTTAACAAGCTTATAATGCTGTTCTTCAATTGTCAAATTCCAAAACAAGCTATAACGTGCTCTGAACCAATTTCACTTTTTGTTATGTTTGCCTATGTAGAAGAGGGGTTTTAGGAGTGGGCAAATAGCAGTGGCAGCTTTCTGTGTCATTGTAGAACAGCTGTTGAATAGTTCATTAAGCATTGCCTCAATGATGTTTTGGTTGAACAACTATTCTTATTACAGGGCATTTATTTGTTTATTTATTTATTTATTTATTTATGGAAACTTGTTTTATAAGAAACAGTTTACAAAGCTTGATATGTTAGTTATCACTTGTACAACTTTTGTGTAGCAGACAGAGCATCAATTAAATCTATCCTCATTTGAAAATGAGTGTTGCTCTAGCTCTCAATAGAATATAACTTTTTAGATATTTGTTGGCTTTTCCAGGACAGCCTTTGGCAGGTTTATAGAAGCAGCAATATGCAAAGTAAGCTGTCTCTTTGTGACAGATCACTTTGCCATGACTGGATGTCTTTAGTGCACAATCATATTTCCAAGGCCAACAACTACTGTCTCGAATAAAATATTTTCTTGTTATATTGGCAAATACTCCCAGTTTACTAGACTGCTAATGAAATAACTACAGTTCATTTATTTAAAAACACACTTTCTAGCTATGGAAACACATCCACAGACCAGGTGCTGCTCTGTACTTACAAAATGTTTATCAGTTCTTAGAGAACAAAAGTGGTGGGTTTTTTTTTTGTTTTGTTTTTTTGTTTTGTTTTTTTTTTAAAGTAGTGCTCAGTTACCTTAGGATTTTATTTTTTCAATGAGTATTTGCTCTTACTTATTTTTTTGGGCTTGATGTTTTGGGATTTCTAGGTAGCGGAATATGTCATTGTTTCTGTTTCTTGTCGAACAGGATGAGGATGATAATAATATTGTCAAATGCATTTCCTGTTTCGTCCATACGAATGGGTTGAATTTAGAGTGTGTGGAACTCCCATCTTACCCATGACAATGCACTAGCTGATAAGCAATTCTCTTTAAATGACAGACTATATGTGGAATTAACTGCTTTCTATATGGTGTGATTAGTGGGGGAGAGTTTGAGCCCTAACATGTGATTATCATCACCCCTGCGTTTTAGACCATGGAAAAAATTTTGGAGCTAAAGGCTGCTTTTCGTTAGTATTAAAGGAACACAGGAAGATCTTAAGAGCTAGACTGAAGCTGTCACCTATTCAAGTAGCTCTAGAATAAGCCCTAGGGTGTGAAATATACCTTCTAAACAGATGGTCTGAGATATTTCTCTGTATTCCCTAATTCATTCTGTGAATGTGTTATTGAGAATGAGAGCAGTGGCAAATCAGAGGCACAGAGAGGCAGTCTCAGAGGTAGCTCATACTAGTGTGTAATAAAGGCACTGATGTGATGAGGTTTCAGTAGCAGTGCATAACAGTAGTTTCAGCTACTTCATGTTCTCTCACGGCAGACTGAGGCATAAGGAACTCAGCTCACAGGACAATCATTTTTATGGTGCTTTGAGATTTCCTGCTCTAAGTCTGGCTTGTTGTTAGATGATCTTACTGTTATAGCACCAGTGTGGCAGGATAGGTACAGGAGGGGACATGGCCCGGTAAGTTATGCATGTGGTATTCAGAAATAGCAGATGTCTACTGTAATGGGTGATGATGGTGTGTGTACTGCAACTTGCTTCCTGTGAGTCTGGTTGGTCCTGTTAGGCAATGAATCCATATGTCTAAGGAGAACATTCACATCCTGGATCAGTCCCTGTCCTCCATGTCCCATAGTTGTAATATATGCTTATGTTGTGCAATGTACTGACCTGTGTCCGGAAAACCTCTGCCACTGAGTCCAAATAGGAACAAACAACTCCTTTAGCTTCTCAGAACTGATGCCTTCTAGCCCTTTTCTGTGACAGAGGTGTCCATTTGTATCTTCATGTCCACTTTGTTTCTTCTAGATCCCCTTTTGTCTGTTCCACTGTTGTTCAAACATGCTCTGACCCTGCTATAAGACCAGCCTTTTTTACCTGATAATTCGCTGTGATAAAACTCAGTGCTTGAGTTTCCCTTGAACTTCCTCTGGTTTAACTTTACTCCTGTTCAGGTTTTTGGTGAATCAGTTGGTATTTGTCTCTAGTACAAGGCGAGGAGTGGGCACAATATGTTAATTTCTAATATGGAGGGGAGAGAGTAAGGCTGCATAAATCAGCTCTCCCTTGTCACTTCTGCATTCCACTCCCTGCCGTAGGGATCCCAATCGTCCCAGAGACATTTCTTCTGGTAGTTTGTTGACATACAGGATGTCAGTAGTGACTAAAACTGGAGACGGTGACTGCGGTCCCTCTTTTATCAAAGAGTTGCAAGGACAGCTCTAGTGACCTCTAGAATAACAATTATTGTTTGCTGGACTCTGCTGACTTCTCTCAATTAATCAGTTCCTTCACTTGAGTGGGAATGAATCCCAGGTTACAGCCATTAACACTTCTAAGATGTCTTCATTGCATGTTTCTTTAAATATCAGTTTTCTATGAGTTCATTAATTTTGAATTTTTGAATATTATTGCTCTAAATCCAGAAATAAAGGAAGAGGAGTTAAACTACAGCAGCTTTGTGCTTTGAATGATAAGAAGGAGAAGCAAGAGCAAATGTAATACTGGTACCCTTGTGTATGGTGTATGAGAAAGCTTTCCCACACTGTCTAGAGTTGGATTTTGCCATGCGTTTCCCACTAGCATGTCTGCAGATCAGATTTAGGTGTCTCCTGTATATTGGAATATCATTTCATGGCTCATTTTTTTCCCCCTTGTTTTTATTCATGCAATAATCCAGTACAGGGTGCGCAGAAGACTTAGTCAACAGTCCAGAACAAATAATAAGGCTATATGGTCAGATTTTATCATCATCAGAGTCAGATTTGTGCAACTTGATTAATACAAGGCATATACAACACATTTAAATACATGGCCTGGTAGAGGGAAAATATAAGAAGGTCACCATTCATTTCCGACAAATGAAAACATTCGGACCCATGAATAAAAGATAAATTTGATTAATGGAGAGATTTAATCAGTCAAAGCAATGTTATGTATCCTGCACCAAAAGAAATTCCTGGGAATGAGTGTATCTTAAGTGGCACCTGAATCTCTTGCATGACCCATTAATTATTTCTTTCTCTAGCACCGGTAGAACAGTGCATGAGGAACTTGCAATGTAAGGCACAGAATTTGCAAACTATAATGCAAGCATTCAGCCTTGTTTGTATGGGAAGTCATATGTATAAAATTTTGTGGGATCCAGATTAAAAATGATAATATTAAAATGAAGGAAAGAACAAAATATATAATTAATCTTTCTGAACTAATTCTAAAATACAAAAATAAAATATTTACATTTTTCCTTAGCTTGCACATTAACACTTGTGTTTTCACTTGTGCTTTGTAGATGTGATGTAAAATGCCAGAAAATGTTTCTCTGTTGGATTTCTGCTGCAGCTCACACAATTGAATCAGAGGGTTAGTTAAATATAATAGATGCCTTTTCACTGTGGAATAACTGTTAGCAAAATTTATCTCCTTGAGACAGTCCCTCTCCATCTTGTACCCATCATCCTGTAAGCCATTATTTTAACTTAGGCTTTCATGCTTATTCTGGATAATTCACTTGGTCTCTAAGGACATTCTCCCTCAACTCCTTTGTTGCTGGAAACAGATTTAGTACTGACAGGCAGAGTCCTGTGTAGGTGTGGGAAGAAAGACACACCTCATATAGATAAAAAACAGAAGTTTTAATAGATAAGGTTATGAGGTTGTAAGAGATCAGCTTAGGGGAGTGTCGTTCTGTTTGCTTTGAAAAAAAGTAGAGTTCTGCAATGGTTTAGTGCAAGATAGTATTTTCATAATTCATCTGCCAAAGTATTTACACAGCACTTTCATCTAAGAACTTCATGCTTTCCTCTCTAGATAACTATGATGACCATTATTTTTCATTTCAGGAGGGTTCTTGGGAATGTCCACTTCAAACTATGACATTTTAAGTTTTTCATTGCAGCTTCACCAAAAAAAGAAATGTTGTATGAGAAAATAATGAGTTTGATGAAACTTAGCAGGAAAAAGTTCTGAACAAAATGGTTATATTTTTACTGTATTTTTGTTTTTCTGCTATATTAAAATATTTTATTTTTGTATGTATGCCTTTGTATTCATATTACTGAAAGTAGACATTAGAGTTTTTATCATATGCAAATATATTTTCATTCTGAATTGGACCAAAATTGCCCATATTTGAGAGTTTCAAGAGAAATGGAAGTTCAGTTGTGCTGGAAATAGGAGACTGGGTTTGGAAAGATAGATTTTGGAATCGTTCAATACTTGAAGCTCATGGCCGCTTTGTTTATGAAATCAGAATTTTGTGGCTTTCTTCGCAAATTCTATCCAAATAAACACAATTACCATATGCCTATTTTATATGTACCATTACCACAGACATGGAAGGTGATGTACTCGCTTAATTGTGTAAGGGAACAACCTTGTTCCTGGAGTTTCTTTTCATGGCATGGCAGACATTATGGGTAGAAGTTATCCCATGGGCTTGCTTTAGGGTTGCAGGATGACTTTTCAGCTTCAGTCTCGGATAAAAAGAGGGTGTGGGACAATGTCTCCAGCACCATTTTTTATGGGAATACAAGGCAATTTAATAAATTTTTATGTGACTGATGTGAGAGTAATGGTGAACAAAATGAAACACTGCCACCTGAAAAGGGTTTTTTCTCCTCACTGTTCTTTAACAACAGGGAGCAAATTTAATTTCGTTTCTGGCCTCTGAATTTATTCTGTAACCACAAAACAAATATCACCCAAGCAAATAGACATGTATATTATTCCTTTGTGTGTGACTTTATGTCTTGGAGTGATACTGTCCTTTGTGCTTTTAGGGACATCCAGTAATGGCAAACGAAGTCAATGGTCCTTTATTCTGCTGTTTGCTTCCTCGCATTTGAGAGTGTAGATTTCTAGTCACCATGTTGTTCTTCAGTTCATCCATCTGCAGCCTGCTCCTTCTGCTCCACATTGGTGATGAATTATACTCTGCTTCCTCCATCTAATCCTTTTCATTTATTTATGTTTTATGAAGGAAACATAAAAGACTCCTCATAAAAATCCAACTGTTTTTGATAAACCTTGTCATGTGCAAATAATGGACCCTTGTCAAGCATAAGCCTTGCTGGGAATTTATGTCTTCTAATAATAATAACAAGAAAGAATCAAGAACAAATAAGAAATATATTGAATTGGATTCAAAGCATGTTTATGGTTTTAAATTGGTGACAATATTTTTTATCTAGAATTGTTTTTACATGCTAGTTTAATTCAAATACCATGTTGTGCTTGAACTTTGCAGTGTTTAGCCTAGCAGGGCTATGAAAAGCATCTTGTATTATAGCACAGCAGAGCAGACAGACGTCTCTTTCCAAGGTTTGGTGGCAGAAAGAGGAAAAGATATACCTGACTTATTAATACAAGAGAAAGCAATTCAGAGTTTGGAGGAAAAAACCCTCTCTGTGGGTTAGCAAAAAATGGTAGGGACACAGAGGTTAAAGAAAACTATGCAAAGACAGAATTTTATTAGAATATTAATTTCTTTCTTCAGCAGCAAAGTTGGCCAGAGCCAACTTGTTAGGAGAGCAGGAATGTTTATTGGTTTTTACTGCTGAGCTGTGGATATTTGGAAGGCCATATGGACAACTGGTCATACACAAGTAAACTTGCCTCTCGCTGTAGTCTTTAGCTATCTCTTTGCTATATGGCATTTTATTTCCTATTATAATTTTTGCAGTTGGAATAAAACTAAACAGAATGTTAATCTTTTGCTGATGAGACCAATTAGCATTTTTTAGTACTTTATAAATGTCAGGGAATGAAGGGGATTTCTCAGGAAGAAAACTTTGTGTTCAACTGGCAGAGTCTAATCCAAAAAAAAAATGTGTCCCTTTAATGAAGAGGTTTCTTAGTAACATAACTAGTTCTCTGAATATATTGTCTGCACATCTTCACAGAACTGATATTTATGCTCCCATGAGTGTTGCTCTTTACATGAAATACCTGTTTTACATCTTTTCAGAAGTGAGAATCTCTGTAATTCCCTTTCAGGTACCATATCCAATCTGTCATGTTGAACTATTGCTAGAAATAATAAAGGAAAATGAAGCAACAAAGAAAAAAAATTGTTTTTCAATTTAGAAAACTAATTGTCTCATGCAAGGTCTGTGTTCCAAGTTGTGCTTTGCAAATATTGAAGGTTTTCCTGAGACGGGCACAAAATGTACTTTCAGAGGATATTAATATTTTAGTTTAATTTAAATTTGGTGTAGAACAAAGGCTCTTTCTGTCTGCTCTCCTGCCTCCTTATTTAAAACTTTCTTGTCAGACTGGGGTGAAGCTCAGCCCTTTGGTTTTGACTTTGCAAGTTTGCACAACCACTGCTAAACTGGGCTGTTGCCAATCACCCAAAGAAGTAAATTAATGAGAAATCACTCAGATTCGAGGGAATTGGTTCTTTTACACTTCATCAGCTACTGTTCTCTATAAACAGTGGGACTTAAACAATATTTGACAAACATATTCTGTCACTGGTTTTGCCTTGCTCCATGTGACATCAGTTGTAATGCATTATTTGGGATTAGATGAAGCAACTGATTTTGCAGTGTTGTCACAAAATGATGACCTTTATAGGAAGAATGGCCAAAAAAAGGTAACAATTTAAGCTTCATGGTTGACTTTACAAAGGTAACCTCAAGCTTTGCGGGTATCAGCCTTTATGAGTTTAATGGCAGCCTTCCAACACCATGTAGCTTATATTAGATCTGGCATTTTCTTTTTATAAAGGTTCCACATAGGTATCTGCATTTTACTGTTGTCAAGTCTTCATTATAGCATATGTATAACTTTTAAATTGCCTTCAGAACTGATGACACCCTCGCCATTATGTTTCTTCACACCATGAATCCCTGAAAAAACACAATGACTTTAAATAGAGCATGGTGTAGTTGGGTGTTTCACAGTAGTAACATTTTCGTACTGCTCAGAACAGATTTAGATTTCTCCTTGTCTGAATTACACCAATGTAACTGAAAATGGAATAGAGGGCTGGCAGAGTTTCCTGAAGAATTTTACTCCAGGTGCTTGCAGTGTGACCCTGAAAGTGAAAAAGTGAATTGCCAATTGGGTGTTTGACAAGCGCCGTTTATCACTTGTGCATGATGATACGTGAGGCATTACTTAAGACAAAAAGAATTGTAAATCTGAATGACCTGTGGGACTTGGTCAATGTATACGAGCTATAGACGTCTTGCTGCAGAAGGAAATTAATCAAAACCAATAATTTGGACATGATCTTTTGTGTCTTGACAGATTATATATTCACACACTTGAGACAGACTAGTGGCTTTTTTTTGGGAGACTAGGAGGAAGCCAGGAGGATTGCTGGTTTTATTTCTGTTTCTCAGTCTAATGGTGCTTGGATTCACCAGCCATTCTCCAGTGTTTAATGAACAGAATCTGTGAATCTATATGGGAACTGCAGGAGTACTAAGGCTAAACCCAAAAATTTCTAATTCAAAAACTGGTTGGTTTTATATTCCCTCTCACTTAGAGAGGCCTCTGTGGCCTAGAAATTCTTTATTGTGTAATTCTGAAATCTGATAATAGTTTATTCCCACATACATAGAGGACACTTGAAAAGACAAGTTGTATCAGGCAACAAGCAACAGAAGCTGCCTTTTTTAAAATAATTTTATGTGGAACATCCTAACAACTTCAGTAATATGATACTATATACGTGGTAATACTTTTTATTGGCCACAAGAGCCTGTAAAAGTGGAATAATTAAAATTCCATATGAAAAAATATGTTAAATGTTAATTCTAAATCTGTGGGAACTTCATATGTTTTACCGAAATAGAAATTTTGAGGCACTTTCCTCTTCCATCCCAGCCCCCACTGCCTTTCACAGGTCTAGCAATATTTGGCTAGAATAGATTCATTTTCTCTGTGGCCTTGGCTTTATCCACCCAGCCAGCCCAGCTTAGGCAGTATTGCCCTGGGCACTGAGGTTTTGAGCTCCCATGTCTGTTTTGGGTGTTTGTGACCAACAACTGTAAGGCAAATGTGAACTCTGCAAAATAGAGGGAAGACCAGATGCTTTAAATAATCCTTTAAATGCTAAAGTTTACTCTTATGGTGTATACAGATTCAGGACATTAAATATGTTGATAATCTCGTTCCAAAAAATCCCTTTGCTTGTCTGTAAGGATTTGACCGGTATGTCATCTGCCAAGACATATGTCATGTCTTTTCATACAGTTGCAAATAAAATATGCTGCATTACACTCTCCAAAATAAAGTCTCAGTAAGGTCTCTCAGCCTTAACCCTACTTTTCTTTTCCTCCTGCAGTACATGGCTGTAATAACTCACCAAGTTTATTCAGTCAGCATTTTAAATACTGTATGTGTTCCCCTTCCATCATTCATAATATGAGATGATGAAAAGCACTGTAACTAATTTTATGCAACACAATGAAATTAAAAGCTTTTGGTATTACTGTACTGCAGGTATAAATCTAACTAAATGTGGTGTTGGAGTGAGATGGACTATATAGGTAAGTGTTGGAATAATTTAAGGTTATTCGGCATTTTCTATGGATGTCTCTTCTTGTTTTTTCACAAATACCATAAGTAATTGTGTGGTTAATAAAGTCTTTAAGTGTCTGAGCTTGCAGTTTTCCAGTACCTTTATTCATTAGCTAAGAAAAAGTAAAGCTAATGGAAGACAATCCATTTCAGTGAAACTGTAGATTTGCTTACCCATCATAGCAAAATGTTAATTTGTGTAATATTTTAGTGTCACATTAACTTACGTCATGTCTAGTATTTCAACATATGCACTGATAAATTTCAGAGAACTGGACAAAATATTAGATGTATATTCTTATGTTTCATTTTTATCTATCAAATTCTACATGTTTTTTATAATGTGGACATTAACTAAAATATTGCTTGAAGTCTGAGGGTCTACTTTGTGCTTGTATACCAACATTTACATGACTTAGGACACATTCATAACTTTTCCCACCTCCCTTATTCAGTATCATTTATGTACCCTGGTATTTACTTCTCCCAGATACATAAATATATACCTTGCCTCTTATTATTATTCCTGCTGTTTATAGTATGATATATTAGACTATGTCTGTTATTTCTAGTTGTACTTAAAATGAAGCTTCACTCATTTATAAAGTATTAGATTTACTCTCCTGAGATAATTTTTAGATGTACCTTTTATCCATTTTATGCTTTATGAGGTTTTTCTGCCACCAAGAATCTTGTGGAAGACATCAAGGAGACCTGTGCACGAACATCTAAGGGTCTGCTTAGCATTTTGCAGCAGAGGGCAATGTCAATTTTCTTTTCTTATTGTCTCACTACATTGCCTCTTTCATCTTTGAACTGCAGTTACTTAAAAGTGTGTGCTCCTAATCTGTCTAGGTTACCCTAAACTTTATTGCTTTCATTTTGTATTTACAACTATTTTCCCTCCCCTTCATCAACATTTAGTGTTATCAACAGTTATTCAGCTAGCATCATGTTTCTTCAAGGCTGTTTAGCATTAAAATAAAATATTTTCCGCAATTAGCTCTGTGATTTTCCCTTTCCAGCCTGTCTTCTTCCTTTCCCCATCTTATTTGCTCTTATTAAAAGGAATTCTGAGATATGGAGCATCAACTTATCTCCCAGCACGTGTGTTGGTGAGTTTTCTGCCTGTCTGGGAAACCCAAGGACTGAGGTGCTCACAGAGCTTTTGGGCCAGCATCAAGGGCCATGTGAAAGCATAATATGGATACTCTGTACACAGCAACAGCTCAGAATCCATCTGTAGGAGCCATGAAATCTCAACCTATGACAGCAAGACAATGCTGTCTGGCTTCTCAACCCATAACTTCTATTCAGAGCTCCCTAAATTCATCTGGGAATAAAATTCCATTTCTCTTATATGTCCAAGATAATCTTTTCTCTTTGGTTTTAATGTTAAAAAGTTTAGAATCAAGAGTGGCAGTTCTGGCTAAGCCTGAGCTCCTGGAGACAGGCACAGTGCAGTCTTCCACACTTCTACACATGCATGATTTCTTATGCTGCTGCCACTATTGCAGGGTTTGCTCTGCAGCCCTACGTGCAGCAGAGACATTTTTAGCTCTCATTTATTTTCCAGCACTTTCCTCTTTCCCTCTATTGCTCCATCTTATTCAATTTCACCCAACATTTCCCCCTTTCTTATTGCTGGCAAGTAATTCATGTAGTTATGCATCTCTTCAATGAGGAAGCTTTCTGAGCAATGCCTCCTCTGCAACAGAAAACTTTAAAAACTTTCCTGATATTAAATGCTCACTCAAGTGCACAGCTATCTTTCTCGAGCTGTGCAAACGGGAAAAGAACATTTTTTTTTTTGAGTAGAGAATGCAGAGAAGTTTCTTTTTAGTTTACTGGTTATTTCAGGACATGATGGATGCAGAACATAAATCTCATTTTACTGCAATTATTTTAATTGCAATTATAAATGTTCTGAAATGTGATGTATTTCAAGATAGCGGAGCCATTGAATGAGATCTCCAGCAAAAGCAGAGTAAAGCATCTTGAGAGAAAGTTATAGGAAATCATTTACCCTACTCTTCACCTTTATTTTCTGTCTCTGATATTATTTTTATGTATCTGACATTATTTAGACATTCTGTTAAGAAATAAATCCTGCAAAGTGTTGCTAGCAGTTGTTTTCCTTCTAACAATTTCGACAGGATGTCCTCCAGTCAGCTTTTGGAAAGACTTTCCAGACAGCATCAAGTTTCTTAGTCAGCTTCGGCACTCTAACCTGAAAAATCAAAGAAATTCTTAGTATCTCATCACTAGGAGATCAATGAGTTTATAGGAAAATACAGGGAAAATCAAACTGCATCATTTTCCTACATTAATTAGCTTTCTTAGATTGCTTCTATTATTTGCATTATTCTAATTGTTTCTGAAAAGGAACATTGTAGTTTTCACATTAGTACTGGTATCTCATTTCTAGACTGACTTCTGCAAGGTGAATTTCGAAGGCTCTTTTAAAACAAGATAGTTTTTGGGAAAAGGCTGCATTTGGTATTTTCTGAAAAACAGAGTCTAAAATAAACTTAATATATGAGATCAGATAGTTGGAGATTAAATAAAACATATAATTTCACCGCTTGTTGTGTTTCACCTGACTGTATTTTTCATATCACAACCCATTTTAAGACTGTCAGTAGTATGTGTTCCTTGGAGTGGATGAACAAATATCTTCTTACAGCATTGTTAAATTAGGCAAAGCCACCTAGTAGTATATAATTTCCTTGTGCTTTTGCAGGGAAGAGGCAAGATTCACAACCAAGGTCAGGAGAAAGAAAATGGGACTGTGTCATACTTGTTTGGGACTTACTGGGAAGCGATAAATGAATCCAGTGCAGTATTCTGCCTATTGGCTCCTTTATAGGGAAGCTGAACTTTCAGTACCTAAAGTCACTAGTGTTGAAAATTGTGATATAGTAGATATAGCATTATCTTTTACCTTCACAGTCATGAGTTTACCTGAGTGCCAATGATTTCATTCTGGGGCCATGACCCAGCCAAAAGTTAGAATGACTTTATCAGCACTGCTAGAACTGCCTGACTGCCAGTGTTTCTGATGCTGGGTTTGATGTTGAATAAAACCATTGTTCAGTAAGAACTATTTCCTTGAGGCTTAGTTATAGAAGTGTTTGGGACATGGTGGTTTCTATATTAGCATTTTTGTAGTGAATACTCTTCATTGTAACTTATGCAATTTATCACCACTGACTTTTCCTTCTGCAATTGGCTGTAGAATGAGCCAGAGGAGAATTAAGCACCTAAGAATGAAAACAAATATATCAAAAAATACTTATCTGCATAAATACTGCCATTTCATTCATCACTGATATGCTCTGAATACAACAGGACCAAGTATGACCCCTTGTATCTTTAAATAGATTTCGTGAATTTGTTTACAACATTTCCATTTTATATGGCTCCTATTACTTTATTTCCTATGTCTAGATAATGGGCTGCCTGAGGTGGGACTCTGTCTTCTCTGCACAGAGGAACTTCAGCTCTACAGGGTAATAAGACCCTTGTCCAAAGTCTAATCAATAGAAGATTCAGAAGTAACCTCAATAATTGTGCCAACGCACCAAAGAAAGCAGGACTACTGAAAAGTCTCTGTACCATTTTTAGGCGTCATGACAAAACGAGTGTAGAGCAAATATTTGCTGGCTATAAAGCCATGGCTCCAGTTTTGTAGTCAAAAGTGTTAGGATTTAGACTCGTCATAGAGAAAAGTTAGCTGGATGTTTGATGCTTACATTTCTTTTCCTGAGGCCCAAGTCCCCCAGGATGCCATTGTCACTCCAAATGAAGTCAGTTACCTGTACATCAGTGCCTTGACTTCTTTCTCAGGTTTCTGTCAGAAGTATAAACGAGATTCAAGGTCTTGCTATGCCCTTTGGCTCTCTGGTATTGGCAAAGATCTGAAGTGTGTGTTCTGCAAGGTAAGAACATCACCAATATATTGCGTATTTTTTACCTCATGAATTATATTTTGATTGAAATTTGCAGTGGGAAATCTATATTTTAGTAACGTAGATTTTTTCTGGTAGGCAAATAATGAAGGCATGTGAGAACTTTGTGGTTCTGCATGGATAAAAAAAAGACTAAGAAAAACCCCAAACCCAAAGCTTGTTAGTCAATGGAATTTGTACATGATTGGACTCATGGGTTGATATTTCAATTTATACCATGAAGTACTTTAATATTCATGCACTACATACACTGAAGTTTTTGTTAGTGACCCTGGATTATTTAATTTCATGTGACGATGATCAAAATAAAATGTGACCAAAGCAAATCACTGGTATTTTTCATAACATGCTAGGCTGATTGGTAAGGCTGTTGCAACTTTGAAATAGTATGGAATTACCCTCCAGAAATGTATTGGTGGACAGAGATCAGTTCCAAGACTAAACTCATTTTTTTTTTTTTGGTGCTCCTGGAGCATCTTAACCTCAGAGTGAGATCAGAACTCCTTGTTTATAGCTCAGTTTGTATTAATTTATTTTCAGCAACAGTTGTTTGTTTTTTTTCTGATCAGACCTTGAGACTCACTAAATAATTCAACATGATAAGGCTGCTCCAGATGCTCATTTCCCTTCTGTGAGAATGAAGCTTGTGGGACCAGAAAGGATACCTTTATTTAAAAATAAAAAAATTATATTAATGAAATCAGAGGTACATTCAAGCACTAAAGTGACACATTTTTCCTTGTAATAAAATATGTCTTTGCTTCAGAAACAATGGCTATTTTTGAGTGACTGAAGATTACATCTTGCTAAACAAAGAGTGTGGTTTGATAGTCAATGTAAATGAATGATTTTCATTTTATCCTGATCTGTAAAATATTGTACAAATAAAAATTCAGCAGTTTGCCAATGTACCTTACAGTGTCTGTGATTTTGTTTATATCTCTTTCTGTAGCTTTCGTTAGCTGAGGAAAATCCTCTGTCTTTATGTGTCTTACAGAGAAAGTGGTGTCCACCAACTCCTGTTGGACAGATTTTTTGTGTATCCTGTTCGGTTTTTTTTTAAAAGATAAAACGTATTTCTTTGTTTTGCAAACTGGCATACAAGGAAAAGAGTGCATGAAGGTAGAACTTTGGATCTTCCCAGTGATTTTCTGTGGATCAAAAGCACACACCATAAAAGCCAACCCATTATTCTTAGTTTAGAAGATTATAATTCTCTCTCACTGGACAATGCTTGAAGCCTTCACGATTGACTTCTATATTAACACTGGAAATGGGCCTTCATTTAGTTCAGCAAAACGGTATTAAAGAGAACACAGCAAGATGAACCTTCTGTGATCAAGAAGAGCTTGGGAGTTCAAAAAATATTTTTCAACAAGAGATAATGAATTATGACTTAATCTGAAACCGCACAGGTAGTTGAATGGGCATATATAACATATAATCATTCTGTGAACGTTCACTGAAATTCCCCTTTCAGTTACTTGAATTTTGTACCAGTAGACATGTAAGAACTTTAAGATTATTTATCTAGATGAGTTTTACAGGACTTTCAGGCAATCATTACACTGATGCCCCTAAAAAAAATATTTCAGATCTTTTACTGCTCACTGAATAAAAACGTTGCTTTTGTTTTTGTTTAGGTGCACAAGCAACATACATTGTACATAGTCTTTGTGTACATTGTACAATACACAAACACTAAGACTTTTTCTTTGATCTTGAAAAATAGTGTATGCTAATTCTAGGGTAATTTATTTTATCCCAAGTTTGCTAGATTTTTAAAGTTTAATTTTCCTCTTTCAAGTCAGCTTTGGAGAAACATGCAACTGCAGTTGCTGCAATACTTCACTAAGCATCAAATTGAAAAGAGAAGGAACAAAGATCTAAGAACATTAAACTGATGTTTTACACTTCCAACTGATGCATATAAAATCTAAAGTATGTACAGCAAAAGACCATTATCACGTTAAAGTAGGAACATAAAAATATATGAGTCTATCTGAGTTGTGTTGATAACTGAGCTTGAGGAACGTGCATTATGTCATGATCACTGACAGCTTTAACTAGACAGGAAAAAGCAAGCACCTTTTCTCTGATAACAGTTGGTGCATTGATAATCTTTACTGACCTTATCTGAAGAATAATAAATGCTTCGGTTCCTCACTTTGTCCTTATTCCTTTTTTTGGTTGATTTTTTTATTTCCTTTGCCTTTCAGTGTCAGATTCCTCAGATAAACATGAAAAAACATCCAGCCTTTTGACCTGCACTAAAGGGTTGGCTGAGAAAGCTGGCAGCAAGACACCTTCTAAGTGCTCTTGGTTTAACATATGGATTAAGGAGTTCCAGATATTTTATAAGGCCTTGTGAAGTGATGACTCTGTTAGCAGCAAAGCCAAAGGGATGCAGAGGAGTTACCCCTATCAAGGTGATAACCCACTGTGCAAAAGAAACTGATATGTACAAATCCCAGGGTTATAAATCTGGATAGGTGAATACTTTTCCTTAATGCCCCACCTCTAGGTCAGGTTCTGCCCAGACAAAATACACTATTTTATCTAATTGTAAGCAGCAGGAGTGTTTATAAGGGAAACAAACTTTCTAGAAATCCCAAGATAACATGGGAAATATATTGAACTAAATAAAGATGAGTGTCCTACATATAGAGTCTTCAAGTTGGTGCACTGTTCAAATATTGATCAGGAAGAAAATCTCAGAAAAAGTATCAGATCAAAAGCCTTTTGCTTTGTCTAGTCCTAATGTGTTGAGGGTTTAGGTCAAATTCCAAAAGACACTGTGACAATCATGCTGCCTCAAGAAAGCCAAACACTTACTGGTAATTTCACTATCTTTGCTGTATATAAAATAGGGACTGGATATTCTACACAGTATGTACTTCTAATTTTGATTTTAAAAAAAAACCAAACAAAAATATTTTCACATAATTTAAAAAAATGTTCCTTATTATGTGACATGATTCTTTGAATGAATTACTTAAAAGGCCACATCATAAAACAAATATAGATATTAAAACACATCATAGGCTTCTTGTATTAGCCTAATTCGGTTTCCTTGTTTACAAAATAAACATAAATATAAATATTTAATACAGTAGCTGCAGTAAGAAAAAGTACAAACTGTTATTACTGTGAGAATGCTGAGCACAGTGGAAACTATCTTTTAAATTACAACTTTCTCTTACCTTGAGCTAGAGCCTTTTTTCATAAAGGAAAAAGTCATAGTGCATTAATGGCAAATATCCATCAGGAAATAAGTCTAAAAGCAACTCAGAGAAGTATATTGCTTTGAGAAAGATGGCTTTGCGTTTGTGCTGTGTTTATAATAAGCTCAATACCAATATCTTGAAAATAACAGTAAATATTTAACCTTAGGAATATTTCATACTACTGCAATAAATGTTTAATACAATGTAACTTTGCAGTACTTCAGAAAGATATTGCTACAAATATTTATCTCGAATTTTAATTAAATACATGCATAATCCATGAAATAAACTACATCAGCTTTGATTCAGCAAGCTGCTCTGCAGAAATGCGGAGGTATGTTCGCATGCAGCTGTTCTCCTTCTTAGACCCTAAGACTGTGTGTTTGAGCTCCCAACCCTTGCCCTGATTGCAGATTCATCAGTGTCAGGACTATTCCTCTATTCTAACCACGCTTACACAAATTCACTTACTAACAAAATCAGAGTCTGTGGTACCAAGCGCTCTACAGACTTAGGACTGCAACATTTGCCTAGCAGTCCTCAGAATTAGATGATACCTTCTGCTCCCACAGCCGACAAAATGGAATCATAATTGCATTAGGCTCAGGAGATGTTCTCCTTCTGGATTGCTTCCAGAATGCTGAATATCCAGCCTTCCTCTCCAAGGCTTTACTACTTGTGAAAGAAAGTAAACATTCTTTCTTCTGCTGGTACAGGGATAAAATTATTTTTATTCTTATACTGGAAAGAGTAGAGGGTACATCGAATTCAGAGAAGAGCAACTCCAAATGCTGGCAGGCCAAAGTATGGAGTTTCCAGCCTAAAATCACTGTATGGCTTTGCCTATAATGTATAGCAAGAGCACGTAGCCTTTTATGGTCTCTGGGAACATAAAATTTCTGACTATCTTGTGCACCTCTTAAATAGTTCCTTGTGTCCTAAGGTCACCGAAGCTCACCTGTTTTCCTCAGATTATGTAAATTCTTGGAAGTCATCAGTCAGCCTTACATTTACACATTTTGTTTGAAATGTCATTGTCTTTAAAACCACAGGCAAGGGGCTATTTTTCCACAATTAGATTTCTAGTGACTGAAACACTTCTAAAAACTTCTGAAATAATTTCTAGTAGTGAACTACTGCTGAAGGTCTAGAGAGAGGTGGTGGTAGGGTATCACTCTTTGTCACAGGGATCAGTGCATCTTCCCTTAAAAGGTATTTTTATCTACTGGTTAAACAACTCTGTAACTGAACACCAGGACAACAATTTTGAGAATTGTTGCTTTAGTGCTACAGTGGAAATGGAACCTGTATTTCTTGAAATAACATGTTGACAAAGCAACAAACATCTTCTTTTTGTAAGCCATAGTGCAATAGTCTGTGATCTCTTTGACTCATATTGGAATGATTTCCAGCTTTTAAAGAACGTTTTTCTGGGAGATGGAAATGAGGAAAAAATAATCAGGCAAGAAATTATCTATAGTTTAAGTCTCTTTGCCACTTTCTCTTTTGGAAGCTATAACTTCATTTCCTGATTCTGTTTTTGTAGAACTGGTTATAAAAGCAAGGAAGTGAAATATTGGTGTTTTATATTTTCATAAATTATAACCAAACCCATTTTACTTAGGTGCCCTTTCTCTTATATTAGTATTTACAAAACTTTATTACTATTTTTAATGCTGAAAAGACAGCTAAAAATAGAAAACTTTTCTTCATTTGACATGTCTGGTACTGCTGTGACTCTATAATTTTTTCTTCTAAATTGCCAATCTGACTAGAAGAAAGAGATCCTCAGTTGAAATAGAATTGACATTTATAGTAATAAAATCTTTTTTTATGCCATTAAAATACTGCAGAAGATTAGTAAAATTAGGCAAAGGTTATGATGAAAGTAGTAAAGATTGATTGAGCACCTTATTTTTCTGGATTCCTCATAATATAGCAAATGGTTGTTATCTAACTCAAGACAGTCAGAACTGTGTACTGAATCATGTAATTAATGTATTTGAATGTCTGTAGAAGATCCCAAGTTGAGTAAACCTGCTCAGCCACCCCAAGGAGCTGCTTGGCCATCAGCACCCTTTGCACTGCAGAAACATTGTGCCAGGAACCATTAGGAATAACAATGTCCCAGATCCTGTAAGCAGTGATCATCTGAGCAATTCTCTAGTGACCTCACAGAAGTGTGGCAAGAAGAGAAGAATGAGTTCTCTTACAATTTTATAAAGCTGAAGCTTTGCACTGATTTCAGTGGGGTTTGGATGAACCTTCAGAACTGCACATATGGGAAGTGTGGGTTGTTACTCAAGCTTTGACTTGCTTTATAATCCGTACTGAAAGATACTTACCCCTCAAAGTTCCCTTCAAACTGATGACTATTTTCGAGCACACCATCCTGAAAGGACCATCCTCTGTAATTGCTTTTCAATCTGCACCAGTTATTAGTTGTCCATTTGAGCAATTTGTTACAAATAAAGGCATTTCTGAAGCCATATTTTGATGGTGCTGAATGGGGAGTCCTTAGAAAATCCCACATCTATGTTGCTATGAGATGTGCTTAGAAAAGAATTAAGACGGACAGAGGAACGCTGTATGCATAGAAAATATTTGGATCATAGCTTGATAAGCCTGAAAGCATCTCAGGCTGAAAAACTTTTAAAAAATACTATTGTAGTTTGGGCCATTAGTTATTCCATGCTGCGTTCTGTATTCTTTGTGTGTGGAATACTTTGATAGAAGCATTCCTGCCTTTTGAACTGTGCACTGTTTGTCGTAACAGCATGGGATGTTGTGAAAGTTAAAAATTACACTGTCAGATTAATCATTTTAAAAAAAGATCCTTTTAATCATTGTATAAAAGGATAACCTTTGACAATGCAAAGATGAAGGCAAGTAAATGGCTTTTTAGAAGACAAAATTGGTTTAGATTTTTTCACATGACCTAATGATCTGCTGTTGTTTATATTTTGTAGTTTAGTTTTTCTGCCCCTCAGCAGACATTGTGTCCTTCAGCCTGGCTTGGTTATTTTAGTGGTAAGTTATAGTAGATTTGCCTGCATATCCACCCCCTTCCTAGTCACTTTTCAGAGTGGATCTATGCTTTTTCTCTGTTTCTTATGAGTTAGCATGGCATTTTGCAAACTGCAGTACATTCTGAAAAGGCAAGAAAGCAAATCATCATTGTCCCTGCAGTATCAAACCAATGCTAACTGCAGTTTAAAGGGAATGAGGTTTGTTTTTCTGAAGATCATGAAGGCCACAATTTTAAGGAAAATATTTTCTCTAAACTATTCATGAGTGGCCTATGCCCATTCTACCTACAAGAAGTAGGGTATTTGCTTTTATTTCCCTGTGCTTCTGTTTAGGTAGGTGGCAATCTTACATCTTGTAAATACAGGGAAAATGTTTACAAAACAAGAATATCTTGTTCTATGTCTGCACATACAGTTACCATACAGATTAATTTCTGGAGAAGCTGGCTTTATCTGAGCAATAATCAGTAGTCTGGGGATACCTCTGTGTACTACATCCATGGTGTACAAGCTTGAGGAGAATTCCAAAGAGCTAAAAAATATGGACAAGTTGTTATGAACCTCATCGCAAGGTTAGTATCCATTTTCAAAATGTCATCAGGTCTTCCTATAAAGAGCAAAGGTGCAACTGGTTAGAGATAATCAGTGTTTAACTGCTTCTGTCTCTGCTGTTTAAAGATCTACATGTACATGTGAAACGCTAAGGCTGTGATTCATGTATAGGAATCCAATGCTGCATTCTTTCCCTCCTCCTATCCAGAGGTCGGTCTTACTCCTTTTAGAGCACTGGGAGGAGAATCTGGAACCTTCCAGTCACAGTCACAGGACTCCATGAAAGCGCTGAAGGGACTGCTCTGCAGCTAAGTCTGTGCTACATTTGCTGTCAGAACCCCAGTGAGGCACTAAAGACTCCACCAGCTAGCTTGGACTGTGATTGCTCCCCTGTTGTGTAACATCACACCCTAAAGATACACCTGGCAACGAGACAGGTCATTGTGCTGACACAGGCACAAGGAAAGAAGATGCTTAAAGGACCTTCAAAAGAGGCAACAGCTGTAGATAAACACACAGACATGCATAATGTCAACAGGAACTGCTTATGGCCAAGCACTTATGAAAATTTGGTACACTGCTCTATGATAGTGCCAGACCCTCTGGAAAATCAGGACTCCATTGTGAGGGCTGAGCACTTCTGAAAAGGCAGCCTGCAGAACCAGTGCAGATGGCCTGGCCCTCTCTCAACAGGCACAGTTCACAGTATCAAGGACAGCGAGTGGGATTGGTCTAATGGGTTGTAGAGGACAAGAGGCAGACATGAGCTGGCAAAGGAGAGGCTGTCAGGTGCAGCAGCTGGCCCAACAGGCATGTTTGCCATGTCAGGATGCTGCTCTCTCTCTGATCCAAGTACTGAACTCTAATTGTATTTTCAATGTGTTGATTATCATGGTCAAGCCTATATTTTTTTTTTTGAGAGTTGTGTATTTCTGTTTGAAATTGGGCCAGCTACTGGCTGAGAAGGTGAACTAAAAGCTCAGAATCAGCCACAGCCACCTGAGATTGCTAGAAATTCCCAAAGAGAGAACTCAATGTAATCTTGACTCTCTTATTCACAAAGAAACACCTAATTGGTCCCCAAATTCCCTAAATTAGTGAAGATATATTCTTCCCCTTCTTTTTTTTTTTTT
>VXBA01001332.1:877111-1081392 GCA_013399895.1 Serilophus lunatus
TTATTGGCTGCCTCTTTCTACCCCCTGCATGAATCCTAACAGAAAAGCTCTAGTATTTCAAATACTAAAAATGCAAACCTGAGCAATCTTTAGGAAAAACAAAAAATATTTATGTTAATGAGGTGATACAAATTCATAGTTGTTGTCACTCAAATAACCTTGACTCTGAACACAACTGGGAAATGGAAGCGAAAATTGGGTCACTTCATCTTTCTGCTTCCTCTATAATAAATCACTCCAGCAGATAGAGAGAACATATATAGAAGAGAGATCAGATCATTTGTGCCAAAAGTTTTCAAATATATATTCAGGTAAGCTGATGCAACAGGGCCACTTCACATTGTGGGTAACCTTTTGTGGCGAGTTAAAAAGAACAGTCTAGGAAACTAGTTTTAATAGTAAAAGCAAGCAGTTATATTTATTATTGCTATAGAAAGACATACAAGTGCACTGCCTTGCCACAGAACTTAATAGAGACCTCATGCAATCACAGGACAAGGGGTGACTAAAACCTTGTAGGAACAATGAAGCTGCAGAGGTTTAACAGCACATTACCTATTCCACACTCACTGTGGAGAGCATGTCCCAACCCCATTTCCAGCTCTGTAACACAGAGAAAACGCATTGGCACATCTGAACCCTAATGCTCCTGACCCAACTGCTTCTGCGGTTTGGGCTAAACTGCACGTATTCCAAATGGTCTCATAGCACAGAAAGAGTATTTTGCAATATTTTAATGTAAAAGAATTTAGGCTCAGAAAGGATATCAGAAGGGTTGAAGTGACGGGACTTGGAAGAGATCGACACAAATTTAGTTGAAGGTCTTCATTAGGACAGCTATACTTGGATCTTTTCAATATTCAACTAGGTAAAAAGAAACTTGGAAGATTCAAAAAGTCATAAATTTCAGATATTCTCACTACTTTATTGTACAAATGATTTTTAGAGTCGGAGTTAAATTTTTGCAAGATCATGCTGGTAAGTGTTAGCTGCCCAAATATCACCCAACGTTTTCGTTGGTTTGATGGACATACTCCATGGCAGGTGGCGGTTTCAGAGGCAAAGGATTTGAGGACAAGGTTACAGTACAGGTACCAGGGTACACTGAAGGAAGGATAAATTTCATATGGGAACTCAGCACATGGAGAGTTATTCCACTGCAGAGTACTGGGTTGTCACGTTCTTTTATGGGTCCTAAGGAAGTGCACCCCTGTATCTTATGCAATGGCACCTAAATAAGAGGAGATCCTGATCCCTGGAGCTTGCAGATGATTATGGGAAGGAAACAGAAAAGAAGGAATTAATTTTACCAAACTCTGTGTTTGTATTGTTGATTACTGATCTCTACTAACAGCAGGGAATGCACTCTAGTAAGTGGTAATCTATGTAGCTCAAGTAGGAGAGTTACATTTACAGTTATATCAGATTGAAAGCACTTAAAAGCCTAATTTTGTCAAGTATGATCTACTGACCTTTCTGGTTCATTTTCCTATAAATCAGACATTAAAACCAGACCATACCTATAATTTTTTCAGGTACTGTTTTGTTTAACTCTTACATTGCAGTCTCTTCTAATATGAAAAGATGCTTGATGTAACTAATATATTTTTTGATCCTAGGATTAACCTCCAAAATTCCAAATCAAAGCCAGAATGTGATTTTATAACCGATGGGTGAAATTGCCATTTACTAGAACTGAAATGACTTCTATTTTACCTTTTCACAGGACAAGACCCTTAAAGTGAGAAGTTATGTCATTCAAGATTCACAGGTATTTCATTGCAAAGGTTTTTGAAAAACTTTTTAACCTTACCTTATGTTACCCTTCAACAGCAGTTAATTATTATAGCAGGATCACTGCTCTGTGGAAGCAGAAAAGAATCATTGTTCTTGATTGCAGCTCTAATGATTCAAAAAGTGCAATTTCACAATTAGGCATGCATTTAAAAGTTGTTTACTTGACTTTACTTTCACAGAATTCAAGGTAATGCAGTTACCATGGGTAAGTTTTTGCACACATTGATGGTATGCTTTAAAATTCTACCCATCCTGTCCTCATCTCATAAACATGACAATACTTTGGAAGTATTTGGATTCCCCTCCTAACTGACATCTGATGGTTATCACCTAGGAATAACCTTCATTTTCAGCAAGTGACCCAGGCTGAACAAACACAGAGTGCTTACATATTTTACAAACCCACAGTTTATACAGAGATTATTTTATGTTTGGATATCACTCTTGTGCAACTGGGAAAGAGCCAGCTGCAGATCTGTATAAACAACAGATTTTGCACATTCGATAGTTCTTAAGGATCTGATGCAGTATGAGGTATAGTGAAAATCTAGCAGTTGAAATCTAGCTCAACCCAACAGATTTATTTTTTAATTTTTCTATTTTTTTTTCTCAAAAATAGCAATAAGGTGGCATTTAGACCTAAAAATACTGAAAGTAAATCAGATATGTATGCTGTTCTGAATGAGGAGTTGCTAGTGCTTTAAATGACTGCCAGATGTCAAATAGCAAAATGTCGCCTCCTTCCACACAAGAATAGTTGACTAATAATTCACTTTAGAAGACTGAGAGTCCAGATCTCTGTCAGGGATGTATTTAAGCTATAACATTTGATACAAGCTAGGGGAGAAGATGCAAATATGGATGTAATATAGTTTACCCTATAATCAAAGGAAGAAGAAAAAGTCTTTGCATTTTAGGATACTGGGCCTTCATAAAACAAGAATTAAGAACAACTGCCAAAAGCAAGTTTCCTTTCTTCTACCAAAGAAGAAGCAGTAGCTTATGACATTGGTTAAAAATTCATGGCCAGTCTGAGAGCATATATTTTGCTGTAATAAATTCTCCTCTTGAGGGGAATGATGGCTGAACAAAATGTGACATACTTCTACATACACATGCAGATACCTATGTCCCATATGTGTGAATAAGTGGTAATTCCATCTGTTTAGGAGTTTTTAATTTCCATATTTTAATGAGCTTTTTATCATATGCAGAAATTATATCCATTTAGTGCATGTCTCCTATATAGTCAAAACTCACCATGTTTATGATTGAGATTATGGTTGAGCTATATATGAACATTTTTCAAAATAATTTCCTTAATCTTTGTGTATTACCACAGGTTCAACTAAAGAAAATCATGCTGCACTATTTATTATTCTATGTGGAAGAAATCCATGCAGCAGTGGATGAGGAAAGCATTCTGACTGCATAACTTGTTTACATTCAAAAGGCTTCAGAGAGGTAAAATCACAAGAGACTGGAGAAAAAGAAATCAGGGAATCGAGGTACAGTCATTAATTAAGAGACCATGTGAAACATAAAATAAGAATAGTAAGAATAAAAGGTGAACTTTTATAATGGAAATCACAAAATTTTCTGCTAGAGTAAGAGCTGATCTGGAAAAGGAGGATAGGCAGAAATAATTGACAAAATCTGTTGCTTTTACGAAAGAGAAGGAGAAATTTTTGGAGAGATGGAAAAGGCTGGAGTTATAACAATGTCAGATCACAATGTTTCTTATACTGGTGTTAGTTAACAAGCGAAAGAAGTTAATGTGTTAAATCCATCCAATGGTTCTATGACAAATTTAATAATTTTTGCCATTAAGCTATGGTTACTGTTGAAGGAAAGAGTAAGAGGTTTCATTAAATGTCTTAAGACTGCTTGAAAAAATTACAGACTATAAACTTGAAATAGTCGTTGGTTAAAGTAAGCTGTGTACATTCTGTAGTACTGTATGCTGATATTAGAAATTTTAGTTAATCATGAAACTGCATTGGACTTACCAAGGTAGGCTATATCTGCTAATTGGCAGATATATAGATATATATATACGTATTTTATGCTAAATTTTGAACAAGAGAGACAATTGAAATAGATTTTTTTTTCAATGACAGATACCAATTTTCTTACTTCTGATGGTTTTTGCTGAGCTTGAAAAACAAAGCAGACTTATTTTTCTTCTTGCCCATTGTAAGGCCTCAGTGGTCCATCAGATATCTTTGTAGAATTGTGTGCTGCTGTGGTTTATGGATGCTATTTCTGGACCCCTCAGAAACATATCTAGTTCTGTGATGAGTTCTGCTTAAATTGCCCAAAATTATTTCATATGGAATTATTTCAGTTAAGCATTAAAACCAGTGGACAACATTAAAACTATCCCCACCGCATACCCCTCTAATTTGTATGACAGGAGGCTTTGCTCAGGAATTGAATGTTTAAAAATGACTGGTAAAATATTTGCCAACATACAGGCTTTAAAATGTTACTCAATTTATTGTTAGAGTATAATGTTTTATGCTCTTTAGAGGCAGCAATTTGTGGGCAACTTGCAGGACTGTGATTCTGGTGTGAGAAAGTGGGCGTACAGAGGAGTTGAAAACCCTTCAGCCCCTGAATAAAAGGCCAGGGAAAATATGGTTCTTTAAGATTACATTATTCACACAATGCCAGCCAGACTTGCTACAAATGTTAAAAAACTGCTGTTCTTTACTGTTTTTCTGTTCCAACAAGTCTGTAAATTAAACTGAACATAAAATAACTGGGAGTGGTATTGTTGCATGTAGGAGGAGTCGATCTCTGTTGTGGTATGCTGTGAAAGAAGTTACTTTGGCTGAAAACAGCTACAACCTGGAGGAATGAGATATGTATAAAAACAAGATTGCTGTGATTTTTAAGGGTGACAATCATATTACACTGTCCTGGTGAGACATGTGAGACTTGAGACTGTGGAGGATAACTGTATGGTGCCAAGAATTATACTCATAGCCTTTTTTCAGCATCTGGTTTCCATTCCTCCTTCTCCTACACTTCTATTGTGTAGTTTTGAATTTTTTTCATACTCTTAGCTCTGTACTAACAATGCACAGTAATGCATTCTACCAGCACAGTAATTAAACCAAAAAAAGATTATTTTAAATTTGGTCACACCCAGCCTTTTAATGCTTCCTGTAATATTTTTTTTTTCCATTTTATGCTAATAAAATTTTCCTCTGCTTTAAACTGTACAGGGCCGATCAGGATGTATATAGCAAAAGGAAAAAGAAGAGCAAACTGGCTGATTTGTCAGGAGAAACCCTGACAGAGACTTTGTTAGCTGTGACTTGGCTCTAGCTCCTGTCTATACAGGACACATGGTCTAACAGCCGTGTGGGGCTCATCTGCAGCAATGAACTGTATATTCTGTTCAGTCACTCGCCCAGCTCCACCGTGCCTGGCTGTGTCTCACTTAGTTTCTACAGACTCCTTTATCCACCAGAGTCACGCTGGGTGCTCCTCTCTGACCCACTGTTTTCTGTCTGACTGTGCCCTCACAAATTATGGGGTTTGGTTGATTCATTTGTACATATGATGAGACCCAAACCTGTTCAGACCCTGCTTCTCTGTCCTGTGGTAGACAGCATTTAGCAATGTGATGTGGCATCTGCCTTTGACCTTGACACTTACGTGGTTATATTGTGTTTCAGGGAATTGAAAACAGTCAGAGGTAAATTGTAGGATAGTGCAGTATGATGACGCAGATGATGAGAGCCTTGGCATAGCTGAGTGGCCCAAAGATCTTCCGGCCTGTTATGTGGAGTTGATGCCCTTTAAAAGGGGATACTTCTCTGGGAAAGCCCCTTAGAGAGCTTTATTTGTTGTTCCACTGTTGCACTACTAAAATGTTCTCTTTTTTTTTTTTTNATTTTTTTTTTTTTTTTTTTTTTTTTTTTTATTGCTTTTTCTTAAGAAAAAACTTTTTTTTTTTTTTTTTTTTTTTTTCCTTTGTGCTTTGTGACAGGCAAGGGGGGAAAGCAGCTGATTTGATTTACTTCTTATTTTGGTACAACTGTCACTTCTTTAGTGATGGTTTTTGCTTGGACTAATCTGTATGATGTTCAGAAGGCATAGTTTGAAATAGCATTTCAGCATTGTTGTTCAAATGCAACATACTCAAAGATTAGACAGGCAGTGTTTTAGCAGCTGCATTTAATTTGCAGTGAGTTAGTCACAAATGTGTCTATTCATATTTTAGCCCACAATGTGGTAGAACTGACAGTACAGCCACCTTCCAGAATCCTCCTCTTTTATTTATTTATTTTTTACGGAGAATCAAAGCTCTTTCAAATTGCTAAGAGGCAGTCTTGTTTCCTGTGGTACTTAGTCTTCAAATAAATTATTTTTTCCTCCATTGGAACCTATTTTGTTCTGTCTCAGTGCAAACCATTCAACAATAACGTGTCAGCACTAAATTACCTTCAGGAAGGTCAGTGGGACAAAAATAAATAAATCATGTGATTTGAAGAGATGTATCTGAAATACACTTGCATACTCTTTTTCTTGGCATAGTCACCCGCTCTCTGAATGGTTTTGCTATGCCCAGGAATTCAGAAGACAAGTATGCAAAATAAACTCAACTATTATTTTAGCAACTGTTCATGTTAATTCACAACACAGTTTCCTACTAAACCTCTAATATTTTGCAGTCATCTTAAGTCATGTGGTTACAGCTCAAGCCTGCAGTTTAAGAGCTCTGGTTTGTTTCTCATATCTGTCAGAAGTTTCTTATGGTGTTGTGGGCAAAATCTTTATTGTCCATTTATGCTGTAAGATCTTACAGGAAGACATCATTCCTCCAGTTGGGTGAGGATCTCAACAAAAATACATA
Organism: Serilophus lunatus; assembly: GCA_013399895.1. Classification (NCBI taxonomy): domain Eukaryota; kingdom Metazoa; phylum Chordata; class Aves; order Passeriformes; family Eurylaimidae; genus Serilophus; species Serilophus lunatus. Next base: position 883,779 of record VXBA01001332.1, read on the forward strand.
TAAATAGGGATTCATAGATTGTAACATGTATTTATTTAGCATTATAGAATAAATACACTATTGTTTCTATGTTATGGATGAAAATTAAATATAAATGCATAGTGATTTTTGAGTGATGTTTACTTTCACAATAACTAATATGAATAATTTAAAATTTTCAAGCGTCACAACTGCCACTACATCTGTATATTATTAAAATACTGGTAGTAATATGTTTTTACACATATATCAGTAAAAGAGAGCTATATTGCACAGAGTGACATTTAAATTCACATAAATCAATTTATGCTTATGGTTTCATGTCCCTGGTACTTTTAAAATAACTTCTTAATATATATCTGCCTCCTGTCAGTATATGAATTTAACTGGAGAGCTATTTTCAATAATTACAGTTCGTTTCCCAAGAATCAGATATTAGTGCACATGAAAGATCATTCCTGACTTGTTTTCAGCTGCCTTGAGAGTTTTAGTTATTACAAGTTAATTGAACCAGAAAAACTGAGGATAAAAGTTGACTTATCAAATTGAATTCTGTTAAAGTGACTGATTGTTGAGTGAGGAAAGGCAACAATAGGTGAGACTGTACTATCATCACCTGCTTATTTTTAAGGACTAGATCAAAGAGGTGAAGAGGATGTTTGGTTCCTCATGGATGCCTGAAGTCAATGCCTGCATCTGCAATTTTTTGTAACTAATTGCACTTTGGAGTTGCTACCTGAGCAGCCTTGGTGCAGCCTCGGGCAGACTGATGCTGGAAATTGTAACAGAAGAGCTGTATTTCCTTTCCTATATAAAGACCCTTAGTGGGAATTTTTTTTAGTGTGCTTGTCTAGGGGGCATTTGTGAAGCTGCCAGGTTTTCCCTGCATTGGTATAGCTCTCACAGCCATACCAGCTATTCAGTGCTTTTTCATTCACCCAGAAATGATGGGACAGAGGTGCTGAGTCAGCCTGTAAAACACCGCTCTAACTGGCATCTATGAAAGTCTCCCTTTCTCTCCACATTTAAATGATTCTACAGACAAAGGCTATAAATCAAAATAATTAAATAATTTTAGATTTTATTTTGTTTTGTTTCCTTGCCCTTCTTTTTTTAGCAAGATAGGTAAAGGATAGTAGATGGAAAATATAGAAGTGTTATCAGGTGAATGGAAAAATTTCTCTAAAAAAAAGTTCCTGTGGAAGGAATGTTTCTCTCAAAACCCGTTTATTGAATATACATCCTTACATGAGAATTTTCATTTTAAGATAGTGAAGGCAACAACCATTTTCCAATATTAAAATTATGTTGACACAATTTTTTGCTTGGTTGAATTTTAAGGATGATACAATCACCCATGTTTCCTGAGGGATTTGGCTACTCAGATCCCATTAGAAAAGTCTCAATCTTCATCCTAATATTGACTGGAGAAACCATTATATTAAATTCTATTATAAGTTGTTATCTAACATGCTCATTGTTGAGTGACAAGAAGAAAATGATAATGTGTTCACCTAGGGACTGTAAGACAAATGTTTCATGTGTTCTGTAGACTTCTGTTAGATAACATTATGGTCATATTACACTAAATAGGCACATCCTGCTTTTTTATACTTGAAAAAGAATTCGAGTTACTGGCACAGGCAGATTCTTAAAAGACAGACCATGGTTTTTCAGCTTGATTTTTGAGATGAGTGCATTTTCTTGACATATTTCTGGAATTACTAAATTTCACAGAGTTCTAATTTGACATTACATCAAGTAAATATTTTCTGTGTGTTACGAAATGGAAATCATAAGTACCATTGCATATTACATACATTATAAATAGGCCTATCTCCTATTTTTTCAAATGGCTGGCTGCCTATTCTTCATGTGATATCAAGATTTTGTTAGAAAGGTACAGAAATCTGATTTTAAAAGAAATCTGTTTCTTTAATACAAATGTTTCTAAATCTCTTAATTACATGGCACCACAGGGTTTTGCTGTTTCCATTTAAACCTTTAAATTAAGCCCTGACTGATAACCAGGCTGGTGATACTTGGCCATGTCACAGCTGTCACCCAGAAGTCCATTCCACATCCACTCCAGCTCTTTATACTGGACTACAAGATGTCCTTAGCCTTGGGCATGTGGTCAGCACAGCAGCAGCTTTCTTCTGCTTGGCAAAATGCTTATCAACTTTTCCTACCTTAAACATTTTGGTCAGGCTAGGAATGGAGATGCTGTTTCTTGTTTTCATAGCTGACTTTTTTTGAGTATCTCTAATAACAGCGTGTTTCCTGTAAATGGAGTATCACTTTGGGTGTGACATATATGACTTGTATATCTCAATGAGGTTTGGAGGGTTTCTTCTTAAACTGAGAGGAAAATTGTAACACTTCTTATAGGAGAAAAACAACTGATTGCTCTGAGAGAGAACTGATACAAGGGCATGTCAAGACAATCAGTGAGATCTTGAACTTTGAGAAATAAGGCAATATTCCACAAAAATGTGCGAAGCTGGGCTGACTTGGAATGATTTATCTCCTATTTGTCTTGGATGCTAAAAGAGAAGAGAAATATAGTATTGGAAACTTCACAAATGATCAAGCTGAACTGTCAGTATTCTATAATAAAAGAACTCACGAAGAAGTTTTTCAGTACAACTGTCATTTTCAAATACCTATACATTCTCTGTGATTATGTTTCATAGACCTGTATTTCATGTCTTGTAAATACAGATCAACTAACAAATGTGATTCTAGTGAAAACATTTTAAGTGTACTTCCACCTCCTACCCTCAATTATATGATTCAAACTGAAAGTAAAGAGGGCTTTCGAAGGCTTATTTTTTAATAAGTAGTGTCAAAGGAACAAAGAACCATGAACTTATAAGGTACAGTAGCTTCGTGGCTGAGAGCAGAAGAGCACAAAGATTCACATTCCCTCATTGCTTCGGTAGCTCTTTTCAAGATGTTTCCTGTTTGACCTTTGCCACAAAGATGAGGTCTGTCCAGAATCGTTGAGTAAAGGAAGGTCATGCAGAGATGTCTTAATATGTGCTTTGCACAAAGCTCTTTTCATATCTACCTAAAAGCAGTGGACCATAGCAAATAAGTTGTGGACAGGACCACTCAAGCCCAAATGGCCTGAAGGGACACAATTTAGAGTGACCTTTTAACATCCTTTGTCAATAATCTGTATAGATGAAGACAACTATCTAAAAGGTCTGTCCTTGTCTAGCAAATAAAGGATAGTGAATGTCTCAATAGTCACATTCCTCCGGAGAAATGATGCAGAGCAATTGCTCTAAATTCTTAGCTCTTATTTTCTGAGATTCTAGAGGCAATTTCAGGGGAGCAGGAGAGCTGCTAATATTTAACAGTTTTGAAAAAAATCATTTGTGATGCATTTCATACTGACAATGAGAAAAGCTAAACCTGCCTACTAAATTGTGCTGATTTCTTTAATTGTTTTTCCTCATACGTACAACTCTGGATGAAATTGGTTTTCTCTACAAAAGAGTATGAGAAAACAAGAAGCTCCACTATAGTTGAATTTTAGAGCTGCATTCCTCGTTGAGCCAGTCTTGATGAAAATATAAGATTAATAAATTGAAAGCCACTCATGCTGTCTGAATTGACAATGAGTTCATAACAAGAATTTTCTTGTTTGTTTTTTTAAATATTTTCTTGCCTTTCAGTTTTAAATTATATGAAAATCTCACCCATTCTATAAGGTTTTTCAAACGCCACATTTCTAAATCTGGTATTTTTTTGACAAAGTAAACTATGGAAAGCTTGCAGTTCTTGCCTGCAGAGCAATTGTATCTTGACTATGTGATCAAACTATCAAGCTTAATTGAAAAAAAGGTAAGAAGCTGACCAGCTTGACAAAATGTCAGCTTAGTTGGAATCGAGCGTGTGTGGGAGAATTGAAATGGGCAAAGCTGATTAGGGTTAGCTAACTAAAGGGTAGAGGAAACTATAAAAGGTAAGATCTCTAATTAGCTGTTTGAGCCAGTGCTTCAAACAAAATTTAGAGGTGGACTTGTGAACTGCATAAGAAAGGTTCTCAGTAGGGGTTTTATTGTGGATTACAAGACTGGTAAGGAAACAAAGGAGGGGGAACAATAAAGAATGGCACTTTTGGGCCACCTCCATCTTTCTGCTGTCATGCACCATGCAGTCAGGTAAGAGAAAATTTTGGATTACTGTAGTTTATTTTTTTAAAGCCTGTCCAATAAAAAACTCAGAATCATGTCTGCTGAAGACTGGAATAGCAAATAGGAAAGTTCTAAAGGTTGTTACCAGATTTAGAGAAAAAGGGAATTCATTCAAATAATTAGGACTGGTGAGGCTGCACCTCAAATACTTTGTTCAGTTTTGGGCGTCTCACTACAAGACACACATTGAGGTGCTGGAGCATGTCCAGAAAAGGTCAAAGGAGCTGGTGAAGGCTCTGGAGCACAAGTCTGATGAGGAATGTCTGAGGGAGCTGGGGGAGTTTAGCCTGGAGAAAAGAAGGCTCAGGGAGGAACTAATCACTCTCTACAACTGTCTCAAAGAAGGTTGTAGCCAGGTGAGGGTCAGGCTCTGCTCCCATGTAACAAGTGACGAGACAACAGGAAATGGCCCCAAGTTGCACCAGGGGAGGTTTAGATTGGATATTAGGAAAAATTTCTTCACAGAAAATGTTATCAAACATTGGAGCAGGCTGCCCATGGAAGTGGTGGAGTCACCATCTCTGGAGATATTTAAAAGACCTATAGATGCAGCGTTTAGGGATATGATTTAGTGGTGGACTTGCCAGTGTTGGGCCAATGGTTGGAGTTCATGATCTTAAATATATTTTCCAACTTAAATGATTCTATGGGTCTATCATTCTACTATTCCATCATTTGGTCAAAGCCATAGACAGCCTGAATTCAGAATACTTGGGCAATGCTATAAGCACATTGTTTTCCATGTACCAGTGTGGATTTGAATAATTCACAGTCTCATTGTGAACATCCCATAAGCATTACCTCTTGCTTTATGTAAGTGATTAATTCATCATTATTATTTATTATTGTGGCTTTGGTCATGGCAATATTTGGGCTCATGTCTACCACTGCTAAGAAATTAATGCTATACAGTATCTAATTGTATATGTACAAAGCTCCAAATGCTCTAAAGCACGACTGCTATAAGTGCATTGTGTTCCTTGGCCACTATGAGCAGTGTCTGTCAATGGGAGTTGCAGCAAGGATTTCAGTGGCAGCACAACTAGGTCTTCATATTAAAATCTAAGGTAAGATTGAAGGATGAATTCAGCAGTAGACTAGCTATTCAACATCATAGAATAACAAGAAATATTTTTTTTCTGGGAGTAACAGCAAGTTTAAATGCTGGGAACTCGCTGATTCTAGATATGTTGTATAAAATCTAGGCTTCATAGAAAAGAAGAAACGATGTCTGGACAAACCAGCCTTTGCCCAGCCAGTAATTTTAAAACAACTCCAAACCAAACACCTGCGTTCCTTGGTTACATTCATGTTAAATCGATGCATATGCTTTCTATTTCTACAACAAACTGAATCAGCCTGGGATCGTGGCATCCCTGTGTTCTGAGGAAGTCAGATCCCAATCTGATGGGTGCCACTTGGACATCTCCCTAATCTGAAACAGACCCACTACCACCCCATGAAGCTTTTGAAAATAATTGAGGTCTGACAAAAACATTTGGTGGTTTATATAAAATTCATTTATTTCCTCTTCCTTTTTCTATGGAAAAGTTCTTGCTCCCTGGTTTATAGGAAGGAAAGTATGTTGAAACAAGTGGCTTTCTTGATAATGTGGTAAAGTGGTTTTCTTGCCTAATGATAACTGTTTAATATTAAACCTTCCATTGAGACATAGCAAATTCCCAACTCTTAATTCTTGCCACCAGAAATTGTAACATCCCAGAAGAACAGTAATATTTTTATTCTTTTGAGTTCACTTGGCATGATTCATTTTTATTTTTGAAATAATGAACAGAATACTTATGAAAAGAGACCCAAACTGTATGCTTCTTAAAGATGCTAACTTAAAGAACTATTACTGGTTTTGCAAAGAAAAAGAAAATGCACACTTATGGCATACTACTGCTTTATTTTGAATATTTTCTGTGAAGCATTTGGAAGGCTTTACCTGTTTTGTAAGACATGAGGTGGAACTCCAAACCTTGGTTGTGGTTATATGCAATGCCAATTGAGTGTCCCATTAATTTCATGGTTTCTTTTTTTGTTTTTCTATCCTTTATATACATAAAAATATACCAACATGCACTTATAAATTTTTAGTAACCAGTTAATTTAAAATCTTGAGAGAATAAAAAAATTACCACGTGAAAATCACCTCACAAAAACCTCATATATGAAACTTTAAAGATCGGAGTTCTTGTCAGTAAAGTCAATTAAATGATCTGATTTTTTTATTTTGTTTGCTGTTGCTTTAGGCAAAAACCCTACTATTATGAACTTACTATGGGACCAAAGATATTCTTTAATTAGTCTAACTGAACGAAAAAAATGCAACAATGGTGGAATTGGTGGTAGAAATTACATCAATGAAGCATGAAAAGTAAGATAGAAGGGAACTGTGGGTGTTGAAATCACCTTGTAATTTGGGTGACTGTAAATATCAAATATCTCCCTGAAGTTGAAGAATTTGGTAAATTAAATGTGAAGAGTAAAAAAAAAAATTAGAAATTATTTTAAACATCAATGATCAGAATCCCTCAAAAACAAGGTTGTCCACTGACACCACTGATGCCAATTCTTCAAAACATAAAGCTTTCCTGACTTCAGTGGGTCTGTTTCTCTAGAAGGCAAAACAATTATTACAGGATGCTACATCATTCACACAAACCCTCTCTGGCTCACCTCCACCTAAGCCTTCCAGTCAGGAGACCAAGCATCTCAAACAACTCCTGTCTGGCTAATTCAAGTGAGTTCAACATTGGACTATCCTCTTAAAGGTCTATTTCTTTGCCACCTCATCCACATGAATTTGCTTTTGCACTGGTTTGTTAGGTATTAAGAGCAGAAAGAGACACACATGTTTGTGTGTTCTAAATAAAAGCCTTTTGTGGATGGTTCATTACATAAATGATCTTTCTGTTTGATTAGGGGCTGGGGAAACAGAGCTCATGTTTGAAAGATCAGGAACATTTTCACAGGTCACTGATTCTCTGTGTTTGCAAATGAGCAAGTCTGGTGTAGGATGTGTATCAAAGAGAGAGGGCACACAGTGACAGAGCTAGTCGTGATGGAGATTTTTCATGGTGTTTGAATGTGAACTTTGTTTTGTGTAGATGGCTTTAGCTGATATATGTATGCAGCTGTAAGAAATAATGACATGACCAGCCTTCTTTTCACTGTTACAGGCATGCTGCGAGTGTGGTTCAGCCCTTCTTCCGAAAAAGGATCTGGCCCAGTATGAACCCTGAATATTGCAACAAAACACCCACTGAAAGAAGAGAGAATCGGTGCCAAGTAGGTATTTCCAAGTACGGGAGACTCATTTTGCAAAGCCTAATGAGGGGTGAGAAACTGTGCTTCTGGGATCTGTCCAGATTCCATGAATAAGCCACGGAGGGACTGATGAAAGCTAATAATAGTCTCAAATTCCTCACTCAAATTTGTGTTCATCGTAGGCTTACGGTTGTTAGAGAAGCAGCCTCTGATCTGCAGCAGTGTCCCAGCCTCAGCCATTGTTGCTGTTGGCTACCATGTACCATTAAAAATGGGGTTTTTACAAACGTGGTTGTTTTCTTTAAAATACTTTTTCTCTGACATTTTTGAAGGCACGTTTGAAAAATCACTTTATAGAAAACTTCACTTCTCCTTACTCTGCAAAGGCTTCCTGATGGATAGTTTGCTAAATTAGCCCCACTGTAATTTATGAAAAGCAATTTTGCAATATGGGATAGAACAAGATGTTGGCATTGTGTGGGACAGCTGAAGGAAGGTGCAAATGTTCCTGAGAGCCTCCTGCTTAGAACTAAAAGTCACTGTGACTGTAGTTGATACATATCGGAGGCTATAACAGAAAAGCCCTCTCTGAAGACATCTCCTATTCATGTCAGGTAAAACCCCATTTCATCCAGGGAATTAAGTGTTACTGTCAAATGTCCTGACTATTAGTTTCTGACAGTTTTTTGGCATATGCTTTAGCCTAATGGGATTGATCCTGCACAGCTTAAATGAATGGGGACCTTGTGACTTGAAAGGGATGGAGGATCATTTCAAAGAGCCTGCAATATGAACTACATGGGTGTTAAGTCCTTGTCAACTAGTTGTGGTTGTCTTAGATTTTTAAAAATTACTTGGATACCTTGAAGAGCCTTCAATATCCCCATCATTCATTTCCTTCCATCTGAGCACAAAGTATCAAGAATCACTTCTAAAAGTGCATATACATAGAAGGTGCAGCACTGAAAATCATTTCCCAAAAGACTTAGCCTTTGGAAACAGACTCAAGAAAGAGTAAGAATGAAAATAAAACCAAAAATATCTCGGAGCCAAAACTGTAAATAGGTAAGGTGTAGGCATAGTAAAGGACATCACTGAATTTACCTACAGAATAGCTCTGTGCTGACTTGGAATACATAAATGGTTCATGACAATTTAGTGCAAATTAATCTTTTTTGGCTGCAAATTGCTTAAATCTGCTATGTGGTAGAAGAAGCCAATGATAAATGCAGTATGTGATTTTTGTAAAAGTGTTTTCTTTCAAAAATCCAAACCAAAACATTTATTAACAGGGAAATAATAGCAATTTTTGCATAAGTTTTGACACTGAAGGGACCATCTATTTACCATGTTCAGTTCTATTTTGTGATTACATGGGATGATAGCTTTCTCAACACAGCATTAAAAAAAACCTTTAGAAAAAAAATGTGAATGCTGTTGAAGAGATAACAGCACACCCCTTGCTCCAGGGGTTGTGACAGTACACTTAGAAAAGCAGCTGGAAAGAATTGGAAAGAGAAGGATGGAATATAGGTCTGTTTTCAGTTATTCATACATATACCAGCACTGGCATGACATTAGGATTCTAATCAATGTTGCCCTCTCTCTGCTGTAAAACTAACAGAATACTGTAAGATCCCTCTTGGGTTCATAACTTGAAGTTTTGCCTTCTTATTGAGATTTTCTTCCAAAGCAAAGCTTACCAAAGCCCTTCTTGATAGGCTGGGGGGCAGGTTTTTTTTCATTATGTATCTTTACTTTTAAATTTCTAGATTCTTGTTCTTTACCTGTTTCCATCTCCATGCTTTTATTTCACTGACACCCTTTCATTCCTCTATTTTGCTCTGTGTATGTGAGACAGAGAGAAAGCATGAGCCTTTTTCAGCTCTTTACTGGCTGATGCTTTGGGAATTGTTCTTTCCTTGGTCTCCTATTCACTATGTGCCCATGGCCCTTTCTTACAGCACGCTTCAACTAGTGCATTCTCAGAGTTCTCCCAAGGTTTACGTAAGACAGATGCAGGGGGGTACTTATTGAGCCTGTGAAACTGCAGCCACAGGTCACTGCTTCCATGCATGGCAGGAAAACAGAAATAAGTTGGGAAGAATTCATCCCTATTTCTTCCATAAGTGTTGGAGAATTAATGTGGGTGGCTTGTGGTTTGGGTGGAGTCGAGGTCATGTTTCCTCACCTTTCTTGCTACTCCTGTCAGTTCTGTGCTTCTCAAACCTGTCTGATGACTGTCTTTCCCAGCTGTTTCCTCAAATTGGGAAACATTATTTGCCAACGTATACACTGCTATTTGTCTTCCTGCAATACTCTTATCAGTGGAAGTGAGCATTTTGTTTTGATAGATGACCATTAGTCACAAGGATCTACTTTTATAAAAGTAGGTTGCTGTACTTGGTGTTGCGTAGCTGAACTGACGCAAATGGGACAGTTCAATTTTCAGAATGAGAACTTGGGCAAGACTGAGTGAAGCAATGTTTAATCCTTTGAAATCTTGGGCTTATCTCTGTATAGCACAGTTTAACATATTGTAGGGAGGCTTTATTCAAGTTGACTATCATCGATTCTGGGGGAAGCTTCTGGTACCTTCTCAGAGAAGCTAGTCCTGTACCTCCACCACTACCGTAACCTCACACACAAACCCAAGACACCATGGTACCTTACAATTTCTTTTGATGGGCCACCATCAATTCTATTCTTAAAATAACCTATTTTCTCCTATTTCAGGTCTACAGAGAAGGTATTGGCAGCAGTTTAATCGGGCTAAATTTTATCTGGAAGTCACTGAAATGGGAGAAGGAGAATTATCTTTATTTATTTTTGTCCAGTTAAATATTGCACACAAGGGCTTTGAGAAGAAATACGGAAAATAACACAAGAAATTTGTTTGTGGCTTTCATTCTCAAACTCTTCTTTAGACTCTGGGAGTTCCAACTGACTTGGAGCTATAGAAATGGCCATGGTTCAATGCTAGCACTGCCTTAGAGCAAACAGAGTGGGAAGGATTTCATTTCCTCTTGACCTCTGATGATCTCTGTTTGTGTAGAGCTAGTTACCAGGACTTCAGATTAGTTAGTACAGTTCAATATATTTTCTCATGAAAAAGATGAATGATGCATCACAGCCTGTCTTACATAGAATTTGACTTTTAAATGGTGGGTAGAAAGTGTAGGAGTGGAATGCCTATGTGCAAAGTGCTGTAAGCTTTCAGGTTCCTTCATGAGGGGTCAAAGGCCTGGTGACTGAACAGTACTGCTTTAGGATGTACCCTCTCCCTGTGAAAGAAATATTTCTACAAAATCTGCAGTCTTCTGTGTTCAGGTAGCACCACAATTTAGACAACTTTAATGAATGAATTTTGAAACACCTCCAGGCTGCAGAAAGAGCTGATTCCCACGCGGTAGAGGGAAACTTTGAAGCCTATAGTAGTCTTTTCACTGTTTTCAATGGAAAATTTTGCTGTCTCTCATTTAATGGATTCACATTGCATTTACTTCCTGCCCTTTAATGATGGCCTGCTCACTTCCCTGGACTTATTATTTCAGAAAATTTCATTTAAGAAAGTTCTTTCTGTAAATTAATGTACTGCAGATTTATTCTTCAGCATGTCCACATTTGATATATCCAGTATTTAAGTTTGTATTCACTTAGCAAAGCATTTACTCCATTATCATGTAATCATTTCCAGTCCAAGATTAATGTCCTATAAATTTCTCCTCGCAGCAGTTTTATTGCTATATTACTTATTAAGTTATGTTTGCATTGATCTTCCAAAATAGGAAAGATAGATAAGATTTGTTTACGTTTTACATTAAAGTGAGTCTTTTACAGTCAGATCAGACTGAAAGGCTAAAGATTATAGCACACACAATATCTTTACACCTTGTCAAATGTTGCCAATCAAATTTGGAAAAGTCACCAAGAGTTTTGAAATGGTTTTATGAACTTCTATCATCAAAAATATTTTTCCATTTTCTTTTGTTTGCTGGAATGGTGGTAGATTTTTTTTCCCTCAAAGGCCACTAAAAACATGATTTTGAAAAAGTGGAAAAAAATATTGTGTCACTCTTCAACCTTTTTTACTAGCTCACCAAAACAAAATATTAGTATTTTACGGTTGTAATTCTTTTTCTGTTCAACATGTCCTAAACATCTTCACATCAAGGAGACTAAGCAAAAAATAAATATCTAAAGCAAACCTTAGCTCCAAGAGAAGCTTGATCATGCCCATGCGGAGCTGGTCAGTAGCTCGACATGGAACATAAATACTTAGCAGCTTAAGAGAGGTCATAAGGTTATTTTAGGATTCACTAAGTCATAACTTTATTGTAATTGAAAAATCCATAAGGTCAATATTTTCCCTATGAGGGAGAATGCTCTTTTTTGAGAGTCCCACTAGTATCTGTTCCATTTAAGTATTGTGATGCATTTGTTGCACTTGTGTGAGAAAAGCTGCTGATTAGTAGGGAAGACTCAGAAATTACAGAGAAGAAAAGAAATTATTTTCCGTATTGTCTCTCATTGATACCTAAATTTTCTTTCCCGTTTCAGCAATATGATCTAAGACCGTTGGAAAAAATATGTCACGTATTGATCTCTAGATGTCATATTTACACATTATATGATAGATAACAGTACCTAGTTTTTTGTTGGACAAAAAATCATGTTATGTAAATCATATTTAAGAATATACCTGCAGCATCAACGGTCATATGATTACATCTATTTATTCATACAGATACTGGCAGTATCAGAAAAATATTTTCCTTCATTGATATTTTCTTTTTCTTTCTGTACACTCTCTAATTCTAGACAAGCTACTACCATATATCACCAATCCCCATTAAGAACAAGACAAAACAACAACAACAAACCCCTAAGCAAACCTTTTGAAGCACACTGTTATGTTTTATATGGTAAAATGTGTATTATCAGTATTAAGATCTGTTATTAAAAAATACATTGGGGTATAACATAAATACTTTATGAGAGATGCATGCAGTTTTCGTTGTCCAAACTAAATTTCTAGCCCCTTAAAATGCAACCTAAGTACAAGCGTGTTGGGTTAGCTGTGAAGAGAAATTTGCATTCTCTATTTCACTTCCTGAATGTCATTCTCATCCCTTTTTTCGTCAGTTATTAAAATGCGCAAAGCCACTTCTGCCAGCCCACTTATCCCCTGCCACATCGAATCAGCGTATCCACAAAGAGTGTTTCCTCTGTGCTTGGAGCTGTCAGAGATGGACTGCAAGAGCAGCTTTCTGGTGATTCAGTGCAGCAGGGGACACATGCTCCAATGACAGCAATGGTGCACAATTAACATAGGCTAAAAGAGCATAAAGGAAATTGTAGAGCAGAGCGAAAAGCTGCAGAACCCTGAGCTGTAACTCACTCAGGGCTTTCCAATTCTCTTTGCAATAAGGCAAAAAGGCAAGTTAATAAAGCACTGAATATTTTTGTAAGCCAAACTGTTGGCCTATTTTTATGTAGAACTACGAAATATCAATGGACTAAAGCCGACTTTCATATGAAAAATGTTCTTAGGGAGAATTTGTGGAACTCAAATGATGAATTGTCTTGGTTTTGCCATTCTTTAGTAAAGATTTACAAAACACAACTTCAGTTTCCTTGATCATTTTAATACTTTAAAAAAGAAAAATATTCTCAGGGGATCTTTACTGAGAAGGAGGTTCATTGTGAGTTCCTGTGTACTGCCACGTTAATCAATAGTTATGACTGATTGCTGTAACTAATCCATAAGATATAGTACTGAAGCATGGAGAGTTTTTCAAAACTTTTTCCAGCATCTTCCAGGAGGGGAGAAGCCCTTCCTCTCAGTGCTGTGCTTTCATAATTCTGTCTTTCTGGGCATGAAAAACACCATGCACTCTAATGTGTCCTGCTGCATCTACTTCTCCAGTCCTGAAAGCATCGCTGTAACATCCATGTGGTTGCCTGTTAAAATAAATAGCATTAATGATCTCCCCAGAAGCTTCTGCAGACACTTTGGAACTTGTCCATTTTCAAGGTCACTGTTCTGCTTGAGGTTGATAAATTCATGAATTAATAATACTTAGCACTTTTCATTCATGAATGTCAAAGGTGAGAAACCATTGTTAGTCCCATTTTTATCAAGGAGGAAATTGAGCTGTAGAAGTGACATGTACAGATTTGGAAGCCATTGGTAGATTCAGGAAAAGAACATAATTTTCTGCACTCAGCTTTCATTGTAGCCATTGCCTCATGGTGCCCTTTGTGCAACAGTGCAGTCTTGTTAAAGTTGAGATTTAGGTTCCACAAGAGACAGGAAATTAAACTCTGCCACACAGTATATTCATTGTACATTTTTATTGGACATGGCCTATACATTACCAAGTGATCATCCTTTTTCCAAAGGATAACTTTCAGAGAACCTTATACTAGTAAGTGATGCATGTTTGTTTACTCAAAGTCTTATTTGTTTAATACCACAACTGCGAACAAAACAGCATAGGTTTTATTATTTTCCTGACTGTACTAATCAGGGCCACTCTAGTATTTTACCTTTTTAAAAATTACTTTAGCAAATGTTTACCATACAAATAAATGTCTTAAACACTTCTCTAGTATAGTCCAAAGATGATTCAGACACTGGAGCTCTCAAGCAGCATGAGAAAAGTAATGGTGAAGTACCCAGGGTAAAGACCATACCCTTCTGGAAATGATCTCTCGTCGTTTTTAATTTTGATATTTTTTGGAAAAATGTTTTATTTAGCAAGGATATTCTGTCTGTTCCAGTACCGGCCTCATTCCTCCAAAGGATCTCTTGACTTTCTATTGTAATTCTTATTTCACTCTCAAAACACTTCCTTGAAATGAGTACTTCTAATAAGCACCTCTCTTCATGTAAGAACTCCAGAAAATCCACTGGATGGTTAGGAGTTGATGCTGAAGAAACACTCAGAACCACCAGAATAAAGCTTTCATCTCTTAGGAAATTCTGGGAGAGCTAATCTTGAGACACACTGAATGCTCTGCAAGGCACATCAGGTACTATTTAGCCATTCAACCACTGAAATAGCTTTAGGTACAATCCCACGCAAAATATACAGATAAGCCTATTAACTGGGAGGCTGAAACAGGTGGGTTAGTTATTTGATAGGGTCCAGGCAGGTCAGTTTTATTGCTAAAATCCTGAAATTGCTTCTAGAAATAAACTAAGGTTGTCTCACGTTTATAAAAACTAGTTTATGCTTAAATTGTTTTTTTACAGTTTTCTTTTACAAAAGACAACCACGATGTAAAGCACACTAAAATTGCAGTGGTCCTATATATCCTCACTTTACTGATATGATTTTTTTCCTTACCTTGGGATCTTTTTTTTTTTTTTTCTAATTTCAGCAGTATTTTCACTAAAATACTTATGTGTTATTGTCTCTACTGCCTTGGACTATATAATTTGTATATTTGTTTTGAAAGAGAACTTAATAGAGGAAGGAAAGAAGCCCAAGAAAAATACCATAATGGCAATATAGTGGCTGGTGAAAAGTGGCAGATTTATGGCCTTAAGGAATGAAAGATGTCATTTATCTGTGCAGCACATTTGTTGGTATCTTCTCCACAGAAAGCCACAAGTACACTCACATCCTGAATTTTAGATACTCTGACCCTGTATGTAAGAGAACTGGGTCAGCTTTGATTTTGCAGAAGCTTTCTCAGTCCATTCCACTTGTCAGTTCCTGAGGACAGGCCTCGTAATTTGATTCAGATGGCATTTGCTGCCTTTTCTGTTTACTGGATTTGGCATTTAGAATTTCTACCACTACATTTAAATCACAACTACTTCTACCTAGAAAGACTTACCTTGCTACTAATAACTCTTTTTCCTCTCCCTATTAGAGGTGCCTAGTTTCCTGTTAAAGGTTCCAAATAATATAGTCTAGTAATGTGCCAATTTCCTAAGTTAACAAATTCAATAACTACCACTAGAGGGCTTTAATAACAACCCAAATTTTACCTCAGCTACATCCTTCCCAATCTGGAATAATTTAAAGGAAAACGTAGTTGCCCATTTTTCTTTAAATTGGAAAGGCAGGATGACAACTTTTTTTTTTCCTTTTTTTTTTTTTTTTAAAATAAAGTAAAAATTCAGCTTAATAAATCCTGAAGATAATTTTCTTCTTTAAAGTTCAGTTAAAAAAAAGAGACAGAGAAATTTTCTGAGACTGCTTGGAAAATTAAAAGTTTTCTTAATTGTGAAGACCAACTGCTACTCTTTAAAGCCAGCTTGCATCCTGGTCCTTTAAATGCCTTTAAAATGACTGAGCAAAGGGGGACCCAAAGGTTGGGATGCTCATGTGCACCAGCAGCCCAACACAGCTCAAGCACTTATACAAAGCAACACAATTTCTCTAGGGTCTAATGGCTAAAATTCATTTAATAATACTTAGCACTTACCACTTTGGGTACATCTCCAAAGAGCTGAACTAATAGCAACTAATTTAATCTTCAAACAAGCTGAATGGAGCATTATCATCGCTGTTATACTGAGGGCCAGAGCAAAGGAATTGGTCTGCAGAGAAACATAGACGTGTGTCTCCATCCATCTGCTTTGTGCCTGACTAACAGGAAATGTTTTTAGTGGATTTAATACTGATGGGTATTTTTGGGTGGCTGCTGACTCTTCCTAAATCCTAAATAGCTGTTATTGGGAAATCTAAAGGTAAATTCAAGGTTTCAAAAGCAGGAGAAGGGAAGAAAAGGGAAAAGAAAAAAAAAATGCTTTCTATTGTCATGAAAACACATTCCCTGTTAAAGGAGTAATCTGAACTGTCAAGGAGAGATATTTCAGTTCATTCTCCCCAGAGCTGTGATTGTCAAGGGCCCCATTGACCCCCATTTTTGTAATTTAAAAAGGAGAAGAGCACATTCAGCTGGGCCCTAGCAGCGGAGGTGGGGGTGCATTGCAGTCACCACTGCCCCTTATGGTCACATCATGGGGGTGATTTTGGATGGAAAAGCCATCACAGCACAAAGTGCCTGAGCACAGTGGAAGCAGAGAACTGTCTCTGTCCAGCAACACAGGCTGCATGGGCATTCCCCATACCAGTGAGGATCAGAGTAGTGCCCAGCTCCACTGCAGCCCCCTGGACTCTGTGTGCAGCCCATCTGTCATGATCCTCTTCTAGAGTGAGCACTGCTGCCCTTTCTGGTGCTGCCCAGCCCAACCTTGGCACCTCCTCAAGCCACAGGTATCCAGAGAGGCCACAAAGTAAGACTTTCCCATTTGATGATTTCTTCTTCTAAGGTGGCTCAAGGAGGCAAAATGCAGTGCAATAAAATGAGAAAAATGCCAGAAACAGAGAATAGATAAAGGAGTAAGCAGGGACATAGGAGGGCAATGTATAACCTACAAAGGAACAATGTATTTGCTTCTAAATAAAAGACTAGTCCTGGTTGGCGGCTTATTTGATTTAGTGAACCACTGACAGGTCTTTATGCAAAAACTATCAAAAATCTAGAGATCTAGGTTCACAGAAAGGGGTGTTTGATGAATTTCTAAAGTTTGTATTCAGTCTTCTGTGAAATCTGCAGTAGGTATGAATTAATAATCATATGCAAAATTAGCAAACTCAAGGCTTTTGTTCAGGTTTAAGTACACATCCGCTAGGATCACCTTCAGAAAAAGACTTGGTTTTCTGGCACAGGCTTTAACTATTTATGTACATAGATATATGTACATTTACATGCATAAAATTAACACCTAGTTTTAAGCAAACAATCCAGTATAAAACCAATAACACCTGGCTTTACAGAAACACACATCTACAAAATAATATGCTTAAGTGTTGCTTTTTGCAGAAACTGCAAAAGTGCTTAGCTCATGGGCAAAGGTTTGTTTAAGGATTCCAGCATTTTTAGGCATTTTACTTTTTAGTAGAACCGCAAGGCATTATAAAAAAAATATTTTGAGGCAGACAATTAGAACTCCTTTAGGAATGAAAAACATTTTTCTAGTTTTTAATAATTTTATTATTAATATTCAAATGATAGTTTTTTTTTTTTTTTAATGAGTAGCTTATTGCCTAGCTTTTTGTACAGAAGAGCACAACAATATTTCATTACAATGCTGGGCAATTTGCCACGTTGCTCATACTCCAAAACCTTGGCTCCAGCCCCCAGTCCTCCCTGACAATGACTGGTCCAACGGAGCAACGATTCCTCCTGTCTGCCAAGTCATTATTTCTGCTGTGTGCTGGTTTTTTTCCTCTGTGCACCTCCTGCCACCATTTCCTTGTAAGCGTGCTTCAGAGCATCAGAAGATTGAGATCCAGAGTGGTTACAGGATTTCACAGCCTAGGGCACAGATAATGAAAATCACAAATCTTCTTCATCTCTTCCTTTTGCATATCTGATTCCACTGTATGAACACTCTCTGCATTGCACAAAATGATACACACCCCGGTAACAATATATTCTTTTTTCCGCCCATTTTCCTAGCCTTGCTCTTGTCATGGATCTAACTCAGGTGGAAAAGAAAAATTATATGATATAGCATTAGCCATTGCTTTAGAAGATAGGTGCAGGGCAGAAATTCTGGATGCCCTAGGCAGGTGAGCAGTAATAGGTTACCTGCCTAAGGCATTAACTCAGAGCAGTGAGAGTCCTTTCCATGTCTACCAAAAAAAAATCTTTGAAGAAGAGGTGTAATGTGATCACAGAACACTCAGAAATGTATTCATTGCTCTGCTTTGTCTTTGTAAATCTTTCCAATGTTCAGCAGGACAGCTGTGCTGTGGCTGCTAGCTATTAGGGCTGCACACTGCTTTTCAGATTTACAGCTGTGTGCTTGTCATTTCCAGATGCAGTTTTACTAAGACAGTCACTCAGGAAACGTTGTGAGAAGCAGCAGGTTTCCAGTAAAACATGCCCATAAACACCACGGTTGCTGGCAAAATAAGACTTACACCCAGATGCTTTAGGAGAAAAACAGTCTACTCTTTGTTCACTTTTCCCCTGAGGGTTCAACTCAGATCCATAAATATGTACAGTGGAGCAGCCTATCCAGCTCTGCTGGCCAAAGGGACACGTAATTCCCCATCTCAGACGCTTCTGCTATTTCTGTTGAATGGTCTGTACAAGGATTCTAACTGAGGCAAATAATTCAGAAAGCTGTTTCAATCACATCTCATATCACAGGCTATATGGTTCCTTTTGTTCTCAGTTCAGCTGTGGCTAGTTGAAAACTGGACTTAGCTGAGAAATGCTAGAATCCAGAGAGTGAAATGCACAAAACTCCTGCTGTTTCTTACTTATCCTAAAAGTACCAATTTCCAGTTCCTCTAGACTCTGCAGAGTGCGGCACAAAAATTGTAGATTTAATTGGCACCTGAGAAAGGACAAGTAAGGTGGGAACCACAGGTTGCTCAGGAGCTGCTGTCCTTCCTTCTGTTGGATGAAAGTATTAGCCAAAATTGGGATTTCTGAAAGAGGAATCTCTTCCTTATGTCACTGGACTCCACATGTATACTGGCATTTGCATGGACAAGGCAAAACTTTGGTTTGCCAGAGTGGGACAGCAAATTCAATAGTCCATAACATAGACAGAAGTTTGGGAGCAATATTTCTCAGTATGCTTATTGCCCACATCAGTAAAATTCTAAGTACCAAAGCCAGTCAGATCTTGGGATCATTCCCCCCCCCCCTTCCTATTTTCTCTTACTGGGTCTCACCTGTTCACTTCTTTACATATTACAAAAAATATAGTTTAGGATCATTCCCATCTGAGATTTAATATCCTGAATCAGTTTCTCTTGAATATCAAGGAGCATCTCATGGAAGATCAAGAACTATATGTATTCATGTTGGTGTTTGCCCCCCGGTTGGAAGGGGAAGGGTATACTGTCTACTTAAAGTCAGATGGGACATCAGGTGTCCACCAAGCTGCACTATCACACTCCTTCTCAGCTTCACAGGGGAGAGAAAATATAACAAAAGACTCCTAGGTTAACATAAGGACAGGGATAAGGATCACTCACAAGTTACTGGCATGGGCAAAATAGACTCAACTCAGGGAAATTTAATTGAATTTATTACCAACCAAGTCAGAGTATGATAATAGGAAAAAAACCCAAATCTTAAAACACCTTCCCCCCAACTCTCCCTCCTTTCCAGCTTAACCTTACTCCCCCTTTTCTCTGCCTCCTCCCTGGCAGTAATTCAGGGGGATGGGAATGGAGGTTTTTGTCAGTTTATCACACATTTCTTCCACTGCTTCCTCCTCAGGGGAGGGACACCTCACACTCTTCCCCTGATCCTGCATGAGGTCCATCCCATGGGAGAGAGTCTTCCGTGAGCTTCTCCAACAAGGATCCATCCAAAAGGCTGCAGATCTTCACAAATTCCCCAGTATAGATCCCTCCCATGGGCTGCAGTACTTTAGGAAAAGATTGCTTCAGTGTCACAAGTGCCTCAGCAAAGCTGATAGAGTGGTCATCCCATAGGGTGACAGCATTATTAGGGCATCCCTATATTCTGGTGTGGGGTCCTCCTTCTTCCCCTTCTTCTGCACTGACCTTGTGTGTCTACAGGCCTTTTGCTCTCCCATACCGTCACTTCTGTCTCCAGGTGCAGTTGCACAGGATTTTTCCCCCCCTTTCTGAATACAACATCCCAGAGGTTCTGATGCTGTTGCTGATGGGCTTAGCCTTGTACAGCAGCAGATCTGTCTTGGAGCTGGCTGGCATTTGTTCCATTGGACATAGGGGAAGCTTCTGGCATCTTCTCAGAGAAGTCACCTCTATTTCTCCCCTGCTCCCAAAACCTACCAATACAAACCCAATACAATAGCATAGCATGTACAGAGAACTTTATCTTTCCCCCTCATCTCTCTGATGGAGCAGGCATTTATTTTTCTGGCAAGTGTTATGTTTTCTTTTTAGCCTGTGTACCTCCTCTGTAGCATAGAAATCATTTCCTTACAGCTGTTTTTACAGTGCAGGGTAAAAGTTGATGTATTCATTACCAAGGCTCCCCAGGCATTTTTTTGTACAATTTATAGAGATGTACTGAATGAAAGATATCTACTGCCAGATTGTCAGCCTGAGCGTGGGACTGTGCAGTCCTTCTCAGCAATTGTGTCGCCTTCTGATTCCAGCCCACTCTCCAATGGCTTTGGAAAAAGCAAAGGGGACTTGAGAGCCAAGACAATAGTGACACATTGAAATATAGCAGTGATACTTCAGAACATCTTTTGCCCTTGCACACAAGGTGTAGAATGATCTTTACTCCCTGAGCTCCTAGCTCAACTTTGTAAAATATTTGATTTCAAAAGACACACAAGGCAAAAATCAGCTATTCCTCTTTTCTGAGAAACAAATTAAAATATAGAAAAGATAGTACAAGCAACATATCAAAAATGCTATATATAAATTTTACACCTACTGCATGTTGACTAGACTGACACTTCTTGTAGGAGAAAGAAATGCATTCACCTGAGGATTAAAAGAAAAAAAACAACATTGGCATAAACTGCTTAGAATTGTGAGTTGAGAATGCTATTCCCAACCAATGTCAGACTTTCTTCCTAAAGGATGACGAGCTTCATCACAAATGAAAATCTCTATTGCTTTAGTAGCTTTGTTTGTCACCTGTCTTCTTTCACTCTTTCTGCATGGAAATGTTTCCCCTATGAATGTTTTTACTTCTTTCACACTTTATTATTTCAGCTGTGCCTTGAGACTGGCAAGACAGTGCATAAAATACTAAACTCTGTAAATCTAAAAATACTATTTTTTTGCAGTGTATAATAGAAAAATATTTCTTTATGCTTTCTAAGAATGTGGGGTTTTAGGGTTTCCATTGTAATTTTTTTCTCTCTGTGTCTTTGTATTTTTTTGCCACTGGACACAACAGTGGCAGACTACGGAGTCTTCGTTGCATTTCCATCTCAATTTTAGATTTTAATTTTATTTCTGTTTTGTTTTCTTTTTTTTTTTTTTTGTCTTAGTTTTCTATCAGTGTAAATCTGATCCTGTCTAATCCTGTGATTTTGTTTGACTACTTATTTTTTTATAGAAGTTTTAATTCCTTTATATAACTTCAATTGCTATAAATGAAGAGATTTCAATCTAGTCTTGTGCTGGGTTTTGTCATGTCTCTTCTTCCATTACTCTTTAGTGTGTACCTCAGCAAACTGCATTCCCTGACCCGCTAACACTTTTTGCTTTTTGTACCAACTTCCATTTTTGTCAGAGGTGATGCAATCTAGCATAGCTTTTCCATAGCTTTTCCTCATGGCTGCCCACAGAAGTGGTTGTGAACTGTGTGTTGGATGTGTTCTTGTATGTTCATGCAGCTTCAAGTTCTCTCAGTTTCTTTTACCTGTTGTATACAGTTTCATTACAACGAAACCAAGTCATGTTGCACGTGCAACAGAAGATCAAGAAATTGAATTAATTGAAAACATGAATTAATGCAAACAAGAGGAAGCATTACCTTCTTATGTTGAACAAGATGTTTCCTTCCTGAGGGGGCATTCCAGTCACAGTCAAAAAAATAGTGAGATAAATGCTTACTGTGATGAGTGTCAATAGCACACAACACTTATTAGCAAAGACTCTCTGGAAGCATCTTTCAGTGTAGATCCAGTTCTGAACTTCTGCATATATCCTAGAGTTAAATGATACATCCTCAACAGGATGCCTTTTGAATCATTAATTGAGATATACGTTTAAAGGTGATTAGGCAGATACAGCTCAAAGAGAGAAAGCTGATTCCTTGCCTCCTGAAGAGTGTTTTCACGGATTGTGTTGATTACATCATGCAGGCAGGGAAGGGTGAAGCACAGTGGTTAGGTCACCTTAATGAGGGCAAATAAAATGTGTTTCTTCCAAAGAGGTGGAGAACCTTTTTAATTAGACTTTTGTGGGACATTATTAATTTTTAATATATTATTTTTATCGCTGTTGTTTTCCCAGGATTCTTCATTTAATAGAGGGATGTTTTATGTGGTGTTCTGGCTTCGTGTGTGGAGACAGAAAGGCTTTTTTAAAAATTTGCTTTAGGAGCAAGGAATATATATAACATATATTGTATTTATAATTGCTCCTAGTTTTATAACCATCCTAGTTTTTGTCACTCAAAAATAAAAGAAATAACAAGCTTTTCATATACAGCATGTCTCAGAAAGTATATGCAATATGACTTCTGGGGGATCTATTTCATTATGCTTTGTAGTTTCATAGGTCTAGCACTGTGCAGTAAAAAGGTCTACAAAAGTTCCTTAATCATTATTTTAATAGATGAACCTTTTTCATAGAAAAAAAATTGAAACCAAAAATATCTCCAAGATAGAGGCAGACTACTGACTCCATGTATCCACTGTATTTTCCAAGTAATTATAAAATTTTGGAATTTTGTAAAGGTTTTGAAAATCTTTCATATCGTTTGGTTTTCTGTGTGAAAGAACCTAGACTAGAATGCCAAAGGAACCTGAAGGGGCTGTGTGTGATCAAGTGCTAAGTCACTGAAACTGCAGACACCTGGCCATCTTTTGGAAGGAGTAGCTTTCTAAACAGGCTCCCTGGGGAATGCATGTGGATGTTTGAAAACAGTAGAATAAGAAATAGAAAAGGCAAGCACACAGCTAGCTCTGCTTTTGACATAATTTAATAAGAAAAAGTGTGTGTCCTAAACATTGTACTTTACTTCATCAGAACTTCATGTTGGATGCTAGGAGAATGTTGGGATGAGACAGTTGGAGTTTCCATTCCAGCTTCTGGGGCTGGATTTCTAAACCTTTTCTTTAGTAGCAGAACTGCCATGGAGGAGCTAATGCCCTTATTCAATATAATAACTGTGTGAATTAATACGTCCTGTCAGTGTGTGAGAAACCTGAATTCAATTTCCTCCTCTGCTTGAGGGATTTGAACTCCAGACCACACAAAGTGACCTGATTGGCATGCTACAGTATTCTGTGAGTGAAGAAGACTTTTTCATGCGTTCTATAATGTCCAAGCAACATGGAAGGCCAAGTATTAAAGAGGTTAATTTCTTTGTAATTTGGTGATTGGTGTTCAGAAAACACAGGACACAGTATAAAGCTTTTCCCCTTCTGAGTAGTACCTCTATTAGGGTGATGGATATAGAAGGCACCTGTTTCAGTCCAGTGCTTGTGGACTGTGAGCCAGTGGGTATGTTCTGCGGATATGTGACTGAGCTTTGAAGATCCAGCAGTCAATATGTACTCTGTCCCTGAACCTCAAAGGATGCCACAAGCCAGAGTGTCAAGCTTCTTTGTGCTGTTCGACGTCCAAAAGCACAGCTTTAGGGAGCAAGACATCCTGAACATCCAAAAGGGAGATGCAACCATGGGCGGTAATCAAGCAAGTCTTGAGGATTTTATGGTTCAAGGCAAGAAGCATTCTCCTTACCAAAGCTGAGGGAAAGGATGAATTTTTTTGATCACGTTAGCATGTTTGCAGGGCAATACCATGCTTCGCTGATTGCATTGGGTATGGTTGCCTACTATTCCAACTTGCTGTTATACTGTTACATTTTATTGGTCTCTTCATTATTTTCATTCCCAGTGCCACAACAGCTCTGAAACCAATTGTGGACGTGTGTAGGTCAAGGGGAAGGAAAATTAAGGGTCATCTTTAGTTTATACAGTGGTGTTTTTTCATTTTCTATAAAACTAAGTACATTTAGGCTCCCTGTCGGGTAAGCTTTTTTCCCTTGTCTGTTATTTTCAAAGGAGAGAGTGCATATGACAGTCTGAGAATAGCACCAGCCTGAACACAGATGGTAGGGATTACACCACACTGAGCCTTGACCTTCAAAAGCCTGCCGTTTCTTTTCAAGGTTTCTCTTCTTTGACAGGTGTACTGGCTTTTGTCAATTACTTTCATTAATGTATTTTTTTCATTATAATCAATTACCTGTGCTTTAGGCTGTGTCTTGAAATTACAGCAAAGCAGGTTCCAAGTTGAAAAGCTGAAACTGTTTTCTGTGTTTTGACCCTTTGTGTTGCCCCAAAATACTCTGAAACACTTGAAGATTTAACTCGCAATGGAGAAATATTGCCCAGTTTCTACTAATTTCTATCAAGCACCCAGTCTATGAGATTCTGGCTGGTAAAGGCTACCCATCTACAGATCAGTTTTGCAGGGGACTCTATTTAAAAGGTATTATTTCTTGAGATATTAAAACTTATTAAATAAATAAATACGGGAACAGAAGTTAAATGCTGATTTTATAATGTAGAAGGAAACTTTGCACAGGCCAGATAGAGCCATTCCTGTAATGAAATGGGACCATTGTGCAAATATCAAATGAAAATCAGCTATTCCAGGCCAAGACCATTGAACTCAACAGTATGTACGAGTACACATGAAGACAGGATTTAGCCTTTTCTTCTTTAGAGACACTGACAAGTATGTCAGAAATTCACATGCTTACTGGAAACCTCATGACTTGAACAGCCAGAGCCATAGTACTCTGCAGAACTGGGCTGCTGACGTAAGAGCAGATTCTCTTGGGAGTTTGGTTTTTCTCGGCTGTTTTGGGGCTAGCTGAAAATGCCATAAATGGTTTTCCTTAATATTACAGAGTGATTTCTGTGACTTTAAGAAATGTGGGAATCAGTGGCCAGTCAAATAGAACACTGTGCGTTTCTCTCACTGTTCAGCATTTCACCAAAAAAAGTCTGGTTTGAATTTATTTCCAACAGACGTTCAAATTTCTCTGGTAACAACTTATTTGTCCCAAACCTGAGACTATCTTTTCAGAATGCATATAATGAGGAATGAGAGCATAACTGCCAGTTTATGCCATTAAGGCAAAATGAGACTTTTCATCCCTTCAGGT
Organism: Serilophus lunatus; assembly: GCA_013399895.1. NCBI lineage: Eukaryota > Metazoa > Chordata > Aves > Passeriformes > Eurylaimidae > Serilophus > Serilophus lunatus. The sequence continues at coordinate 909,095 of VXBA01001332.1, forward strand.
CTTTTATGGCCTCTTTGCTCTCGGCAGCCAGAACAAGGGGCAGAAAAGCTGGATGGATTTGACCTGCCTGTGAAGTTTGCCCTTATTCAAACAGCAGAGCATCAGATCTGGTTTGTCCTGGGTCTTCTTTCCCAAATGACTGGAAGTGGATGATTTCTCAGGAGTAATAGAGATGAAGGGAAGAAGGACTGAAACATTTTTTTGGCTCAGTGCCTCCTTTTACACAGTGCTGAAACTGGAGGGATGATCTAGTCCGAAACCAAACCTTAAAAGGTGCTAAAATATAGGACAGCCAGAGGGATAGAAACTCCTCATGGTGCACAAGGGAGATAAACAATTAATGCTCATTAATGTTAATAAGTTACTGTGTAAATCCTCCATTTCCTGGACCAAGCAAAAGAAAGTCTAAAACCATAATAAATCTGTCTCAAATTTAGTAATATTTATTCCAACTACAGTATAATCACTAGAATAACATTGTGGTGCTGTAAAACATGTTGAAATATAGTGTTACATCATCACTGCTATTTGTTACTGTAATTTTATACAATAAATTATGGTGCAATCCATGGCTTGGGATAAAAATGACAGCTTTAATATGGCATTTTTAGTCTGCATAATGCTCTTAGTTCAGGATAGTAAGAGATTTGATCTAAAATAAATAAGTGCTAAAAAAGTCATACAGGATTTGCTTTCATTTTAAAGCATCATTAAAAAGGGATTTATCATTATCACTAAATATGAGGGGGAAAAAATATCAAAATCTGAAGTGCTCCATAAATTGACTCCATTTTTACCACATGACTTATAATTTAACAAACAAATGGTACTAATTTCCCATAAAAATCTTAAGCACATACAAAAATGAGTTGTGTATTTGGAAAGCCACAAGCTACACCTAAAAACTAAAACCAGTTACAGAGCAGGGTTTCTTTTCTTTCGACACTGAAATGAAAATGATTTTCAAACTCCTGAATGAGATTTTTGCCACAGATTCTAGTAAATGTGTTAGATCTCTCATAAATACTCTTAAGCAAAAGTGGAAGAGCTAAGCCAAATGTGTTCAGGATTCCAGTGGTGTTTTGTGGTTTTTGGTTTGGTTTGNTTTTTTTTTTTTTTTTTTTTTTTTTTTTTTTTTACACATTCTAGAAATTAAGACCTCTAGAAGTAATTTGCTAAGGTGGAATCTTCCAAAAATTTAATTCAGTACCAACACTGTGTCTTACCTACAGGATTAAAAGATATTTTAGCAGTAACAGAAAGCATTTTTTTTTTTAAAAGGGGAGATTATGTTAATTTCTCCTCTATATGCCACCCTTTTGAAAAGGTACTGGAAATTTTTACAGATTAAAACCATGGGAATAATTTCATTACTGAAGTGATGCATTTTAAGCTGCCTGAAACCTAATTTGCATCCTTCCTTTACAGGACAGCGACTACAGTAAGAGTCAGCCTTTATTTGTATGAGCTTCTTGCTGACACTCAGAACAGCCTTACTACTGGCTGCTCAGGTTAAAACATAACATGATGCTCTTGTCCACAGGGTCACTGAGGAATGAATCTGGGAAGGAGTGTAAATTCAATTTGGCTTCCTTCAGTGCCTCTGGTCACAAACATCCTGCAGAACGCCCAGCTCCGTGTGCCATGTGCAGGGATGAGCTACCTCCAGGTGTGTCCCAACCTCTCTGACTCTGCAGACATGTGCCTTGTCTCCTCTCCAGAATCCATCAGTCACACCCAGGTTCTTTTCTCCAATCCAATTTGCCTTGCGGATTGTCTTAAAGACTGGTGTGGGTATAGCAAGAGCGAGCTCCTGACATGGGCTCTCAGTATTCATGGATTATTGTTCCATTCCTCAGCAGAAAAGCCTCTTTCAATATACTCAAGCAAGGAACTGCAGTAATATAATACTGCAAATTAAAGGTAGTTCCTTAACAAACATTTATTTCACACTTCTTGTCAGTGAATTCTCATAAACCAAGTACTGGTATAGGCATTACAAATTTCTCTGAGATAACTAATCTCTCTGTTGTGGTCTTGTGCTTATGAAATTAACTGATTATTAGTGATACTCTGGAGAATAAAGCCCCATACTACATAAAATAAAAATGTAAAAGGACTAAAAATTTTGTCTTTGCCTAAAAGATGTATAATCACTTATTAGAAACACTAGTCACTGCTGAAAATGTACCTAATTTGAAAATGTGTTTCACATAATTCTCCCCTCCAAGAAAACTTCATAGGAAATTTTCAGCCAAATATTTTCCCTGTGATATATAGTTTAATTTTATTAAAAACCTGGGATTGTTTCTTTAGGGTTTTTTTGGTTGGTTGGTTGTTTTGTTGGTACATTTTGGAGGTTTTTTGTGGGTTTTTTTGTTTGGTTTCTTTTTTTTGCAAAAAGAAACAATCTATATGACTAGTTAATATTTTATGATTCTGCTCTGAAATCACCTTTTTCCCTGCTAATTTGAGTTAAAATTTGGAAAAGCTCTAGAGCCCTTATTTACTGTCACCATATGAAAAATATGGGAAAAAAGGAAGGCAAAACAGATGTCAATGGGATGTCTCAAATGTTTTGCTTATTGCTGTGCCTGTCCTTAAGTTATTTTGAAATGGGCCTCACTGAAATTAATTCCAGTGGAAGAGTAAAAATTTGTGAATTACAAATGTGTAATAAATTATTTTGTTCATCAGATCACTCTTATTGAGATGGGTACAAATATCTCTGAAAGGCACATTCTACAAGAATTTGTATGAGAAACAAGAGTTTATAACTACTGAAGAGCAATGAACTCAGGTCTAAAATGGAATGTTTTTGAAAACTTAGGTTCAGTTCATATTTATAAGCACTCAACAAGAATCTACAGATTTTAAGATCTGTCTAAACACGCTACTGCTGTGAGAAATTATCTTAAAACTTGGTGCACACTTTGTTATTTAACTCAATGCTTTGTTCTTTAATTGGAAAGCTCTTAAACATATAATATGTCAAATTAAAGTCAAATAATCTGTTATTTTTCATATTAAGGAAATAATTATATTGCACCACTATGAAATTGCTTTCAGTCTAATTATGTCTAGGCAGAGATTACCAGTAATTAATATAACAAATAATTTTGACTACAACTAGCAATAATTGCTTTCTTGAAGAATTTTCTAAAAGCTTTAAGCAATTTTGTTACTTTTACATACAGTATTGCAAAAATTCTTTAGTAGTTTGTAATTAATTACTTAAAAAAGAAGTAATTAATTGCTACATTGAATTGCATGTTTGAAATAAAACAAGAACATTTTCTTTCAAAACTCTTGGTGAACAGCTACTTTGGTCACTGGGTGCAGAGTCCCAGAGACAGCCTGGGCAAGAGCTCGCATTTGCTGTTCAGCACCTGGGAACACATCCCACATTGCTCCTCTGCCCCTCCCAGGTGCCACAGGGACCAGGGAGGGAAGGAATGTAACTGTATGACAGAGTGTGTGTACATACATGCACGAAAGGGTGTTGGGCAGCTGTGAGCAGGCACACTAGTCAAAGAAAAAGTGGTCCAAGAACATGCTATTTCACTTACAATATGATTAGTGCTGTGAAATGATATGGGAACCTCTGATATACTGCATTATCTCAGGGCATGACATATTAAAATCCAGGTTTTTGAATAGCTGTCATTTAAAAGCCCATCTAGTAACATGTTTTATACCCATCTTATCAGTAAATCTCTTTTTTAAAAGATACATGATATAAAATTTAAAAGTAAAATTTAATTTCCTCTCCTTACCACGTACTGTGCCTCAGTGCCAGGCTCATGCTTCAAGATCCATTTCGCTAAAGAATCATTTTCATCTTCTATAGTCTGTGTTGCCTCTTTATGTCAGATATTCGTACATGTTTTATGTTTCAGCCTGACCTTGTCTTCCCTCTAACACTGAGATACCAATTGCTGCTGCTACCTCTCACGTCTATCCATTCCCTTAAGTCTTTGCGAACTATTAATCAAGGTGAGAAAAATTTCACAAGTCCGAGAAAGATCCCTTAAAAACAGCATAAAAGTAAAACAAATTAATTTCAAAAATCACGATTCTCTCCTTGAAATGAAATTTCTGGTATTCTGTGACAGATGTACAAAGCAATTGCATCGTTACAGTCAGTGCATCTCTAACAAAGTACCACAAGCCTTTTTCTCCAGTGTCAGCTGGGCATCATCCACAGATGTTTATAAAGTGAACTAAAATCTGTCATTTTCTTTTAATCTAAAATACCAGTTTTATGCTTTTGTTACACTGTTGACTTTATTGGATGTGGGGATATTTCACAAAAGGCAAGGTTTATTTTGGGACCTTAACATGATTTTGGGCTTCTAAACTTAAGCCACTAAGTAGACTATTATTGTTAATGTTATTACTAAGATAAACAAAATCTAAAATAGGCCTCAAATCTCTCCACTAACACTAGAATTAGAAAATCAAAATGTTGTTTTCCAAGCATCCTACAAATTTTGAGCAAAATACATAGGATTTACCAGAATCAGACTTATAATCCTCTTTCACTGTTGTTCTAATGCACTAAGCCAAAAATATCCTCTACATACTAAAAAGAGTTAGTATATTCTGAATCCCAGCCTAAAGGTTTAATGCGAAGATACTGTTTCAGTTATTATTCATGTGGAAATTGGGTCTGAGTTATAATAGCTTTGTTTCTAGAAGGTGTTCCTCAAGCTGTTACTTGCAGGATAAATTGGGTTTAAGAAAAACCTTCTGTGGGAATTTATTATTGCATTGCTCATAAAACAACATCCCATAGTTTTATTTCACTAGTTTGTGACATACAAAAATCAGACAAGGATTAGTTGACTCTAATACCAAACATACTAGAACAATCCCTTTGTACCTGACAGCAAATTGCAAACAGCAGCTCTGATTCTATAAGCTGTGGAGTTCATATTTCAGAAGTGCTGAAGTCTTCAACAGCTTGTTAAGGGTTGATACTTATTGTTTCCTCTAATGAAAAATGTAGTATTCCTCCAAATATTGGAAGTTCCAGAAAGGACTCTGTATTTTGAGAACAGAAATCCTGGGAATTTCAGAGTGGCCTTATTAAATGAATAAGAATCAGTAACGAAGTAATGAAAACTCTACTGTCCTCATAGACATGCACATATCAACACGCATACCCCCATCACCTTCGTGTAATCCAAATTTTGGCACTCAGTACAGGAGTTGTTTTGTTTTGTATGCATAGCAATGTTTGGAAGAGGCTCTTAAAAACTTTATAACAAGTTTTACTTCGTGACTTCTGCAAAAGGCTTTGACATTGGGTCTAAAATACCATTCAATTTAAGTAAAACTACAACTAAATCAGTTGCAACGATTTACATGATAATTTAATAATCAAGTCAAATATATGTAAAGTTCATATATGCTAAAATTGTGATGAGAAACAGCTTCAGTTGTAGCATTAGCTCACAGACAGAGCTTAACAAAGGTAATGTCTTTTCCTTCAAAAAGCAAAGGTATTTCAGAAAGAGAGAAATCATATTCTATTTTGATTTTTTCCTTCTTTCATTTTTAAGAAAATGAGTGTTGCTGTACTGGACAGAGAAGAGGAAAGAAGGGGCTTTTTTCAGAATACCTGCACAAGATATGCAAAAATTCAACATACAGGTGAAGATAGGACAGAGAATTATGTAAATATGTCAAGGATTCTCGCACTTTTTTAAGGATGTCATACAGCTGCCCTTGCACTAGGCTTTACAAGGAGCCCTTGCCAAAAGTGTGCAAAGGCAGTAACATTTTATTTCTGTTCATACCATCAAAATTTAGTGGAGTTGAACCTTTCAGGGATGAGTCCTGACAGCTTCCAGGACTTCACTCCAAGCAGTACGTACTGCTGAACACAGCTGATAACATCACAAAGCTTCCTGGCAATACTTTTCTGTGGAGATTCTGCTTTATGTACCTTCACTATCTTACACCATCTGCATCTTGTGCTGCTGTTTGTGCTCAGCTAAAAAGAGGGAATTTGCTTTTCAGGGAGAAAAGATGTACACTGTGTTTCAAGTAAGAGGCCAGGCTGTAAATCCAGCCATGACTACAGATGCATTTTGCTTTAGTGTGAATATTAGAAAGCTGTGAAATGCTCCTGTAATGAGATGCACAAACTATGTAATATGGGAACTTAGTACAGGCATTCATTTATCTGTAAATTCCACTGAACGGGACTGCAGAAACATTTGAATTATTTTTTAATGCAGCAATGTATTACGGTACCTTTTCTTCTTTTTTCATGTAGTTCAGCTAAAAACTATTTAAGGACTGCTGAAGAAATAGAAAGGCAATGTTAGAAGTTGAAATGAAGCCGAGTTGTGCCCTTACTCACAAGCCTATGACGGTTGTTTGAGGAGTACCAGGCACCTGTTGCCGTGAGCTGTTTGGTATTCATGGTGCTTATTTTATTTTTAGTACCAGGGGCAAAAGTGCAGCTTCATTTCATAAGAAATCAGAAAATTTCTTTAAATGTATTAAGTTTAAATGTATTTTAAAGGATGACCTTCTATGCTCTTCCCAACTCATGGTGCTTTTATGCTACATTCAATAGGTGGATTTTTCTTTCTCCTGTGTCCAAAGAGAACTTCATAAGAAATCTATCCTATGTTTTAAGAAGTTGGTTAAGGTTCCTTTCAGTACAGGAAGGAGGTCTCCCCCATGAAAATATCACTTGAGGGAATATTTTGTTATCCTGCTAAATCTATTATCATTAGTTAGAGCAGGTAAGCAGATGTGCAGGTTGCATGAATGCAAGGCAACATTTGTAAAAGAAAATACAGACTAGAATATACAATTTTTATTAATTTTCACACATGGTAGATGTGTCCAAGCACATTAGGTGTAATCATCTCCCTTCCCAAAGATCTCTGAAGCATACTGTGGTAGACCATAAGGTCAGGAGAAGAGGTAAGTGCCAAAGCAGCTGTCATCGAGCAACTTAGCTGAAAAGTTTGTGAAGGACTCTTCCCTTTCCTAAGAGCCCACTATGAACTGCAGCACTCAGCTCCGTGTTGAGACTGCTTGTCCTGGGTGAGCTACAAACATTGCTCAGGTGTAATTAAATTTTTACACTGAGCAGTGGCTAAACATCAGGGCCAGTCCTTGGCTGTTGTATTTCTGTTCAACATAACCATGACTGTTTTGAATGGCTGGTGAGCTAACACTAGGCAGGCCATTGCACAATGTAAAAGTCTATTCTTCTGTGTAAATCCAGAACAGTTATAATGCAGTGATTTGGCTCAGTCTGATTTTGCACTGGTGTCAAAGCAATCATATTTAAGCCAACTGTGGTGTTTAAAAAAGGATCAAATCTGGGTAACAGCAATCAGTTTAAATGACAAGGCAATTTGCAATCAAACCTTAGGTCTAGAGAAAGGAGTTTTATATGCCTTTAGGTACTAATTTGACAACAGAGGCATCAATTTCAATTTTGAGAATGGAATGCCAGAAATATCTTAGAACTAGACAATAAGGGAATTATTTAGTCAGATGAGGTGGGCTTGACATTAGAAATTTAACTGGTTTCTTGAATTTCAGTTTTTCTACGTGTTCCTAACGTCCAAAGGACTGCGTAAACATTTGCTTAGAATATCCCTGCCAGTGTTTTCCCTTGATTCATATTAGTTGTTTCAATTAGATTTATTCTAGCAGTTTTATAGGCCAACATTTAAGTTTCCAAAAGGGTTTGAAATGAGGGTGGACAAGTGAAGCCCTCTAGTCTACAGGGATATTAAAGAATACCTGGGAAGGAAAAGCCTAAGGTCAATAATCACAGCCTACAGAAGGTAGATCCAGTTCACCTAATCACTGGGAGAAGGTGTTGCTTAAATAGTAACTTCCACATAATCACAAGAAATCACCTCAACACAAAGCAGCAACATTAGGTCTTTTAATTACTTATATATAATATTACCAAATTCAGCAGCATAAGTCATTCTTTAGACTGATGTAAGTAATTAAGAGAGAAGTCTTGAATATGTGCAATTCACTAGACAGGATTATTTTTTCAGTGAGATGCAGCCAGCCTGTAAGGTTTAGATGTTGACAGCACCATAGCTAGATTTGTGCATTTTCCCCCTTACATTTTCCCCCCAGCCCTCAATCTTTTCTTGCTTTGGTTTGCTGGTGTTTCCCTTTCTTTTGGAAGTCCAGAGGTTGAATAATGCCCATCTGTTTTCTCATTGAAGACTAGTAGGATATGGATTATTCCTTACCCTGGGTTTTTTGGGGGACTTTTTCTCATAAAACCTCCACAATTATTTATCTGGATCACAGACTGGTCATAAATTGTTGTAATATCTCTCTATCAGGAGTATCCCAGACATTTTAGACATGGCACCTGTGTGATTTCATAAACATACCACTAAGAAAGGCTTGTTTTCAGTCTGGCAACCTTCTGTTGTCCCCAAATCAGTAGGGATTTCTGTTTTAAAACACACATAATATACTATTTTTTGTAGTTACTTACCTTCATGAAATGTTTCACAATGTTTGGTATTTCTCCTCAAGTCCCATTTCCTGGGGTAATGTGATTATGTGAGACTCCTGGGTGTCTTTTCAGAAAAATTAATTTCTTTCTCTTTTAGCTTAACAGAAAAGTGTAAAAACATGACCCAAGTGCATGCTAAAAGCTGGAAAGCCAAGGGCAATTAAAAAGAACTCAAAGTTTATTATTTAAAAAATAAGGTTCTTTAAATGCAATTTTCATGGTTTTTGGAGGGACAAGACCTTTTTTTTTTCAGCATCTGGGACAATCAGGTTGACATGGCTATGATTGGAGCCTTACAGTGTATATGTGCAGAAATAAATTTTGAATTAGCGAGTAATGTCGTTTCATATTTGTCTGCTTTCTTAGCTTCCTATATAAGAAATCGGTTATTTCTATTTTTTTCAGAGAAATGATACAATTACTTTGCACTTTTAAAATTAAAACCCTTATAAGTAATGCTGAGCTTTTTACAGTATTAGCAAACTCTAAATTATGAGATACTAAGCTGGCAGGCAATAAATCAAAGTTAGCAATTAAATTAACATTAATTTCTTTAAATTTCTTCAAATTCATAGGGGAAATAGTTATCAGTATTCACTATTAACCTTCTGTTTTCTTATTTTATCTGCCCTTGAAAGGGGGTCTACCTTTTCAAGGCAGATAAAGTCAGCCCACAGACTTTTCTTCATCTATGCATAACAAATACAATGAAAGTGAGATGAAAATAGCCTTCTCCTGAGACCTGTGGAGTAGTATAGTAACAAATATTTTGGTTTTTATCTGTAGGCCGTGTCCTCAAATAGATGAAGATATCAAGTAGAGACAGTCAGCATGCAATAATTTATTTCAGAAAAACACCCCAAAAAAGCTCTTCTCGATTCCTTTCTAAAGTGCCAAAACATCAATTCAAATTATTTATGGCTGAGTTATCTTTATTCCAGTAATATATGAAAGTAGCCAAGTCAGTTTCATAAGATGTCAAAGTGCAGATTTTACTCCTAACTTAAACCATCATGACCATCTGCAATAAAAATTGTTCTCGCTTTGGTTTGCTGAACCATTGTTAAGCTCGTAGACTAAACATTCAACCATTGCAAGCAGTCAGCAGCTTTATTACTTCTCCTGCTCCTGCAGAGGCATCCTGGATTCAATTTGTTTAAGTACATCAAAGTATTTTAATTTTGAAGTACCCCGAGCGCTTTGGAAAATTTAAAGGCTATTTGTCTTCTGAAATGTTTGAATGTAAACTAAGATGAAAATTTACCTTAATGATTTTTTTCCAGTTTAAATGACTGTCACATTTCTGTTCTGAAAAAGCCCTTGAAGCTCCAATGTACAGTTTCCCCTGCCTTTTTTCCCCCTCCAGGTAATAGTGAGTCAGTTTTAAGTTATGTGGTCAGCTTGGCTTCCTTCATTCTGAGAGTTCTCCATTCTTGTAGAGTTCAATGAATTAAACACTTACTAATGCCATCAATTTGTATTAACTTCTCTTCAAGCTTTTGTTTTTTTCTTTCTTTAGCACTAAATTGCAAATAAATACATGGCCAATTGATCAATTAGGCTAAGATTGCACTTAGCTAGTCCTGGGCTAAAAGTGTCAAGAATATCTGAACTGGGTAAACACTATTCAGCGAGCACAAAACTGAATGAAATATGGGTATTTGACCAAAACGGTCACAAAATAATTTTATTTGAAAATACATTAAGTACATTGAAATATTTGAAAAAATGTACAACTAAGTATTTGCTAATATGGCAGTAATTCACTGACATTTTTAGTGAGTTTTTTTAAGTTTCAAAACTTCTCTGAAATCCATACGGAATAACCAAGTGTTTATTTTGTGTAGTATGTGTAGTATTAATTTAAAGCCTGTCCATCAGGACAGGGTTCCTGATGGCATCTTTGTTCATTCAAACCTCCTCTGAAGTCATAAAATTCTAATGAATACAGACATATGATTTTGCACCTGGGTGTATGATTTGGATATTATAAGTATGTATACATTCAGCTTTATTTATAAATAAAGGTCACCTTAGTCATTCCCCATCGCCAGGACAGAATCAGCTGGCCTCATGTCACTCCTACCAATGTCAAACCTATCAGATGTTTGTCAAAAGATACATTAGCAGGATTAGGTCACCCCTAAATTTGGGCATCCTTTGGGTACCTCTCTTTAAATAGGAATTTTTTTCTCCTAACTTCAGTTCTCTTAAAATGTAAGCCTTGTTATTTAGTTCCATTAATTCACAACATACATAGCAAATTATGTTTCCTTTTCCCAGTACCTTTCTGTGTACTTGAAGACCATTCTTACATTTTCTGTCACTGCTTTCTTCTATATTGCCAATCCCCCACCCAGCCAGTCATAACATAATGTGTTACAGTTCTTTGAACTCACTATTCTCCTCTGAATCCCAGTTTTTTAGTCTTTCTCCACCCAGACTTTCTCTTGCATGTATCACCCGGAGCTGAAGCTCAAGGGGAAGGACAAAGGGATACCTCTGCAAGTTGTAAAAATTGACTTTTGCTGTGCTTTTCTTTTTGTCATATAAGGGATAGCACAGCAGTAGGGCAATATTACAGCCTACAGTCATTTAAACAAGTGGAAATACCTAAATAAGTCAGTCCTAATTAGACATGATAAATAAACTTATTATAAACTTCTGTCTTGTGTGTCTTGGAATGAAAAGTTCTATAAACACGAAATCCCATTTGTGTAATTTTTTATTTTTTTTTTGGAAAGTGGAAAAGGATAGGCTGTTCCCTCCTGGTCTGGGCAACCTGTATGGCTGCATACTCTTTCAGTCCCACAATATTAGCTACCACAAAATTACAGACTAGTGAGAAGAAAAATGTAGCAAAATAAGTTAAAGCATGTTTAAATATAGTCCTTATTTTATAACCTGGGCACCATATTCCCATTTTAAAACTGTCAATGAACCACTGGGAACTTTCTTTTTCTTGCTGATCCTCTTCAAGACCTCTATGAATAACAGAGAAAACTTCACTGTAATAAAAAAGGGGTTTGTTTTCCTTTTTTAAAATTGAGGCACTGGGTAAAATAAAGGTCATTGCAATAACCTTTGAAAGAACAGAAAGAATAATTTTCCCCCTTTTTCTTTTTTACTAGTTTTCAATGCAATGTGAAAAATCATTTTTAAGTTTGCCCATCTGTTTTACATAAAACCTTAGCTGACCTTACACAAACTGAAACAAATGCACAAAAAGCTTTGCTTTTGGGCTCTTGCCAGTAAGACAGAGCAGAAAGAAAAGAATATGTAAAGTTAGATCCTGCTCTGGTGTAAATTAGCCTAGTTCCAGTGGGGACATAAGTTGATTTATACCAGCAGAGGCCGAGGCTTCTACTACTTAAAAAGCCAGGCTGGTTGGATCCAGTCTTGCTGCCATTGAAATTACCTGAAGCTTTGCCATTGGTTTTTCATGGGAGAAGGACCCTCAGTGAAAGAGCCATGTTTTGGTACAGATAAACAGTATACATCCATCTAAGCAGCTTGAGTTATTCAGCAACTAGAAGAGAAAGGCTGCAGCACAAGTAACTGAGATTATGGACTTGCAGGTGTGACATGAAGTTTGAGCTACACCCTGACTTTGTACTGCTGCTGTACCAGCTGAGCTCGAGTGCATTCCAAGTTAAGGAGATGCTCTGCTGTCAGACTGGAAGCAAAGAGATTCTCAGCATGCAACCATGAGGTTCATGTCCTGCTGCTTTTCTCCTGTTAGCCTAAGTTGGCTCATGTGGACCAAAAGTGAATCCTGAGGAAAGGAGGGTGTGCCGTGTATGGAATTAGGTGAGGCATGCAGAGGCAGAGAATACCACAAAAAAAGATACTATCTTATCTTGCACTTCACTAACACTTCTGTTAATGTGTCTGAGGGTGGAACTATGGCCATTATATCAACACTCTAATCTAATATGATTAATGAGTATAAAGTAAGGTTCAAGCTTTTAATTAAAAAGGCAATCATAAGTTACTGAACAGTGAAGGTCTAGTTAAGTTTCTCAGAAGTAGGTTATTTAATAGAATGAGATGCCCCAAAGAGGCAGTGGGCCAAAAATCTCTCCTGAGTTATATTTTATATTCAGGTACTGACTTTGATTTATAACAGAGAGCAGAACTGGTTCTATACAGAAATGAGAACATGTATAAGTGTATTACAGCAGGCATACATGACGATGTCTACATGTAAGGATTTCCTAAAATTCCCATTAATAGCCAGATTTTCCTGTTGCTTATTAAATTGTCACTCTTCTCAGAATGAAAATTCTTTGTTGCCACGCTTTCAAAATTTTTTCAAAATTTTTGTTGTGAGCAAAAATAATCCTAAGAAACATTATTTTGACAGGGTCAAGAAAAGACTCAACATTTGGATTGAAAGTGGTTGCTGTGTACTTATCAGAGATCTGCTCTTTTCCTGTTCTTTTTGAAAATAATCAAAGTTTGAAGTTGTCATAGATTTCAGTTCACCCATGTCCTATAAAGATTTGATAGGGGTTGACATATTTTTTAATTTTGTCACTTTATGTTTCAAATTAACTTAAAATTAAATTTACAGTATAGCTTATTCCATACATTTTTCTCTGGCCTCTGAACAGAATATCCTCTGATTCTTTTTATAATGTTGGAATAAGAGGGAATATTTGCAATGAATTGCCAGGTCTGGGTTTTTTTTGTTTATTTGTTTAATCATCTACATTCTTAAACATAACGAATATACCATAAGGTGTATGAATACAATTTTTTTACCTGAATAAATAGTCCATCAAATACAGTGTCTTGTTGACTAATAGTTTCAACAAAAGTGAAAAAGGTGAGCAAACACCCAAACGAAAATTGTAATTGGAACTATAGAGAAGCATAATTTTGGGGGCAATAAGAGTTCCCTCTCTGTGAGCCTGCATGCTTTATATTCTTATCTATTTCTATTCTATCTAAAACAACCATATTAATCATTAAAAGAGAAAACAACTGACATAAAAGGCCTTCCACTTTGTTTAGAATGATAAAATTTGTCTGTAAATTCATCTTGGGAATAAGTGAAATACTTGGCTTTTTTTTTCCATATTGAAAACATTTTAGCAATCAGAAAACATGGGCTGCACTAGGGGAAAATTCATGGCAAAAGTTAAGTGTCAAAATCATTGCATTTAGGACCATTTTCCCCATATGAACACACTTTCCCAGAAATGTTTTTGTCAAACAAAGTAGTTATTCACCTAGGGAAAAAGCCTCATATGGTAGAAGCAATGAATATAAGGAAGGAAAAAATGCAGTGGATTTCTGTCACCTACCAGACTGTGGGAGCTTTACCTGACCGTTTCACGATTGCTTACCTATTCAGCAAAAGCGTTTTTGGTTCTCTTAGCAAAAGAGATAAATATTTGAGATAAGAAATGTTTTATACAAACTATAGAATGGTCAGCCTGTCTTTCTAACCTGCCTAAGGCAGGTAACCTAGAGAGCTGGGCCTTCTTCAGACACACCTAATGCCATGTGTCAGCAAGCTTACAAAAGTATTACACCTTCTCTCCCAAAATAGAGGACAAGCTTGTGACTGCTGCCTGTAGCAATAGTTACACGGCTGGCAATGGCAAATCGTGAAACACTGGGAGATGCTATTTCCCGAAAAGACAAGCTGTTAGGGAGGAGCTGATGTTGGCTGCTGCCCCCTGGAGAGGCAGGGATTGTTGTCTCCTGCTAAATTTCTACCCCAGTGTGAGAGGGGATTTTCAGTTCCATGCAGCTTTTGCGCAAGCTGATGCAGCTCCGACCAGATGATGCCCCAGGAAAGGATTCCTGCCGGACAGTTCTGGCTGCCTGCCAAAGCCTGCTCCTCTGGGTGTCTGTCTGAAATCTTTTGGAGAGGCTCTTGCAACTTTTCTTCAGCAGCTTGTCCTAGATATTCCTGTTATGCTCCAGAGCAGGCTGGGGTTTGGTGTGAGAGGAGACAGAAAGCATAAAAAGCTAACAGTTCTGGAACTGCTCTCTAACAGCATTTATTTAATAGTATTTACTTGAGCCATTGTTTTCTATCTGTTCTTTTTTGTCCCCATAAAAATAATAACTAGAACAATAAATTGTATTCCTGAGTTATTACACAAGATGTCCTAGTATGTCAAAAGTTTGGTTACAGCATTTCAGAAAACACAATTTGGAGGATGTTTTTCCCCCTCTTGGCCCAATTCAGGTCTCTGCAAGGAGCATTTGAGTATTCTTTTTGAAAAACATTTTGGTTTTTGGGAGGGCTTTTGTGTATGGTTTTTTTTTAATGAAAAAGAGAAAAATCTAATTAAATAAATTATCCTAATTTAGTTAACTTAAATGATGCAGAAGTCACTCTATCCCTTCAGTAACAAAGGAGAAACACCATACCCATAAAAAAATTGTTGAAATTTTACTCTGTCCCTCCTCAATTTCACACTCTTTTTCTTCTTTTTTTTTCCAAATTTACTATTGGGCTACAAGAACCACAACATGTTGCAATTTCACAGCCAATCTAAGTTTATTCAGCTGTAGTAGGTAAAGTTCTTTTCCCCCCTACTCAATTCTTATCCACTGGCTTGGGAAAACATTGTCTCCTACTCCTTTAGCAGACTACCTGTAGGTTGTGTCAGGAGGATTCATGGTCATGTCACCCTGAATGACTCCTCTCTCAAAGTCTTTGGACTGTGTTGTATCACTTGTTTCATTATTGCTGTCCTAGTTCTTCTGGACAATCTCCTTTGCTAAATCAATTGAATTCTCCTATAAATATGTGAGTGATCAAATTCTTAAAGAGGGATTTATCCAAGTGTAGCAAATATCAAAATAAAGACACAGAAATAACAAATACTGTGCCAAATCATTCTGTGGCACACACATTTGGTCACTGAATGGAACATTAACTGACATATTCCCTGACAGTTCTCAGCTAAAGGTAATTCACAAATCCAATCACAGGCTGAACACGAAAGAAGTTTTTAAGAGTCATTTGCATATTTAGAAAATTAATTAATAGCAATGGTTTTTCGGATATTTTTGTTCATCTTTATGATGGAGAACTGTGAATTCTCCCTGACTAGCTTTGATCTTAGCTAGAAAATTTAGGTCTCCAGAATACAGACAACAAAAAGCTGACTGCTGAAATATGCAGATGATTTGAATCCCTTGGTCTGTACAGGTGTTCCTATGAGGCAGATGCGTCAGACTAAAGGTAAAATAACAGAAAAATCAGAAACCTATTGTAAATGAAAGAGATTTCTATTTGTTTTGCCAAGATGTGCTTAAATTGCAAGTTTCAGTGCTTTAAAAGCATGTTGAGATGGAGAAAGGTACTATTTTTTTAAGTGCTGCAGGGCACTCTTCCAGTCATTTGAGGAGAATCTACTACATTTTCTAAGAAAGAATATTGCATCCATTGTTGTAATGCAGGTTCATTAAGCATCAGATTGATTTATTGTATCGCTTCCTTTATAAATTATTTTCATTATGTTTTATCACAGTACATGACTACTGCCCTAAGGGAATATGCAGGAATGAGCTGAATGGCAAGTGTAATAGACTGCTTTAATTAAAATAGTGTAATGCATATTTCAGTGCTATTAACAAAAACAAAATTGATTTTGTTTTCTGGGTAATTGAATATATTAAAGCCCAGGTGCTGTTTTTCTGTTGTTTAACCCTTTGAGTTCAACTTCATTTGGCGTTTTGAGCAGGAATTTCAGAAGGGGAATTTTCTTCTCTGCCAGTGACATTTCCTTCTTTCTTTCCTCCATCTAGTCTCCTATTGCATGTGTACATACTGTCACTAAGGTAAACACAAACATGAATTTCAACAGTGAAAATCCAATGTTTTTCAGTGAGCTCCAGACAGTGATGACACTGATCCATGATAGAGAAAAGCCCATTATTTCTCTGCACTTTTTAACCTGATGTTCTGTGGAGACAGCAGTCATCTGCCGCCATAATTCCATTAGTTAATGAACACTCCAGGAATTTGTCCATCATAAGAAGGACCCTTTAAAATTACAGTCAATCAATGACACTCTTCTAAGTGTCTTCCTTTTCCTCTTTTCTCTTGATTTATACCAGCTATGAGTCTCTTATTTTCTTTACCCTCCAGATAGCAAAAGTTTACTTTTAATCAAGACTATGCATTGCAGGTTAATGATTTCTGAGTAGAGCAGTCAAATGAAAGCAGTGAACTGAAACAGAAAATGAACAGAGAGATAAGTGACCCATCTGTCCATGAAAAGAACCATTTTGCATATTTTTTTTTTAACCATGCCCTAAATATCACAGCCTTCCTCACTTTCACCAATGAAGTTTTCACTGGAAACTGCTGCCTTGCAATAAATACTGTAAAGAGTAGGATGTTTCTGGTTCAGCTGTTGTAATTGCCTGGATTTCTATCACTTCTCAGGATGCCATGTTGTATCGTCAGGTCTACAGTCTCTTGCTTATAGTAGACAGAATAGATATGGAAGATTTTATCTTCTGTTTTATGGGGTGAAATATTGTGGTGTACCAAGTAAATAGTAAAAGTCCCATTGACAGCAACAGGAGTTGGTTCATCATTTATAAAGCCTGCACTATTTCGCAGGCATATGCACCATGCTAAAATGGAATGACATTGTGAAATTAAGAAATAGTAACTGCAATTTTAGCCATTTCTTTTTTTAAAAAACCCAAAAAACAAAAACACAGGAAAAACTCTCCAACCATGCTGAAGCAGTATGAACTATGGTAATGTCTGTCTGGGATATATATATAATTTAGGAATAATCAAATGTCTGAACTGAAAGTAATTAGAAAATTCAAAATAAAGAAAAGCCAGATTGTACAAAAAGTGTTACTGTTGCTCCACCCAGTTACTCTGCGGATATTCAGACAACACTAATCCTTGCAGCAGTCAGAAGACACTAACTATGAGTCCTATATCACTTAAAATAAAATATTAGTATCTTCCCTATCAAAAATCTTCTGTTCAAAGTCATTTACTCAACAAGAGCCTTTTACAAATGATGATCCTGCTTTTACAACAGACGAGTAGGCCATAATTAAACTGATGAGTCATCAGTCCATTGAATTTCCTAGGAAATCCCTTATTACTTTAAAGCACCTGCTGTAGCTCTTCAATTCATTTCCCATAGAAGAGTTGCAGATACAGATTGATTCCAAATAGTTCCCATAAAAGCACAGACTACTGAACTGGTTTTACATAAATTTCGGTCCTTATAATTTCTCTTCTTCTGCTATTAATGAGATCTGGCTGAATCCCCAGCTACTTCTGGGTCGTGATTTATAAAGCACAAGTCTAGATTCAGACTTTTCAAAAATGATTTCCCACATTTTAATGTTATTAGCTCAGTTCTTACACCGCATCTCTCCATGTTTCTTTTTCTTTCTTACAAAATGTGTTTAATTATTAACAGGAATATGCTGAAGTGCACTGAAAAGTATTTAAATACTACATGACAAAAATTACATATATGTTGGCTATTTCTCTATTTGGATAAATAGCTACTAACTATTTAACTTTTCAATATTCAATATTGAATTTAATCAATATATCAAAACAATATAAACCATAACATTCTAAGATTAATATATAACATACTGTAGATACCAGCATTAGACAGAAGAGAATTCCTTCTCTTTCTCAATTTTAAACCACTTGCTTAGAAAATAATATGCTCTTACTGTGCAAATAAATGCAAGTGAAAAAGGAATAAGAAGAGTTTGAAGATAAGAAGTAAATTTAGTATTAATAAGAATCTAAACAGAAAGCAACTTTCAGGGCTAATGAATTACATTTACAAAATCCAGAGTTAAAGACAATTTTTGTTTAGGGCATAACATTCCACTGCAATTTGGAAGTAAAATAGAAGGGCTTTTTTAAGAAATAAGATGAAATATTTTAACTCAAACATGTGGACTGGAAGGTAAACTTTTGCACTGTCTTAGGTGACCCATGTTTGTGAAGCACAAAAGATAATTCAGTTTTTACAGAAACACACTCAAACCTTTCTGGGTCAAATCTTCACCTCCATCAGTGAACATTCCCATTGAAGTCAAACTTTATCACTTTGTCTTCTCAGCTACCCAGCTCTCATGTATTCTATGAAAAATAAAAGTTCTCAGATGTCTGTGTGCAGTGTGTTTTATGAACTGCTGCAAGGAATAAAAATGGAAGCAAGTATACTGAGCATCCCAAGTTCCTTTGACAAGCTCACAGCTTCTACCACCACTGAAAAGGAATTAGAATTTGCTCAAAAGTAGCCAGTCTTTAATGTTGTGCTTCACCAGAAGTCATATAATAATATTGCCTATTTACATTGAAAATAGTTGTCCATTTACAAAGTTCATGTAGGAATAACCCGGCTTGTCACAGTCACCAAGGAAGAATGTGTACAGTGTCCAATAGACAATACATGCTGTCAGGTATCTGTTCAAGTTTTTGCAGTGCCCTTAGAGGGTAAAATCTTCAAGATTCAGGTAACCTTTTTTTTTTTTTTCAAACTTGTATTTTTAAAGTTCAGTGCCCAGCATAGTGAGTGTCACTACTTTTGAAATCATTAACTCTTAGAATGATGCATGACAAACACCTGTAATAAAGGATTAATAATGCGATCATTAAAGTTTCTTTTACTTGATATGCCATTTTCTTCTATTCTGTGCCTTTACCCAACCTGGTCTTGCCTTTCTTTCTGTCCTTAAAAGTCAGCCAGCCTTGCTTCTCTCAAGTCAAAATGTCTGGCAAACAGAAATTATCTGTTGCTCTCAAGCAAGCTACTAATGTAACTTAATTTTCCATAAATAGCTTCTGCATCATCTAAGTTTAGTTATTTCTGTCTGCTAATACTGTCTGTGCACACTGACGTGTTCATATATAGCTTCTCTGAAGTCCAATCCACTCCAGCTAAATATGATTTTGAACACTGAGGTTTATGCAGTAGTTTTGGCTCTAAACCAGAGCTGGAACTGGACAGCTGGAACAAGAACCGATCTTGTAATACACTCAGATATAACTGCTGTGAAAGCTAGTAAGACTTTTCTATGTCAAATCCACATAGAACTGAAAAAAAAAAAAAATAAAGTCACAGTAAACCATCTTCCAGAGCACTGAATGAAAAATACTAATGTTTTTTTTTAATTAGTTTTCTAAGTCAGTCAAGGATGAAAATTATTTATTTTTTTTTTTTTTTTCCCCCTTCACCATTATGGATCAGACCTTCATGAAATTAGAGCACTGAAATGATTTTGCCCAATATTTTCATAATCATGTAACCTCTGATCCTTAGTGTAGTGACACTTATGAAGGAAATTAAGCCATAGCAAGATCCTTGTAATATATTTTACCAGTAAGAACAATTTAAAATCTGAGGCAATGAGTCTAGAAAAGACTTGAAGGGTTCTTCTCTAGGCTAAGTTCAGGTCAACCCCATAGATGTCTGAAATCCTCAGTATTTCTGACATGTTTGCCTAACCTGTTAAAGCAGTGCTGGTCTCATAACCACCATTTTGGTGCAGCTGAATATCTATTAGCCTTTCGGATGAAATATTTTCCCAGGCCAGCCTTGTATATTGAAGTGTTAGCTGTTATTTTTATCCCGTTCCCAGTACAGAGAATAACATATATTATCTTCTCCACTGAGGCAAACAGCTATGTATGTACATGAATTATTATGACTGTCCCTTCTTTTAGAAAAGGCCAAATCTTTAGCTCTTGCATCTGTTCATATTTTTCACTTTGCTTTTAAATCTCTCTCTGCTTCCTTCACATTTCCTTTTAATACTCCCACTAGAGAGCTTGTGCTCCCAGTCAAGAAATCAGAATCAGTCCAGAGCCTCTATCACAAAACCTTTGCAATGATCCATTTCGTGTCTGGAAATAGCTTAAGGACAAAAAAAAAAAAAAAAAAAAAAAAAAAAAAAGGTATAAAGTTTTTAAAAAAAAAAAAAAAAAAAAGAAGGTATGAAGTTTTATGAAGAGCAAAAGTAAAAAGAAAAACAATTTCTTCATTCCTTTCTTCCTCAAGTAAGTTCCATTCCTTATCAGCCTGGGCAAAAAGTAATCCTGATTGTCTCTTAATTACTTTTTTCATGGCTTTTATATTTTTCTTCATTGTTGTGATACTTTTACCCCTATTTCAGGTTTTTGCAATCAAAAAGGCCTGTAGCCGTACAAAGCAGTTCTAAATGCCTAGATGAAACCAGTAGACTAAAGTATTTTGGATAAACAAAATGAGAGACAGACGTATTATACAGGTCTTCTTGTAGCCACATCAGGAAATGTGAGGGATTCAGAGTACTTTCTGAGCCGTCTGAATGGTGCTGTGACAAATGCTCCCCTGAGGAGCAGAAGCAGTCAGGGAAGAAATGACATGTAAATCTGTCCACTCTTCATTATCCTGGCTATTAATTATCTCATTGCTTTCAAGAAATACAGTCTAACAATTCAGCTACGGTATTCTAATACATAGACAAAAAAGAAATTATTCAGATTCAGGAGTATGAACTATGAGGGTGATTCCTCATCCAGTCTAGAAATTAATACAGAAATATGCAATTAATTTAATACCTAGTTGATTAAATTCAATTCTTGGTAGCATGAAGTACAGAAAAAATTATTTATTTGTCTATACATTTAGAATAACACTATCTGTTTTGTCTGATTGTGTACTCAGAAAAATCAGTTTGCACTGTTCTTAATGCCTTAATATAATTTCTAAAAAAAAGATCTTTCTTTTATTTAAATTTACATGTTATTCTTGTTCTTCTTGTTGTGTTTTGATTTTGAATTGGGTTTAGGTTTTTTTTCATTTTTATACAATTTATTTTTTCAGAATAAGTTTGGGTTTTTTGAGTGTGGTGGAACAAGTAACCATTTCACAACTGTAGAAAAACAAGAGGTATTTAAAAATTAAAAGGTATGTCTTAGCAATGTATTATCTAGAGGTTTGGAAAATGGATTCAATTTAAACAAAATGCTAAAAAGCAAGTTTGTCAACATGCTAGTGTTCTAGTGCTTCCCTGAGTCATGAAACTCAACTTATAAAGAAAAGTTTCAATGAGACACTGAGGAAAAAATCCCAAAACACATTCAAATTTTAATTCTTGATAAAATATGATTCATTGCATGCAAATTGCTCCCCACCATAATAAAAGACAATTATCTCCATTGTGGCCAATTACAGGAAGCATCACAGGGAGAGAATTGTGCTTCAGGTTACACCCACTCCTTCTGTATTTAATGTACAAACATATGAAAACAACTACCCACTAATAACCTATAAAATATTAAATTGAACACAATAATACATAATCCAAGATAAGATACTAAACACGTGAAAGAATTTGATGAACTGGCAAGTATGTGTATCTACAGCTAATGCCCATTTCTCTGTGAGTCCAACATGACGTGACATGATTCCTAAGAGCACTGGCTTTGTTTCCTCAATTTTCTCAGCTTGACCTTCAGCAGATTAACATGGCATCACTCTAAAAGAGCTGAAGGAATGTAAAGAGGGGTTGTATGTGTACATTAGAGTAAAATAATGTATTGTACATGGATTAAAACCCATAGATTGTGCTCAAGGGTATTTACATGATGCTTGTGCTCGAGGATATTTACATGATGTTTTATTACTTTTTGAATGGCTGAAACATTCACAGATTTTAATCCTTTTGTTTTGGACCACATGAGTACAAAGAATATGCATTCCACCTCAGATTAACCAGGTTTGTGCTAATTCACCCTCATTAATAGTCAAGTTAGACAGAAGTCATTAGAAGACAAAAGTCTCAGTCTTGGACTGTCTCACCCATGGACAAACCTCCCTGAGAAGGGAGAAAAACAGTGGCAATTACTTTCTTGAACTGTGATGTTCCTCCTGGTTTCAGTTGGAAGTTGTTTTTGTACTCATACAATTGAACACATTCTTTTGTTCCCACCTTACCATGTCTGTCTATGACTTCTGGCAGTAAATTTGTCTCATGTTTATGCACCAGATTCTAATAAATGTACACATATGTCATGTAAAACAGAGTATTCATAGGAATGACAGTAAACCAAAAATAATCTCTTTACAATTTTATTTCCCTTCACTTATGTGGTAGGCTCAGGACTGGCTGCTTTATCCATTTTATCTCTTGTAAATACGAGTACACACAAGTACTTCACATGCATGGATGGACATTTTTTTTTTTAAGTAAAAACCACTTCCTATTACAGGCAGTACTGTAAACCCAACATTTTGCAAAGCCTGTACCTTTAGGGGAAAGTATTAACACACCAACACGAACATGTGATCTTCCTTACTCTCTTTTTTCAAAGTGAGTTGCTTTGATTAAAATAGATTTGCAAACTTATTGTCAAAGAAAATGGAGTTTGCCCTGTACCCTACCACTATGTCTGGAACAAGTTTATGTCAATTTTTTGTTCAGAGCACAGTGAAAAACATCTGAGTAACATGTACCCCCCCTGTAGTCCCAGACATAGTAGGATTCTCAATTTGAAAAGTTTTGGAGGATTTGCATGTGTTGCATACTAAATGACACCTCAGCTATTTTTTGCAGAGCAGAAGTCTCTCTTGCACTTTTAAAAGTTCATATATATAAGGCTCAAATTAAAAGATATCTTAGTTTTTCAAGAGCCAGATGACAAGCACTGCAATTCTGGCTTGAGGATATAGAATTCATGCAGGTAGATGAGAATTCTGCCTTCCCCACTCCTCTATGTATTTGAAAATAAGGGTCTCAATATCACCCACTATAGAATGGGAATTGGCAGCTTTCACCTCTAAATCCCTGAGCTTGAAGACTGAGTTTTCAGTTTCTTGCTTGAATGACAATTGAACTACCCTATAGGCTTATTGTGCTATTTAGAAACAGAGCATTTATTTTAAGCTGTAAAGTAAGTACTGAATCATTTTATGCAATGGCAGAAATAAAAGGTATTTAACTGTATCAGAAGCACATAAAACACAATTAGAGATGCAGATTAGCATTGAAGAACAAGCTCAACAAGAAACCAAATGAATCAACTTCAAGCAAGTTTCACTAAAGGCTTTATGATATCCAGACATCAGCAGTGTTGCTCTTCAGAACAGACAATTAAAGAATTAAGTCATGGTATCTATTTGCCATTACTCTCTGGCAATTCTTGGTGTGGTATCATGTTAATCCCATACCCATTTCTGTCCCAGGTATCTCAGCTAATTTGTCTTTCACTTCTCCAAAGAAAATGAGGTGGATTAGGGATCATGGAATACGGATAATTGCAGCATATTCATCTTGCAGAAACAGTTTTCATAAGTTGTTAAAGCAATCATATCCTAAACTGGTATTTGTGGTCTATGGAAAAACTTCAATGATTTATTCCATATAAGGATCCTGGCCTTTGCTTGCAAATATCTCTCTTCCTCATGTCATCAGGCTGAACTACTGTGCAGGCTCACATGCTGCTAAAAGAAAGACAGGATAGGAGATCACTGTGTTCACTCTAAAAATTGTGCAAAATAAATGTGAAAGGAACCAAAAGCGTTTTCGTCAAGACATGGCTATTTGTTGCGTTTTGCGTTTGCCATTTCATGATGAAGAGTACCTGAATGAACTGGATCATCCGTCTGTCTGATCTCCTTGATACTGTACTGTGAAAAAATATAACTCATCAGAATGAGTGAAATCCAAAATATGCAGGATGCAAATGACATCATTTCCACAAAAAACAAACAAGCAAAAAACACCCGTAAAAACACAACAAAACTCCAGAGCCACAAACAAAACACAAATTAAAAACAAAACAAACAACAAGCTACCGTAAGGCAGACGTCACAGACTGAAACATTTAAATTGAATATAACAATGCATTTAAGCAAGTGGCAATGCAGGAACACACAGAATGCAGTGATTCAGCAGAGCTGTTGCCTGGAAGTGTAGATAACTATTCCCACTGTGCTGTCACTTCCTGTCAAGGCACTAAGATGCTACTGAAAAAATGTATAAACAGTTTTACTGGTAATAACCTTAGTGAAAATTGAGTAGAAACATTATTTTTATGCAAGTGTTCAGCAAGTGGACATCAATACTGAATTAAAGGTACTTGACTCAAGTCTCTGTATTATAATGAATATCTTTTCTGATAAAGAGCACAGAAATAACAGTCATGGAAAACTGACCCCAGGCAGTCCCTGAATGGTACCTTAACCTTTTCCACTGGGTCAAGGATAAATGTGTAAAAGAGAGAAGGATGAATGTGAGCACCAGCTTTGAGTATCTCTCTGAACCCATGGGGTGAGATGAACAGTTTAAACTGGACAATAGCAAAGTCGTGAAACATAAGACCATCTTTCTGGTTTTGATTAGTTTGTGAAGAATAGGAATTTTAGGACTCGGGACTGAAAAAGTTTTCAGAGTTTAAAACAGAGGGAATATCTGGAATTTTCTTCTATGGAATCGTAAAATTTATATTCTAAAAATTAATTTTTTTTTTGATAAGCATTTGTAATGCTCTGAGCCTATCACTGCTGTGTTGTAATGCTTTTTATCAGATATTAGTGATGTTTTTTGGAATTAAAACAAAGACATTCAAAGAAACCCAGAAGAGACTCTTTTACTCAACAATGGCTTTGTCAGGTACAGCTTAATTCCCTAATCCTTCTGAGGTAATTGCTTGATAAATGAGTCACTGTACCCCCAGGTCCCTCAGGTTACTGTGCACTGCTTAGACAGGATGTATCTGTTTACAAATGTAATATAAATTAAATAAAGAAAAATATAAAATATTTTATATATAACAAATCATGACTATAATGATATTTTTTTCTCCTCTGAGGCCAAGGGGAAAGTTTGAAGTGTGCAGACACACTATGTTACGAATAGAGAATATATTCGATTATGTGACAGCCGTTCTTTAAACTTCTGATGGTCTGGTTCAGAAGAAGAATCTTCTGCCTCCTCTCCAAACTATATGGCAGTTGTTTTCTTCAGCTCTTCAATCTACCAGGAAAAAAAACCAACGTTAAAACTACTAAAATATTTAAGTTTAAAGCTAAGTAAAACTGAGATTTCTGTGGCATAGAAGAATAACACTACTTTGTTTTTTATTTGAAGTAGTATAGGAAAAAAATGTGGATATCTTTACATGGAGTAGCTGGTGTCACACTCACCCATCCACCCTCATACAAAGACACACACACTATCCTATCATTTCAGTTCAATATTAAAACACTTTTTCTGTTCACTTTCACACCGCTTCCTGGAATGCAAGGTCAGGCCCTGATGCCTTTCTTTTTCTTTTTTATTTTTGTTTTGTTTTGTTTTTGCAACAAACTTCATTTTATGTCAATTAGGGGAAAAAAGGCTATTTCAAAAACATAAAGCTCAAAAAAAAAAAAATCAGGTTACTGCATTCTGATCATGCTTGGGTTTTGAAATCTAATTTGCTGTATAGCACAAGCTTCATTGACTATGGTAGCACAAGCTTGGTACTTAAATAAATTAATTGATAATTATTCTTAACGCTCAGCAAAGTATTTACAGGAAATTTGGATTGTTTTCTTTACTGTTGATAAAATAGTATTCAAGAAATCTAGCTGGTACTAATTTTAATTAGGAAGATATTATTCAGAACTAATAAAATAATTGAGTAATAACATTTTTCTGTCATTAATAAAATCCATATACTTTTGCATTTGTTTTTTGAACAGCCTTTTTCCTTCGAAAAGTGCTCTTAAGCTGCAATCTGGTGACACCTATTCATTTGATTAATAACTGAGTAAGCTAATTTTATTTCATTTCACCATTTTTGGACAGAATAGTCAGCTCTCTTATTCAGAAAAATGAGCTAATTTGAAAAATTTCAGACAAGTGCTTCCACAAGATGATTTCCTAGACTTGTGCCTGCCCTATTTCCAGTGGCTTAGCAATCATATTAACTTTTTGCTGGCTTCATTGCATTGCTGGACAGGCTGCTATAATGATATAGAGATGTTGTTCATCTAAACCATAGTCCAGCAAAGCAGTTAAGTGTATGAATACTTTAAACATATCTGTACTTCACTAAAATCTATTCAGCTATTCACAGGTTCACCTCTGTGTGTGCTTTTTTGGACCAAAGCCACAATTACTATTATGCTGGAGCAGAGCTTAGTAAAATATATCGAGAAGAACCATCTCTGTGAATTAAACTAATAGTTTGGGAATGCGTTAACTATAAAACTACTAGAATATAATTTTCTCTATCATTATAGAGAAGGATATTAAAAAATCTTTCAGCATTGGGCTGTGTAGTAAATCTTGGTTGAGTGTAGAGAGAAGACTTAATACATTACTCACCCCCAAGGCCTTTCTAGTGATGCCTGTTCTCAGTCTTTTGGTCTTCATTTTACTAATTCTCTCTGTCTTTCTTGACATGAGTCTAGACCTACAGTGTAGTGTGATCTCTTTCTAAGACCTCTTAAATGGTATTTTCTTATTCATTTCCTCTGAAAAGAGTCACAAATCTTGATATTTTCATTCAAGAGAAAGCACAAAGTTTTTACTTGCCTACCTTGAATAGGGATATGATAAACCAGGATCTGCTGGTCTTTTTACTCTAGTATCTCTTCTTTCCCCGCAGTTTTCCAGAACTCCCTTTACTCCTGGTGATATCTCATATCTACTATGCACGGAGCTGGCGTAGTGAAATAAAGAGCTGGCTTAGCAGCAGCTACTTCATCATGAGCTACAGAGAAGGTAGGAGCTGGATGGAGAAGACTGACATTTAAATTGGTTTGGACATTAGTTATACATGTATATATGTTATAATTTGAGTTCCAATATTCTGGATGAGATGAATTTTATATATTTTAAGTGACCTGATGATTCCATATTCAGTATGCACTGAACATGATCAGTGTTTTTCTTTTCTTATATGTCTGCTCCTCTCTGAGCTGACTTGTAACTTAAACAGACCTCTTGGATTTCACACAAGAATGCAGAAATATAAATATGCAAGTCAAGCAGCTTTAAAATAAATGGGAAAATAGAAATTATTTTCATTACATGAGAGTTGAACATTATGGAGAATCTTCACTCGTGCTCCTTCAGTGGACATGAAGGATGGACTGAAGTCTATACTGAATGATATCAGGTTCAAATAAGAGAGGATGGAAGACAGCTCTCAGAGCAGTACCTATTGTATACTACATAATTTTATATAGTACTGCTGTTCTTCAGCACCAAAACTGCAATGGCATTATTTTCTTTGACTTTAAGAGAACTTAGGTTAAGAAACATATTGTTAATTAGACAATAGCATCCTCCAACCAACTGTATCTGTACTTGAGAAAGCATCATAATGATTCAACAACTGACAGGACCATTATATCATTCCCTCTTTATATTTATAAATGAATTTACACCATTAGAAATATTGTGAGCTAGCAAGACTCAGAAATAAGTATCCACTTTGTTTTGTTAGAAATAGGCATCAGGGCTACCCTGCCGCTGGAGTCTGTCTTCCTCTCATCTGTTGCTGTTCCTCTCCCATTGAGTACACTCACTGGAGTTAGAATTACTTAAAAGGTGTAGGTCACCTTTTGTGTCTGGTTGAGCAGAGGAAGTTATATTCCTTCATAAGGTCCTACTGCAGCTTCATGCTACACTAGTTAGAGAGATGTTTACAAAGTTGTGAATCTGTGTGACACTGAAGCACGTGGCTCCTGTCTTCCGCATGCTTGGTCAGGCTGAAGCCTCTGGAGGTCTGACTCCAATGGCAAACCAGGGTTTTGCTCCATAGAGCCTCGAAAAACATGACACTGTCAAGAACATGTTATTTACAGACAGGGTAAACATGAAGAAGAAAAAGGGTCTTGAATGAACTGAAATCAACTTCTCCCCTTTTCACTACTTGCACCATCTTTTCGAAAGAAGTTGCCAGATTTACAGATAAACTCTTTCTTTGTAAGGAAGCCTGGAAAATTCTTTTAGCAGAAGAGTGACCTCCATGAGAGTTTATGAGATAGAAAAACTTTACGTAAACCATTCTTCACTCCACAATAGCTCATTATACTTCCATTTTATTTAATTTAAAACACTGTGGTTTATAATCAGTGAAGTTCCTTTGCTGAAGAGAAGGAGGTTTTAGCTTCAGAACAAATACACAGCATTTTTTCATTTCCTTAATCTTGTGCTGTAGGTGGTCAGTTCCAACTGCTGCATTTGGCACTGGAAATTTGTTTAGTTGAAAGCCAAGTAAAACAGACAGAGAATAGCAAAATTGAAAAATTGAATTTAATATGTTAAGTATTATGCTGCAGTTTATATAATATCAGTGTTCCCTAGAGTTATATATTGTTGTTGTAATGTTCTTTGACACAGATTACTATGAACCAGAAGTGATTAAAGGGCAGGTAGAAACATTAGGTTTGCTCCTGGGGAAAAAAAATCCTCAAATATGGTATAAAAGTACTCTGCCTGAGGAAGATGTTACTGCTGTGCTACGGTGCTGCGGTGACAGTGGCTACATGTGCCTGGGAGCATCATGGCTGATAGAGTCATAACTCATGTTTTGAGACACTAATGTTTGGATTACAAGAGGCTCCCAGTTTTTTCTTTAATACTGACACAGAAAACTACTTAATGTCCTTTACAGGAAAAGAAAATTAATATTGAGATAAGAACAATAGTTTTTAATATCATTACTCCTCAGGGATTTGAGAGTACACAGTGACAGACCCATACTCAGTAGCATCCAGTTCACCACACATCTCAGAGGTGATGTCCCAGACAACAAGCAGTAAGGGCAAACAGAGTAGCACAACAGTCAGCTGCCAGTACAGCACGGGATCCCTCTAGGAAAGAAGCTATCATCACCCATTGCAGTACTACAGTAGCTACTCTTTATGATGAGGACATTACTCAGTGTTGAGTGGCAGTTTATGTACTGGGTGGGACAGGTGATCTCCTACTGATCAATTCTCCTCAAAAATATGAATTTTGGAACTCAGTTGTTCACTACTAATTTGCTGCTTAGCAGCGATCCTATATCCAAAACATTTGAGCACAACTAGGGAAACTTCCTGCTTACATGTGGAAAACTCTCAAGTGTCCTAGCTAGCTAGCTTGCTGCAAAGGATATAGTCTCCCTAGGAAATTCCCTGAAAGAATTTGGCCCTAGGGAACTGTAAGCCTAACATGGGATTAGTGGGGGGAATAGAAAGTTGACCCTGGCCCTTTTTTAAGGGTACCTTTTTGTGGTTTATCCCTGGAGTTTGGATGTCTGCCTCACAGATCTATAACTCTTCAGAAAGTTCAGAAAGTTCATAAACTGGAAAAAAACACAAGATTAAAATTAAAAAAATTGTCCAAATTTACAAGTGTTCATTTTAACTCCAAATTTATGGCACCATAACTGTAGCATCATATTCTCTATTTATATTATCGACTTCTCAAATATTAATTTCCTTTAAAAACCAGGATCTAAGTCCACTTACTTTGAGTTCAAAGACAAAAATTCTCATCATGTACAATGAGAGGAAAATTGAGCCTGTTTGCTATTTCTCCAGAATCATTAAAATGCTAAATGTTATAAAGCTTTTATTTTTTTTTTTGACCTCTAAGCAGAATAAGTAGATGAGCAAATGATTTTTCCAGTTGACTTAGAAAAATGCTTGTCTTTTTAATATCTGAAAATGACAGCTTTGCAGTTCTGCTCTCATTTTATCCATCATTTCTAATTACAAAGTAGAATGATACTTTCTCAACTGCTATGGTCATTTATTCCACTGCAAAAAGGGTGGAAAAGACACTGTTTAATTCTTAAACTGCCTGTGTTGATTTCTTGCCTTTTGAAAGCTGACATTTATTTTACTCTATGTGTGACTGATATATTTCTTAATGATTATAGTTACAGAGAAGAGGAAAATTATGGTGCTGGTTAAGACATCAAAAAAATGTGAAAGTTCATCTTGCTTTTATTTTTTGGTGCTCCTTGTGTTGAACAGTGTTATCCTCTTTCAGTAAAACCCTAAAAAGAAGCCTGAACTGGAGTCTGGGAAAATTATCATCCTGAAGAGTAACTCATATCTCCAGAAATCAGCAGACTCTAGAAAGATAGATAGAAAAACCAGCTAGTGCATGCAGAGCAGCATTTAAAAGTCTCCCTTCTCCCCTGCCCAAGATCAAATGACTTTGGAATTAAAGCCTGAAAAATGAGAAGTTGCAATGTTTAAGAAAAAAGTCACTACAGCACAGTTCAATGAAAGAAATAACGAAAATACAGAAAAATATTCAGAATGGTTTTACTGAATCAAATTCACATTAGCTGAACACCTGGTCATGTATGAACATTTCTTACAGAAATTGTATGGATACGTAATGCAGGGGTGGGGCTGGCAAGAAAGAGATGGTCGGATTTATAGTGTGACAGTACAGGTTTGCTCCTGTTATTTTGTCTGTGTGTCTTTCCAAAAGGGGAAATCCTCTTATTGATGTTAGTAATTGACCCCGGCCCACCTGGGGTTTATTTTCAGTGTGAAAAGCTCAACAGCCTAGGACAGTAGTTGAACAGGGTCATTAGAGAGGTTGCAAGAACTTCTAAGTCTCTGACTGTCACAAGTCACGGAGAATCTAGGACAACAGAAGGAGCAAAAGTAACCACAGAGATGCTCAAGATGATCCCAGGAGAAACAGAGGAAGTTCAGTACATTCTTGTACCAGACTGGGCATGGAATGAGCTACGAAATACTCTTTCACTAAAATTAATAAATAACTTTGTTCCCTTTGCATTCACATTTGTGGTGCTCTTACAGCAAATTAGCTGTCTGTCTTTTGTAGGTTTAATTGCAAGAAACATTGATTATTTGGAATATAATGGCCCTGGCTATTCCTATTATCAAGGCTGAACTATAGATTTGAAATTGCTCAGCTATTATGTTATAAAAAATGGATTGGTGTCATTCTTTCATTTATTTTATATGTTTTAAATTAGGACTTTCTATATCAGATTTAGATGTACATTTTCTGGTTACTATTTCTTGACAATCAAACTCATATGGAGCTCACCATCCAGCAAAACTCTCACATCCCTTTCTGCAGGGCTGCATTCCAGCCTCTAGTCCTCGACTTTATAGGTACACCAAGGATTGCACCATCGCAGGAGCAGAATCCAGCATCATTGCTCTCAATAGAAATTGCTTTCCATAGAAATAAGCGAAAAATGGCACCAAATCATTTATCTTCATTATTTTGCATTTTGTATCACAGCTCCCTGGCAAGCTGAGCATACCTGTTAACTTCTGCCTCCAGATATTTATTGATGAGCTGATATTTTCTCATCATTATCCTGACATTTATAATTCCTTTCTTCAAGATAAGCCACATCTTTCTTTGTTCAGATTTGCTAAAAAATAAATACATTGAAGACATTTTTCTAATTTAGTCAATGGATATGTTATGATAATGTGTTTAAAATTCACTGTAAGTCATTTTGTTGATGTCAGTATTATGAGATACTCTATAAATTAAATTGTATTGTATTGTAAACCTGTCCAGTAGAGCAATGTATATTATAAAGTACCAAACTAATTTATTTCACCTTCCTCTTAAATGAAAACCTAAGTGGTCTGAGACTGGATTATTTATTTGAAATAATTTTTAAAGAGAGAATTTCTCTTTTTGACAAAATAATAAAAAAGAGCAACCCAGAAAGAGATATCTAAAAGATGAACAATAATTTTCTCTCTCTAACACCTTATAGCATGACAATTTTACAGCAGAAGTATACGAGGGAAGAAGGTAGTTTGATACTATGGCACTTTGTGTATTCTTTTTGTCGGGTACTAGATCTCCTTGTGTGCTAGTGCTGAGACATTGATAACAGATCAGGCTAGGAACTGAAGCCATAATGGAAAGATTGCATTATTTTTTCCTAGCCATGAATTGTACGCATATGTTCCCGTATGTTCATCGTGCCTGAATTACAGTGCAGACTGAGCTCGCCCAGCTGGCCCTCACTGTTCTTACAGCAGTGTCTGTAAGATGCTCCAACTGATTTTTCAGCTATTTAATATAGAGATTTACCTAACATTTGGTAAACTAAACAAGGTAAAATACCCAAGCAATATGGAAATGTTGCTTCTCTTTGTATCTTCTTCAGTCTAGGAGAATCCACTGAGATGACCAAAAAACTTATTTTGTGCCAAAATTTGATGTCCTATTAAGTTCGAGTTGGAGGTGGTGGGGTGTGTTCAAGTGGAATGCATGTGAACTCTTTTACTGGTTAAATGCAGAACACATTTGTCATGTCAGTTCAGGCGCAGTGACAATTACATAGTCAAATAACTGTATGCAATCTTTTAAATATCATAGGTACACTTTCCTGTGCTGTTAGCACAGTTACCTAGATTAGCTAGACAAAATGTTTTTAAACATGTGACCCATAGTTGGTGTATTAGACCAAAAACTGCTGCTAGATTGCATCTCAGATTGGCATGCTACTGGTACAGCTTGCTGAAATTAAGTAATTATGTTTGGAAGCTCTCTTTTTAAACGGCTCAATTTTCAGATCTCTCAGATTGGGTGCTTGCCTCAGAAGTAATTTGAAATTACCTAAACCATTTGCAATTCCTCTGTACTTTGGCAGCACTGTGGTAAACATATGAGTCTTGCTAAGTCATAGGATACAATGTTTATTCTGAGACATTTTGCACTTTCCATTTTAGAAAATCAGATCCTTGTTTGTTGGCATTTGAACTGAACATGGAGTACTCATTCATACCAGGAGAGTCCTGAATTTGGTTATTAAACAAGAGGGCACCTGGCTAGCTCTTACTTATATGCATACATGTAGAAAGCAAAGTGTGATTTTGAAAAACTTTTATATTTAATCTTTTTTCCTGAACTTGAAAGCGAGTAAGAGAATGGTTGGAGTCTTTATAGTCCTTCAATAAGTGCACAAGCAACAGCAAATAAACTGCAGAAAGTATTTAGGTTCCTGTATCGTGTTCCTTCAGCTTATTTTTATTTCCATGGTTATGATTTAGAAATTTTCTTTTCCTGTTCCTTCTCTTACACTTTCATGTTTTTTTCTCCAGGCTATGCTTAATCTGTTATTTTTCTATCGAGACATCTGTCACACACTGTCATATCTCCTTTCTTCTATTGCTGCAAGATCTCCATCTCTAGTTTCCCTAAATTTCAAAGTACTCTCTCCCAAATCACTTAATTAAACCTATATTTAAAATATATCCCTCAGCAATTTTGACTTGATCGTCCTGACCCCTCTGAACCACCAATTACCCTTGTTATATCAAACCAGGTTCAGGCTTCCTACCTTTATCTTAAGACATCTTAATTCTTTCTTTCTGCAATATGCCTGTTTCAGCCTTCCAGACTAAGATTTATTAAAAGTATTTAGGCATTTTAAGATGAAAGAATGTGTCTGAATATTCAAAAACACCAACTATCTAATTCCCACTGTGAATAGCAGTCATTCATTCACCCTGTCAGGGAGATGCATAGTTCAGCCTTGCAGACTCATTCCAGCCCCTCATTCTGGGTTCTCTCTTCTCCTCCTGTCAGGAGCCTAGTTACTTCCCCTTCATCCTAAGGGTGACAAAATCCAGTGCCATCCAGTCTGTGGAGAAAGCAGCAATTTGGAACACTGTTCCACCAAACAATCTCTTCCCTTTCCAACACAAGCTTTTCTAGAGTTTTCCAATTAACCATAGCAAAACTGAAGAGGTATACGTCATGAGCAGATTATAAAGCCAGAGAGACTGTACAAACCAATGATGGCAATTCCAACAAAGAACTAGAGCTAAGTGGAGAACATTCTATTCTACGCATTTTTATCTGGCCTTGAAACTTTTTGTGTCATTCTGGAATGAAAGCCAAGTGTGTGAAAGCTTTTGGAAAAAATGGGACTTTGGCAAAATGTTCATGTTTGGCTCAAGAAATGAAGGTTTTCTATCTTCAACTCTCATCTGCAAGGAAGTATATTCTATAATCTAGAACTAATCCTGTCAAAGTCAGTATTTTTTTCAAAATGTTCCAGTTTTTGCACAATTTCAGTGAGAGCAGAAAAAATTTAATTGAAAAAATTCAAACTAGTTCCATTACATTCAGTAAATACATATGTAACAGTAGCTGAATTAGGTATCTGTTTACACACATCAAGTCAACTAAGATATGTGAAACATATCTCAAGTATTGCAAAGTCAAACAGGGCTTAAGGGTTGGTTTAATAACAGAGTAATAAATTCTAGTAAATCTTGCTTTTAGCTTGATGCTCATTATAACACATCTGTGAGAAATACTAATTGAAGCATCAGGAAATGGTCAGAACACAAATGAGAACCATTAGCAAAAAAAAAAAAAAAAAAAGCAAGCATTTTAATTAACTTGGAATAATACATTAGTGTGATAGGCAAATGAAATGGCTATCCAAGTCCTGATACAGTTTTTTTATTTGAAACCACAACATGACTATTTATCAAATAAATTAATATCCCGTTGATAGTAAACACTAACTTTTAAATAATACATGAAGACCTAATAATAGTTTAATTTGAGGTCATCATTCCTAACCCTCTGTAATCAGGAACAGTTTCAATTAATATAATTATACTCTATTCATGGTAAAAATATATATAAATGAAATTAAAATTGGATGGTTTTGAGGTTTCTTATACTTTATCTGATTTTTCTTCGATCACAAATAAAAGTAGTCAAGTGTTCTCAGTCTTTATCAGGCCTTGTGAAGAAATAATGGATGTTTCCCAGACAATTACCTTTGTATTTATATGTCATTTGTTCTGTAGTTTCTCTCAGGACAGGGGGTGTGCGTGCCTGTGCATTTATTCCATCTATAAGGTCTTGTCTCCCCACCTATTAGAACACTTACAGACTTTGGCTGGTATTTCTCTCCTGCATGACCAGAATATCACGTGATGGTACTACAGAAAGAGATTAGAAATAAGATGCTCTTAAGAAATTGGAAGGAACTGGCAGGAGTTTTCCTCCAAACTCCTTGTATGTCCCTGTTTTCCAAGTTTTGAAACTGGTGACCTGTGAAATACAGTTGCATTTGGAAAGCTGCATTGCAATACTGTGTATTTATGTACCATACACTGTCAGAGACATTTCCAGTATAGAACTGTTGTTTCAAACTTGCCAAGCACATTTCATGTTTCTTAGACACCTTTTAAATGCTGGTTTCTAAAGCTACTGAATAAAAAATGCAGAAAAGTCTTGTATATAAAGGTAATAGATGTTATTTTCTAATGAACTGCCAATCTGTTGCTCTCCCGAGGGCTACGCTGTTAGAATATTCCTGAAGCCAAAGGGGAGAACCTTTTTTTTTTTGACTAGCAGAGAAGACTAGTAATTACCACTATTCTTTTTCAGGAAGACCTTCCAAAAGGAAGACAATCCTTCCAAAGAGCCACTAGAAATACTGACTGGTCAAATAGTAAGCCTAAATCAGACTATTAAGATACATGGTGAGAAAAGCAGTACCAGAAACAGAAGGCAAATAAACAGGTTATTGAAAATTTATTCACACAGGGATGCTGGAAAAGTTGTTGCTTAATAGCTGAAAAAATAGCTTTAAAATTGGTTTCCTTAAACTGCACAGAACTCTATATCTTATCTAGAATAAGAGCTGCTTTAATTTGATTTAGCTTACTTTGCTCCCAAAGAACACTAAACTACTTATGTTCATTTAAAATGTGACTAAAATGGTTTATCTGCAGAGAAGTCTAGTGCATTTTAACTAATTCACTGCAAAATTTAGCTTAGACTTGGACAATCTATTTTTTACTTCTTGTATGAAAGAAATTCTGATCTCAAAAAGTTTTTTGAACATTCCATTTTGTTCTACCAGAAAGGACTTCAGGAGGAGTTAGAGATATACAAATGAAAGCACCTAGTACAGGGATTCCAGTGAATAGAGCCACTGTGCTCCTGTGTAGCCACCCCAGGCCAAGAGCCAGTGGCCCAGGACCATGTCCAGATGGCTTTTGAGTATCTTCAAGGAGATGCTCTGCCTCTATGGGCAGCCTATTTCAGGCACCCTTGGTCACTCTCACTGTAAAAAAGAGGTTCTCTCTAGAACCTCCTGTGTTTCAGTTTTTGCCTGTGGCTTCTTGCCCTGTCACCAGGCACCACCTTCTTTACTTCCTCCCTTCAGATATTTGTATGTTTGGGAAAGACTCCTCAACCACTTTCTACGCTAGACTAAACAGTCCCAGCTCCTTAGCATTTCCTCATAGGAGAGATGATCCAATCCCTTAATCATCTTTGTGGCCCCTCATTAAAATCTCTCCAGTTTGCCCATATCTCTATTGTGCTGGGGAGCTCAGTACTGGACATGTATGGTGTGGTAGGACATGACCTCAGCCTTGTTGAGGAGAGGGGATAGATTACTTCCCTCAATCTCCTGGCAACACTCCTAATGCAGCCCAGGATACCATTAGCATTCTTTATTGCAAGGTCAAGTTCCTTTCTCCTGCTTCACCCTGGGGCCTTTTCTGCAAAGATACTTTCCAAAAAGGTGGCCCCCATCATATAATGGTGCTTGGAAATGTTCCTCCCCAGGTGCAGGACTCTGGACTTCCCACTGTTGGACTTCATAAAGTTCCAGATGTCAGCCTGTTTCTTCAGCTTGTTGAGATCTCTATGGATGGCAACATGGCCTTCTGGTGTGTCAGCCCTGCCTCCCCATTTTGTGTCCCTGGTACACTTGCTCAGGGCACATTCTGCCCCAAAACTTGCGTTCCTTTGCATTCCTCCCCTTGTACAAACGAAAACATTTATGCTATTTTTAGAACTTTTTCAAACCAGCACCTAAATTTTGAGGTCCAAAATGTAGTTTAGAAAGTCACTTTAGGCTATGGAAATCTGTATCAGATATGCGGGGAAAGGGAAGTATGGAACAGGTGCTAGAGAGCTTGCACTTGCCATAATTTTCAACACTACACGTACACCATTATAAATACTGAAAAAAAACCCCAAGTCACTTTCATATCACGGCTAAATACTGATTCAACTACGTAATTACAAGCACTCAAGGTTGACAGCTTCAGCTTGGATGTTTATCTGAAATAGATGAAATATTCTCTTGGTTATGCAAAATAGGCTCACCTTATATAAAATAGGAGCAAATATCTCAGAAAATAATTTTCTTCAGTTAACACTAAAATGTTTGTACTTCAGTTGTGGCTCAGGAGAGGAAAAAAGCAGATTAAGTACTTTAAAATAAAAGTAAAGGATTTGTTTCCTAGCACAAAATTTCTGTTTGGGTTTCAGTTTTGGTGAAACACTGGACTGACTAGTTTTCATTGCTTAGGAATACACACAGTGTACATATATATCAAACCTAAGATGTAAACACAATATGTTTACCAGCACAAAGATCTTAACAGACCTGTCAAGTCTTAAACACTCTGTATGAAACCTGAGGCACCTTGCCTGACTTCCCCTCAATTCTGATGCCTGCAATTCCCACTGCTAGGAAGACACGGCCTTCCTCATGCTCCAAGGCCATTCATGCTGGACACAGCTTCTCTTGTCATCTGTGGAGAGCTGGCTTTTTGGCTGCAGTCACCTGCTGAAGTCTTGTGATACTGGGAATCTCATGTTCTGAGTTAAAAAGGTTCACAGAGGTGATTAGAGATCTGTGTCACTGACAACACAGCTCCTGTCTCTAAAGCGATACACCGATAGTCCCCAAGAACTGTGCAGAATTCAACTTTGTAGAGGATCAATGATTAGCTAAAACAACTGAAAAAACTTGCTAAAGTACATTGGAAAATATTATATCCCACTGTCTCTGCATCAGTCTAAATTTGCCATGTGCTACTGTGATCCGAATCTAACTGGGACTAGAGTTCACAGCGTTTTACAGAACACAGACTATGGTTCATGCAAATGGTGTAATGGCTAACAGGGAGAAGAGACCAAAAATAATCTTCAGAAATCTGGCATGGTTAAAAGACAAGGTTTGCCTTTTTGACAATTTCTAATGTGCCTTCTATTCCAACAGCTTCCTTATATATTAGGAATATCATTCTGTGTTGTATGAGTCGAGTGTGATTGTTATGTGTCAGTTATATGGAGTCCTTAATGAAAGTGGAGCTCTGTGGGTGTAGGGCTCAGCTCAACACAGTTTGGGTCTTTATTTTAGGGCTGTCAGAGTGTAAAGTGTAACTAAATAAGAATGCTAAGTTTTACTTTCTCTATTCTCTTCATTTTGCAGAAGTCTAAGTGAAACAAGGTGAGTCAGGCCCTTTGTGTAATATGTAACTTCTGCATATTCTGCAGTGAAAGATATTTTCATGTAGAAGTTAGAGCAGCTGAAAACTTATTAATGGAATTCCTGTTGAGACATTGTTATAGAATTCCGGTTGGCCGCCTAAAAACCCATATAATTTCATGATTTCTACAGTGTTGCTGTACTGCAAGAGGTTTGTCTGTTATTGAAAGCACAGATACATCTGAGTATGTAACAAACAGAAAATAAGTTACCCCATCCTTTTCAAAAGAACTAATAAAGTACTACAAGGAAAATAAATGTAAATAAAATATTGATTAAGAGCTAAAAGGACTCTAATTATATTACTTTCAGAAATAATTTTGTTTAACATAAACAGACAACTGGGAGCAGCTACTTTGCCTTTGCATTTTTCAAATTGCTAATTAAAATTTCCAGGAGAAAATTCAAGTTTAGTGCCTGGATTTTAAAGATAAATAATGTTTGTCTCTTTTCATTATGAATTTATGAAGGTTTATGTGGTGCCAAAATGTAATGTTGCATGTGCATTCTTTTAAAAATAATCGGATAACATAGATGCTCTATAAAATACACTGTGAGTATAAAGTAGTTTTTAATTAAGAAAACTTGAACATTGAAGTGTGATTCTTTTTATATCTGTGATTTGTTTTCATACAGATTTTTGTCTAGGATGTTTATTGAATTGTTTGGAGATAACTGTAGTTTTGGTAAGATAAAAGCTATTGTAGTGAAGGGGCACTCTTTGTGTGCCACTAAGTGGCAATTTTACTATTTGTTGGAATAGGGATGAATCCAGTTCTTTATTCCCTGCCATAAAGACTTGTTCCAAAACCCAGTCAAGTAAGTGGGAATTACTTATCACTCTGTAATTTTCAATAGTGATTGGCTTTCAACGCCATTTTCTACTTTACATTGCATTTTTATTAGACTTCTGACTCCTTACATATACCTCACCAAAAGAAATGAGACTACAATAATAAAGATGTGCAACATTTCAAAGATTCTCTGAAGAAATTTGCACAACTGTAAATTCTTTACGGAATCTTTATACTATTGAATTAAACTTCTTTCACCCTCTGTGGTTGTAGAGGGGAAGAAAAGTGTCAAAAAGCGGAAAGGATGCTATTGAGCTCCCTGTTCAAACACTTAAGACAAAATAGAAGAATAAACAGACCCCCACTGATATGTTCAGACACTAGGTGTAGGAGTAATTAGTGGGGAGTCTTTATGAGAATGTTGGGAAGAGGAGAAGATGCAGAGCTACGCTGAAAAAAACCTGTCCCACAGAGAACTTGGCCAGTGTTTCTGCTCTTATGCTATTACAAGTAGGCAGGTCAAGAGCATCTGACATGCCATTTTATAAGTATTTTGAAACTGCTTCCCTAAAAATTGTGCAATCCAAGTCTATGCTGCAAGGGTCAGTTTCCCTGTCCAGTCCTTGCAAATTTTGAAGCGGTTTCAAGTAACTTCTCAAACAACTTGACAAGTAGACTGGGGAGACTTAGAGTAGGAAATTCAGAAAAATAGACAGAAATCCTGTTAGAGCCCTTAGTAACCTGCAGCACAGTTTCATGAGTTGCTTGATGCCAGATACAAAGCACAGCAATGCTGTGACTCTTCCTGTCTGAGCTCACTTCCCTAGACACAAGAAACACACATCTGAGGAAATCAGACTTTACAGAGGTGTCGCTTGCGCAATCCATACAATCCTCCACACACGGTACTTCTGCAAGAGTAAGCTTTGAAAACGAAACCCCTTTTTTTTCTGTGTGGGCACCAAAGATGCAAATTTGGTGCGTCAGAATCACGATGCTATCTCCTTAAATGCCCTTTCTACAACCTAACGCTTCCTTTGCACTTTGAAGTGGCTGTACTTAAGCTCCTCTGTGTACATACAGAATGCTCTCTCAGGATGAAAGGTAATATGAAACTAAATACTGCAATGGTAATCGTAATGCCCGGAAAAACAAGAGAATAAGAAGAGATGTACTAATATTCACCCTTAATCATTTCAGTTGATTACACCTATGTGAAAAATGCATGTTTGTGCATTTACACAAATGCAAAAGTGTGCAAAGACTATGGAGAGCTCACTGGCTGTTGCTGCACTGTCGTGTTGTGCACATGAGGCTGCAATGCAAGCAAATAAGAATGAAAAGACAAGATGTGTAAGATAAAGGGAGTGTTCAAATCGCTGTACGTTCAGTGATGTACGGAAAGAGAGTTGGTATTTACAAATGCAAGTTATATATATGCCCCTTTCATTTCTTGACCCTGTAAAGCAATCCTTTCCCAATCCAGAACAGAGAAAGAAAAGACAGAACACTGATAGGTAAACTACACTTTCTTTGGTGGGCCCAAGTCTACACTATTAGCCTTTGCTTGCCTTCATTCATCTAAGTTTTAAATATATAAAACACATAGTAATATATAACATACTACTCGTGCTCCATTATGTGGAGTATCACTAAGAAAAGTTTTATTCCTGTAAGTCATATCCATTAATACAAAGTGAGTTCTGCTGTAAATAGATCTTAGCTCAAGTCAGTATCTTCCTTTATATTAATACCAAAACCAATTGGGCTTTTAAATGTTTCTCTTGAACTGGACAACAGGGAAGAATTTCCACTCTGATATTAAAAGTTGGTTTTTTTCCCCTGAATATTTCACTTTTTCATCTGAAAGTACCAGAAAAATGCTTTATTAGGTGTTGTAAGGATGAATAAATCTGAAATTGTGAGATGTTTAGATCCTACAGTTAAGGCTACATGAGTAAGTCAGACAGATGGTGATTACCATAACTAAAGACCCTAGTATTTCAAGGAGTGCTCAGCAGTAAAGGATACAGTGCCATTCCTGTTTTATCCTTTGAACCTGATCAACTACAGCATGAAGAACCTTCAGAAGGACTTGAAACATATATTCTTTTCTCACACAAAAGAACTTCAAAAATGACTATCATACCCCCAGGGACAGCCTACAGCTAACACAGTCATACAGTTGATTTTTGATCTGTCTGAATGGAAAATAAAAGTGATCTAAATATTGGCATATTTTACTCTAAAACAAGTGCATTTGGGATCAAAAATGTGCCTCTAAGGTATAGGAAAATAAAACCCCCACAGTGTTATCAGTCAGAGTGCAAAGTTCATGAAACATCATTTAAAAAACCACATTTATCAAACTATTCCATTTGTTTTGTAGCTTTGAATAAACTTAATTTTTTATTTAGTTTCTGATTTGTACCTCCATTAATAGAGGATGATGAATATCTGTGTTTGTAGGTTCCTTTGAAATCTGCACAGAAAACAGGAGTGAACCCTAAATTCAAATAAATCACTGCAAAGACTCAGTGGCTGACAAGTATGTCTTGCCTGAATGTGCCCGGTTGCTTGCACATGTGTCTACTCATTCATGTGGCTGACAAGGTATCATCTTAACAGCATAGAGATGACAGCCTTTAAACTGTGACCCAGATGTGGACTTTCCATAGAGGCATTTAATTTCATGAGATTCTTTTTAAGGTGAAGAGAGCATGGCTGCCAAAAGAAAAAAGAGTTAAAAAATGTGGATGACATCAGCAGGGGAATATATATCCCACATTCCCTGAGGTTTGTCATAAGATTTCAGCTTTTTGCTGTGAGTTGAATAATCCTACAGGATAGATTTTTTTTGTTAAAACCTATTTCCTCCACCATTTCTGCTGTTTTTTTTTCTCTCTAAAAGTACCTCAATGGCTATTTCATTTGTCTTAAAGCAACAAAAGCAAATCAGATTCATAAGGGGGAGTGTAATAAGCACTCAGGTGCTTTTTCAGTGCAACATATGCTTTTTTTTTCTCTTCTCTTCTCTCTCTCATCTTGGCCTGAGGGGACAAGCATAGGAAAAGACATAATCTACAGTAGCCACCTAGTCACAAGCTACCCCGCCATGCATTTTCATTCACAATTTGGAGCCAAGGAGGCAAGATACACCTCTATTAAAACAAATTCTTTTAACTGGGACTGGGAGAAGAACAATTGCCAAGTGTACTCTTGGAAATACTAAGCAAGTCTTGATAAAATTCTCATGGTTCCTGCTTCATCGGTAAGGTGATAGGTAGGCATCCATGAGCAATTTGCACACTGTTACACTGAATACAGGTTATTTTTTTCCCTCAGAACAAAGAACCATGTAGGAATATAAATCTATTTATTCATTAATTATGTCAAACAGTGAGAGAGCTGACTAGATTAAATATAGAGCAAATATTAATCACTTTCCTTATTAGAATGAGGTAATGCTTGCCTTTCTTCACATAGTCCTTCAGCATGAGA
Source organism: Serilophus lunatus (assembly GCA_013399895.1). NCBI lineage: Eukaryota > Metazoa > Chordata > Aves > Passeriformes > Eurylaimidae > Serilophus > Serilophus lunatus. Next base: position 952,221 of record VXBA01001332.1, read on the forward strand.
GGTGGGAGGAGACAACTGTATGGTGTTGTGGGATCATCTAGGAGCTGGAACATACTGGGTTGAGGGAGTGGTTGTGGGAAGCTGTGATGGTAAATATTTAGGTTAGCACATTCTTGCAAAATCATGAGGATGGGATCTGTGTGGAGATGACCGTGAATTTAACTAAAATTACACTGGTTGAAAGAGACGCAGTAAGATGGGCAGGGAGGATATAGATGTTGCCAGGCCCTCTTGCCTGAAGCAATGATTGCTGAAGGCTTTGGAGACCAGAAAGATGCTGTAGAGCTGAAGAGTACTGTGGATTCAAGGGTGACACCAGGCTGTAGTAATAAGGGAAAGTACCAGAGCATGATATTGGTATTGATGGTACCGGGATGATACTGGGGAGACTTGTAGAGAAGAAAGGCTGGCAGTTCCTGAGCAGATGAGATTGCAGGCATGTGAAACCTACTGTAACCCACATGGCTGCTGTTCTCTCCCTTATAGCTTAACAGGAAAGATGAAATTATCTGTGGGTCAGATGTGCATTTGTGCTGAAGCCATCACAGAGGAGACAAGAAGAAGACTGAACCAATCTTGCTGCTCCTCCCAGCAAAGCCAGGACAGAAAGTAGATGACCAGTCTGAAGCTACTATTTGACTGAAATATGTTATTATATTTATGTTAGTGTCCCAGTACTTCCAGTAACATGCCCTGAAAAATATATAGCCTGAAGTGTCTGTCCTGAAGTGCCTTGGGAATATGATTAATACTAGTAGGTCTTAGTAGGTCTCAGTAGGTTTCAGTAGGTTAGTAAGCAGATTAGTAGGTTATTTAGTAGATTAGTAGGTAGACATCACCAATTAGCAGATAATTATGCTAGTTAGTAATAATGCATAATTGTGGTTATTTATTGAAAACAAGACAGATATTTCTCAAATGCTTAATGTAACAGAAACTATCTTATGCATATTTCTTAAAATGATGGTAAGTTCCAAATCAAAAGTCACAAATAAATGCTTATGATCTAGCAGAGGATCCAAACTTTGTTTGCAAAAAAACATACAGAGCCTACTCTTAAACAATATATGGGTCATAGAAAACTAGAGTTTTATCAGGCATTATTTCTAAACACAAACCTCACTGACATTCCATGAGTAAATTATTCATGAAAAATTATTCACCTAATCCTGGTGGGAAGGATGTGGTATGCTCGTTGCATTTCAACTCTTTGTGCTTTCCCTTTTTCTGATAAATTTCAACTTGCATTGCAGCATGTTTTGAGATTTTAATCTTTAGCCAGTGAACTGATTGTCCACTGATGGAGTTATAGGGTGAGAGGGTAAGGACTTTCTCAAGCCAGAAGGCTATGTGGGTGAGCATAGTAAATGTCGTGGCTGTCAGTGTCCCTTCACCCTGCACAACTGTGCTGTGCTCTTGCAGCAACTATGAACCCTTCCAAATGCTTCTGTGGTTATTTATTTCTCCTCTGTCTTTCTCGAGTTGAAAGATTCATAGTCAAGCAGAAAAACTCCTTGTATGTGAGCTAAAGAAGGCAAAATATGCTCCTCAAATGTATGAAGGCCAAACTAGGGCCTTTGTTACTGAGATCTGTTTTTCTTCTATATGACATTTAAGAATGTTTTTTTTTTTCTTCATTAGTGTTCTTGGCTTTTGACTAGACTGTTTTACCACCCTACAGTATGTACAGTTGTCGTCACATTTTGTCATTACATTTTCTCTATGCTGTTATCACTGTATTCTATAGAAAATTGTCAGAATAATGAGTAAGACAAAAAAAAATTTATTTGAAAAACAGCAAATACGAGAGATATCATATTTATGAAATAAGAGAGTCTATCAGGCAGATCTAGGAATACAAAAATATTCATAGGAATCACTTTCTGAATGTTCACACCCCTGTCCTCTCTTGGATGGGGGTCATGGAAGGAATTTTAGCTGTCACATTTCACATTATAATTTATAATTGAAGTGAATTCCCTACTTATGCCTGCAGTGTGAGACAATGGAATTATATTCTATAAACATTATTCGTATGCAGCATATATGTTAATAAAATGTTCATTTTTCAGTAGCTTTTAATGTTCTTTAATTAATCTTTATTTTTGATATTTACTATCAGTTACAATCCAAGCCATTCAAATCACTTTGTAAAGCTTATTTGAGACCAGTGAAGACCATCAAATGAATTTCATCTTTTATTCTTGTTCCCATGACATTACTATGATATCATAATCTAATGATTGATCCCTCAAATATGAGTCTTGTTCTTTACCAATAAGACCGAAAGATCAACAATAGTACTACCTTATGTACATTGTCTTTAGGAGATTAATAGCCCTGCTGCTCTTACTACATAAGTAATTCTCAATGTTAACCTGTGAAATCCTGGCTAGAAAAGAAAAGCAAATCAGATGTCCAGTTAAATTTTTTGGAAGACCATAGAAAAGCTTTCAGAGATTTTAGATGGTTCAGTACTTGGTCTGAGAGTCCTGTCGGAGAAGAGTGGAAGATACTAACTGCTGTTTGTGTGTGCCAGCAATGGAAAAGAGTAGCTGCAGAGAAATCATTAAACTTCTCTTTCCTTTTTTTTTATACTTAAAATCACATTACCTTCCTATTGATTCTTGTTCTGATTAAAATTCTGAAATTATCATGAGTGTTATAGAAAGCGAAATATGAAACAATTTCAGTTCCAATGGAAACTACAAAGGAAAATGAATCAAATATTTACTTCAGTTTGATGGGTGTTTGATGGACTATATATGACCTATTTAAACAAAATGTCTTGATACTCAAAGATGCATATGAAATAACTGCTGTGATCACTCTGAAGCCACCTCATTGTTCAAAACCACCTTGACACAGCGCTACCACAGACATTCCAGTATCTGGTCTATTATGTGACCTTGCTATTTGTGGAGTCAACAAGTCTTGCCAGCATAAGATTATTCCTAAAATTACATTTTCCCTATGTGTTATATCAGTACAAATCATATCAAGGAAGCCAATCTATATTATTAATGTTTTCTACAATACATTAGTGGTTATTTTTTTTAATTCATTATAATCAGGTAATCTCCCTACATTCTGTGTCTTGCTGTTGGGGAACATGGAAGCATGAAAATCTTTTTGGTGAAAAAAAAAATATCCTGGCACAAAGAAGACCACTTCAAAGCTGGATGATTTGCTTGACAGAACAGTCTGACATTAACAGTGAGTTTCAATTGCTGAAATGAAGGTTATAGAAACCTTTTAGTATATTTCAGATCTGGCCACTATCCGAATAATTCATTCAAAATGTTGCCTTTTTGGAAAAAAACTCCAGAAAACTACTATACGTCTCTGACATAAAGGCACACAAAAAGGACAAATTAAAATATTTGAAATATCATCATAACTTAGTGTAATCTGCAGAAACGGGGGTGTTATGTGGCCTTATGGGGCCCTGACTGCAGTATAATTGAAATCTGATTATTCTGAAATAGGACACTGCAGCCTATTTGATAGTATTAATTAAATGAAAACCTCTGGTGTAAGGGGCAATTTTGAGTTCTTTCAACACATCTGAGAAACTCAATAATCACCTCTTCAACACATTCTAGAGAGTTTAATTGTGGTGGTGTCACATACATTGACTTTTGATACATTTCTATCTTCAGTGGGCCCAGATACTCCAAATGTGTGACTCGAATGGAAACTCTAATGCACGAAGGCTGACTATGCCCCACTACAGTGAGGCAGCCATGAAAAAGACATATGTGGTAGTAGTTAGCAGAAAAGATTGATGATCATGACATAATGACCTGGAGAAAGGAGAGCTTATGAACTAGACTGACCTGAAAAGAGGAGTGATAAGTCTGACTTGATAGTTTAGCTTGGAACAGGAGTGCTCTTTGAAGAGAAGCTTCCAATTATGTCCACTTGCCACGCTGTGGTTTACTCTTTGGGAGTACACAAACTGGATTCCTTATAGATTAGACCAGGAGTTGTGGTTCAGGAACAGGCCAATGCACTCTAGTTACTAATGGGCATGCAGTCCACAGGACTAGTCTGTAATTAGTTCAAAGTTAGACAACAACATACCTTAGGTGTGGGTGGTGAGTCTTTAACACCATCATCATGTGCACAGTACTGGCAATGAAAGGCTTTTGAAACTGTTAGAACCTTGTGCAGTTGGCTGGTAGCTCTTGAATATTCTCACTGGTTTGGGCCAAGAGTGCCAGCTCAGGCCTCTTTCTAAATTTGATATTAAACTGGTCACTGCAGCTCTCACCTACAATATGATAAACATGAAATATACTTGAATTTCAAAAGCAAAAGAATGGAAAATCAGACCAGAAAAAAGACATTATCTAATTGACTAAAATAAGTGAGCTGGAACTAAGACCATTAGGGACGGTTTAGCTCCAGGCAGTAGAGACTAAACATTCAAACAACTCCAGGTTTGTGACTGTGGACTGGGCTTTTTTTTTATTCTCCTCCAGATCTTTTTCCACAGTCAGATGATTTTTCAACAACTTTGTTTCTCTGGTTTTCCAATCGGGCTTCACACCTACTTTTAATCAATCAGATTAATTACAAAATTAATGAACCTGAATTGTAATAACATTTAACCAAGCTCTGTGAGTACAGTGCTCCCCAGATCTAAATGACTGTCTCATATAAAGATGACAGATCACTGAATATCATTTAATTATCAACTATAGACAGTAAAAGTTTGGTACCTTTGCCTACCAAGCACACCAAGCAAATATCAAAATCTCTTTTTAATGACAAAAAAAAAATACCCTGACTGGAGTCAGTTTCTAGACTGAAGCATTAACTTTTAAAATGTATTTAGAGATGAGTGCTATTTAAATGTTCAATGCTGTCATGCAAGAGACATTCAATTACTGTTTCTTTCAAAATGTTAAATTAATTATTCAAGTTTTAGGAATATTGGGGAACATTTAATTCATAGAAATTTCAATTCAAAGTAAAATATGTGGTACACACAGTGGTTGAAATCTTTACATGCACAGGTTTACCTATAGATGTGGGGAGTGAGAATATGGAAAAGTGACCAATTCTGAAAGCACAGAACCAGATCCCTCTGTCATATCTGCAGTTTTGTAAATTTTCACTACATTTAAATGCCGTCAGAATAACCATTTGATTAAAATCCTTTGAAGTCTATCTGGAATAGTTAGAAGCATTGTTAAATTTTTTACAGATCACAGAGAAGAATTCAGTGCGGGCATAACAAAATGCCAGGGCAGGGCTCACTCCTGAGCTCAGATTCCTGCATCCCTGTGCAATAGCTTCATTTGAAGGCCACAGTTTCCATAACAATGGCACCCGGAGACGCCGAATTTACACATTGCCACTGTGACACATTGTGTTATTCCTCGGAACACCAGGGTGCATTGCTCGTGTCACATTACATTTGTGACACAATTAAAGTCACTGGCTGAGTCTGACACAGTTTTATATGATTGTCACACAGTAGATTGTGTACTGAATGATCTAAAACTGATTAAAAAAAATAGTTCCAAAGCTGGCCTGGGCCTGGGAGTGAAATACATATTAAAGGTTAACTTTGTAACTATGATATGTACATGTATACTGCATGTATGTCTGCATGTATATAAACCAAATCTGCATATATGAGCATATGGTTTTTACCACTTGTGCCTACCCTCACAGTACTTTCCTTGGAGCCCCTCAAAGACATAAATTAACAAACCTTCACAGCCAAGTGTAATCTGACAGAATAATGAAAGTGAAATATCACTAAACACCAGAAAAAACTGCCAATAACCTGTAACCTGTGGAAATACATTTCCAACAAAATTATGGGAGCCTGCTGTTTGGAGCATTTAAAGCCATACTGACCACAAGATGATGTTTTCACACTGTCAAGCTTTAAACCTCTAAAGTACATGATTTATTTTGGAGGAAAGCTCTGCATGGACTTAACACTCTCCAAGAAATTAATCAGGTTGCCTCTGTGGAAGCATATTTCTAAACAATGATTACACATGGAATCAAAGGTCCATATTTAGGCACTTGGGTACCTTAAAAAACTCAGGATGAATATTATCCATACTAGGAAATAATTGTTTAAGAAAATCTCATTTACAATGATTCTTCAAGACGTGTTCTGAGGTGCAAAAGACTTTTACTAGTCTTTAATGTAAAATTCTCTGAGGTAGTATGATGCCAAATTCAAGTAAAATAATGATTTTAGGAATGATACCTAATTAATATTTACTAATACCCAATTAATAATTATGGCAATGCCAAGGATAGCTTTGTTCCAGCTAGACAGCTAATTCCTTTGAGAAAACTTAGAAACTATCATAGTGCTTTATGGAACATGTGATTTAGATGGAGAAATTGTTATTTGGCATATAAGAAACTTCTGAAATTTAATCCTAGATCAGCTGAAGCTGTTCAGAATTTGACACTGGTGTCAACACAAGTGAATTATACTTCTGAAGCATATGTGATAAAGAAATCTCTTCGGGGATATTTTTGTGTACAAAGTCAACTAAAGTAGAGATGTTGCCAGTTTCTACTTTACAGATATATTTCATGCTATTTCTGTCATACCATGGTCAACTGAAAGAATATATACATTATATACACATTTTCACAGTGGACAAATATTTTTATTGCTGCTTCTGTAGTGCGGGAGTAAATACATGAAAGTATTCTGCTACTACTGTATCTTAAAATAACACTAATAATTAATTTTCAATAGAGAGAAGTCAAGGTTTAAGAATGTTGGCAAATGAATATGCTTAATTGATAATGAGCACTTGATCAAAACTCTTTGAAGCCTGATATGATATGCATTTCAAAACTGTGAAGAGTAAAACTCTTCAAGGGAATTATATAATCAAAAATTGTCAATATAAATTTGAGGATATGAACAGAAGTTTTGTGATACTGATGTTCAACCAAACTTGAAAATATACTGTAGTTCCCTTTTCTGCACTAAAACAACACTTTATATCAGAAATTGATACCACAGTCATGTGCTCTGTAAGAAATCACTTATAATGTGTTTTACAGTGTTTGTATTGTTAGGACTCATAAGAAAGAGAGCCACCCTAGAAGTTGGTTTAGCTTATCATCTTAGTTGAAACAAGAGTAGTGATGTGTGTGTATCCGTGTATTGCTTATGCTCTGTATTCCTTTAAATTCTTCAAGTTACATCCCCTACCTGCCTGTCAAGAGTTATCTTTGGTTCCCTTAGCCACGAGGACAACACAGACATCCCTGTGCAGTGCTAAACCAGGCCAGTTTCATGCACACACCACAATCTCATATTGATGAGCCAGTTGGAAGCTGTAAAACTGCTCCAGTCAGGAAAAAGTATTGGAAGGAATTCAAATATTGGAAACAATAGGTCTTCTTGCACTCAAGCTGTATTTGAGCTAATAACTACAGACAGAGAGCGAGTGGTTGAAGAGAGGCAAATCTGCTTCAGGAAGAAATATGTATGAGTGAAGCACATATGCACAAGTGTGTGGGAGCCTCTGCACTACATTCTCCAGCACTGCCCATTCCAGATGAGTTTGCATAAAGACCACCTGGATCTGCACACTTGGTATTCAGCCATTAAAATCAATGCTCAAATTTAGCTCCTTAGGGAAATCCTGGGTGATAACAGGAATCTTATGAGAAACACTGAGTTCAGTGAAGTTTAGCGACTGTAGCTGGCTTTAAAATACTTCTGTTTTTAGATACAATACTTGCCAAGTAATCCCAAGCTATAAAACTGGAGTTGTGTAATAGATATTAAGCAATATGGAAAATAAGGTAAGTGTTCAACTCACAGCTTGTCAGTATTGCAGTTGTTGGAGATAGCAGGTTGTAGGATCAGCTATTTAGCCTTTCCCTTCTTTTAAACAAAATATGCCATCGTATCAGATATGATGAATCAGCTGATCACAGCTGATCAAATAGTAAGGAAAATTAATCATATATTTTTTTACAATAGTGTGTTTCCAACACAGACCTTTGTATTTAAAAGGATCCAGATCAATGTTACTCTTTTGAATGAATTTCAAACAGCAAATGTTCTTACTATTGTTCTTTTTAATTAATAAATAAATTTTTTTGCAGGACTAGAATGAAATTTCTTGCTCCTAGAATGTAACAGAGCTTGTGCAGGGAAAGTCTTCCGACAACTTGTGTTATTTTAATATATATGCAAATCCGTAAATCCACTGTGCTTGCTAGCCTTATAAAAGAAGATAGACTTTACAGATATTTGAAACAATTAGTACAGATACAGGTCAAACATGTGAACCTGCAAGACAGATGTAGGAAAAATCAGGATTACATGTACTGTAAAGCTTATCCAAGTTAATGGCTTTGTCAGAGGGGAGTGAGTTGAAGACTGGGTTAGACATAAAACAGATCAACTCTATTAATCTAATTTAAAGGTTTTCAGAGGAAATAGAAGAACACTGATGGATTTGTTAGTAGGATACCAAATCTAAATCCCTTCCAATCTACCCCTGTTATCTTAGGCTCAGTCTTTAAAAATTATTCAGCTGACTTTGAGTGGATTTGATCATTTTGTCTTATCTTCAAAGTATTTATATTCTTACATATTTTTAAAATTCCTTAAGTCTGCTTCCATAAATAGACAAACTGAAAACAGTTCCTACAGGGAATGTACACTGATCATCTATTGTTAGAAGTCTCTTTTTTTTGTTTGTTGTTTTTGTTTTTAATAAATTGGCATGTCTCCAGCAGCTGATAACTCATAGGCTTGATAAGGTAAGAAGACAAACAACTTTATAAAGCTATGTAATGAAAAAAAAGAAAAGTGTTTTCCCTCTTCTTATTCCACAAAACTACCTTATACAAAGAATTTTAGTTTACTTACCTGGCAGCTAAGAATAATGACAGTGCAGATACGTTCTGAAAGTGAAAGCCTAGGTAGCTTGGGTTTATGGAAGAGCAAAGTACTGTTACTGTTACAATGGTTGATTCCTTTCCAAATGCGTGTTTTTATGAGGAGTTGGAGAAGGCATTCATCCTGTGCTCCTCGCTGTTTCCAATGATGATTTACTGAGGTTTCCTTCAGGGTAATCCTATCTTTAATTCCTTGCTTGTTTCAGGGATATACATGTGACTATTTTCAGGCCAGGGTAACTGAAGTGACTAGCCTCTCTTTTATGAAACTGGAGCAAAGATATGTATTATGAAAATTCAAGTCAGGATGGAGTAGGAGGCTGGGAATTCCTCTCTAGTGCTTCACATCCGACTTTGAAGCCCAAAGTCAATAATAGCTGTGCGCTGCCCCTGCCATACCAAAGTCAGGATTTAGATCTGCCCTGAAACATCTTCTCCAGCCAAACCACAGAGCCCAGAGATAGTTTGCCTTACCTCTTGCCAGCTTGTTAACGTATTAAGGTCTCATTAAAGTGTAAATTATATAAGCAATGTTTTCTGGTTCTCTATTTTAAGGAATAGTTTTCTAAGCAAAATTAATATCTCCATTTGCAAGGGATGAGGTCAACTGATACGGTACAAAAGACTGTGCTTTCAAGAGCACTTTAGTTCCATTAAGTGAGATACAGTAATAGACTAGAAAAAGCTTATGAATGATTTTCCAGTTGCATTCCTCTCACTGTCCCATTTTCTCTGTCAAACCTGTGATTCTCAGAAGAGGTCTTTACTGACAAGAATCAAGTCCCACTGCAAATGACAACTGCATTTTCTCGATTTCATTAGTGTCTCCAGCCAGCCAGCAAAACTGGCCACTTTGTAGTTTGTCATCATATTGGAAACTAATCTAATACTGCCCTATCAAACGACCCCTCACTAGAATGTACTGTATAACTGGCATAGCACATGGATTTTCCATTCCAGATATGGCAGAGATCATATAATCATAGAGGAAATAGTGAGAGTAGTGTCATGTCAGTCATGGAGGAGGTTATTTTAACTCACACCAAAAATGCTTTGTGCTTCCAATAGAGAGGAGCATTTTCTTTCTCCTCGGATATAAAAGAGCCATTGGTTTAAGAAGAAATCAATTATACACACCTACTGTTCATCAGTATTCACATCATCACAGGTTGAAAATTAGTTTTAGTAGTTCACTCAAACTGGATGGAGGGCAGACTGCAAGGATTTGGAAAAGTCAAAGGGGAGTAAAACAGATCCAGCATTATGAGAGAACATATAGGGCCACAATTACACTTGGGCTTGGGTAATGCGCTGCTGTTTAAGGAAGCGTGTTTTCAGTGGTTGCAAACTGAGAAGGGAAGGTGCTTGGTTTGTCCTTACATGTCCGAGAAATCCTGATAGTAGTTTGAAAGTTTTTAAAATTTCATTTTATTTTCCTGAGTACAGCATTGAAATGCTACATTCATTGAAAAAGTGATGCAATTTTATAGCTGATAAGAGAAGAGAACAGAGGGATTTAACTGGAATTCTGTAGATTGAAAAAAAAAAGATTATTAGGCAGTAGCCTGAATATTTAAAAAACTCTCTGAAATTTGGCATGTATGTTAAAATTAAGGGATTTTTAGATGTGCTAGGCAGATTATTTGAATATCTCATGATAATGACAGTGTCATCAATAATACATATTATCCAATATTATATAAAATATAATAATATAAAATAAACTCCTATTATTTAGCTTTCTGGACAAGTTTTCAATAGAATCCTAAAAACTTGTAAAGCAAACTACTGTCTTTGTCTTGCTTTCCTTCACTTTTATTTATCCCAAAGGATTCAGAGAGGCAATACTCCATAGGTATTCTGCAGGTGAGAGGGCAAGCCTCATATCAGAGTCATTATGCTATGCATAATAGGTGACTGTACACATCTGAGGTCCTGTAATATTAATCCTGTATCATTCCCAAAAAAATCCTTAACAAAAGTATTGATATATATTTTCAGATTTTGTGGACTCACTGTGGCAAACCAGTGTCATTTATATGAGATGATGCCATCAAATGTCAAATGATGACCTTTAGCACTGTAGCACTTCTATAAGCATCAATTACAAAAGGAAGAGTAACAGATTTAAATTAAGGTTGTCAATTTAGACCAAAAGCAATCAGTACTGGGTTTATGCTCCATAAAAGACAACAGATCAATCTATTCCAATCAAAGGGAGATCTGCAGCACTTCTCCGTTCCCTGCTGCTTCATGGATTCTCCAACAGGTGTTACCTTTTGTAAAAAGATGAATTTTATTAAATAAGCATTTCACACAGGATACCTTTTACTTTCTGAAAGGTCAAAATGGTGAAGACACAGGTCTTAGTAGAATGCCAGTCATCATCTATGAGAAAGCTTTGTTGACACTCATGTGTGTGAGTGTACATTTACCATTAAAGGAGAAAAAGCTGGTAAATGGAATCAAATGTCAAAATGTTCTAAATTTTAAGAAGCAGAAATGTAAAGCCTGTCCTAATCATGTAACTTGTACTGAAAAAGAGGGTGAGGTAGGCAATAATAATAATTTCCTCTCCAACTGCGAAATGAGAAGAACTTAATCACTGTGAAATAAATGCTAACTGATGAAGCCAAGTACTTTGATAGATATATAATAGATTCTTAAAACCACTTTAGAATGTTTACCATTAATGCAGATAGCAGCAAGGCAATAATAGGAACTACTTAGCAATTCTTTCCTATAAGCATTTTAAAGAATATCGATCAGCTGTCCAAGTATTATCTGTGGTTTTACATTAGCTTGTCTGATACAATGTTTCATTACAGCAAATTTTAACCCCAAGGCACTGGGGTATTGGGAACTACTGATACTTAAAAGGGAAAGGGAGGAGGAAAACAAGAAAGCACAATATATTTTGTGTGAACTTTGGGAAGCAGAAAATTTTGGCTATAGACTTCAGAGCAATAATGTAAATGTAGCTGAAAAAAAAAAAAAAGCCTGAAACTTGTTCAACATGTTCTGTTCCCTTCAAATACAATTACAAGTCTAATGGCATCCAATAGTTTGCTTCTTATTGAAAGCCAATAGACCCGTGCTCCTAACTCACCCAAATGCTTTTGAATGTTTCTACTCATGTGATTCCTAATTTCCCAATGATCTGACTGAAGCTACACAAGAACTTTAGCTTTTGGAGAGCAGAGTGAGTCAAGCAACCAGAGCTAATAAACAGGTAAACTCCCTTTAGACAAGATCAGAGTGCTTTCTTGGCAAGAGCTGAAGAGGTGAGAGATCCTACCCACACCTACTTTTTGTTATGTGCTGCTGTGTCTGCTGTGAGGGGCAGAGTCAGGAAGCAGCTTCTGGGGACTCAGCAACAAGTACTGGCACAAACAACTGGCATTTCAGGCTCTTTTGTGTTGCTTACCACACTTACTTGGAATTTGGAAAAGCAGAGACCAAACAAGATAATGGAAACAATTCACACTCAGAGTATCAGGAATCCAAATTGTGTGAAACCTGAAAACTATCTAAAAACTCACCTTGATGATTCCACAGGCAGCAATGACTTTTGGGACTAAAGGAGACTGTGCTAGAGACAATCCTTGAGACCATCTGGAAAGTGTTAGAAGTATCTACATGAAGACTTTCTGGAGAAGTTTCTTTACCACTGAATTAGGTTTCCTGATGACTCTCTTGCACTTCTAAGCAAGAGCAGATGCTGGGGAAGACAAAATAAGGAAGGCATAAAGAGAGCTAGAGTAAGCCTTCCCAAAGTTTCATAAAATTTGAGATCGTTCATATAAACCCCACATTTTTTGACACACCCACAAAATGTTCAAAATCTTTATATTTGTCAAGGTCTGATCACCTCTTCTGTTGTTCCAGCAAAAGAGCTGTGGTGATGCAGAACACACACAACAGTCGTTTATGTGAGCAAGGGGATCATAGAATGCAAGAAGTTTAGGAATATTCTCTTTAGATTTGTTAGAACAACAAATGGGCTACATAAAATATTCCAGTTTATGGGAATATATCACAGATGCTTCGTATGGCTATGGATTACAAAGAATCTTACAAATAGTGTGTGGAAAGGGGCATGTTCTTCTTTCTGCTATTTTTCCCTAAGATATATCAACTCAGATATTGATTAAGGTCTAGACATCCTTATCTTCTTCCTTGGAAAGCCCCTTCAGCAACTGGTAGCTATTGCCTTCCAAGTCTGCAAACTCAAACATGTGTTGTACTATAAAAAGCTCCTTAAAACAAAGCATACAAATTTTATCCTTAAAAAGAAGGTTACACTAAAGGTATAAATATAATAATAACTGCTAGACTATACTAAAATTTTCATGGCATTTACTGTACCTTGTGCAGTTTAGTTAACCTTTCCTTTATCCAGAGAAAACCTTTTGTTTGGATTTAGCATCATTTAACTAGCCTTTACTAAAAATTCTTTGTTATAAACCTTTTATTTTTTTCCACGGAGAATGCAAAGGTAAATGTTATCAGAGTGCATTTGGACAGGGCATGTTAGAATGTGTATTGAATGGTTTGTGATACCATAAAGCCCTGGATATTTGTTGGTTACACCTTCCTTTAACACTGGGTTGGGGAGCAGAAATGTATGTCTCATCTAATCCACACTAATCCTACTGAAGGCTGAACCTTTTTATGGACATCCAGAAAAGCAAGGTGATGTTCACTCTTCAGCTGCTATTTGCTCCTTAAGACCACTGGCAATTTGATAGTTTGTGTTGTTTTGTTTTTTCCTTTTTCCCCATAAAGGTTTTAATAAATTATTGAGTCAGTTATGGCAGGACTAAGAATTTGGTATACCAGATGCTTTTGTCATGATCCTCTAGCTAATTTGCACATTTAGGTGGATGTGTAAGACTGCTGAGGATCTCAGAATTCTTCTGGAAATGAGAGGAGAATTTCCCCGTGAAACAGAACTGATGTTTTAAGTTCTTCATCACGTATAGGACAATTTAAGGCGAAAGCGAGTGTATCAGCTTTTGTTACCACACCTTCACATAATCAGTTGGCACTCAAATAGTAATTTACAGTAATTTAACATCATCTCATGATGGTCTGAGTTCTTTACACAGTGCTCAGACATAGAGCAACAACAACAACAAAAAAAAACTCTAGAAGGGAAAAAACATTTATTACATTATAAATGCTGAACAAATATTGAAAAGGATAAATAATTGATTTAAAAGATTAAATGAACACTTTTTCTCACACAATAGCCTTGAAGCTGTCAAAATAATGGCACTGAAGCCTTGAATTCTTCATATCTTGGCTTCTCATAGCAAAGGATAAAAGATTATTGGTGTTTGGGGTATAGGCAGGGATATAGTTTTCGTCCTTGCTAAGGCTGGAAACTAGGTTAGAAGGGTCATAATTCAGAGGTCTGGGTATGGGTCAGCTGTCTGATTGCTGCCAGACTGAGCCTTCATGTAGAATGGATGTGACCAGCCCAGAAAGCCTCTCTCCACTGTTGTGTAATACAGAGGGTGCAGTCAGTCATAGCTGGCACTGCCTGAGCTGTTCTGTACAGTATCTATTCTCTACATATAAGGTGTGGAAGCTTCTCTTCTTTTAAGAAGTGAGTCTTCTCTCTCTTGCCTAAACACTGCTGTCACCTAGAGTTCAGGAACATCTGTTTATCTCCCCAAGGGCCTGACTCAGTAGGTCTAGTGTATCTTAATATGCTGGAGTTCTAAACACAGAAAACACAGAAGTCAGCAGTTTCATTCTAAAATGATAACAGGGGAGTTACAAGTAAGCTTCTATGGCATAATCAGCCAACAAAGTGGTGTATATGTATATTAGCCTCTTACAGGCCTCATAGAGCTTAACCCAATGTCTCTATTTCTTGAGAAAGCATCCTAACCACCAGCCTAAGGACAACTCAGGGACCTACAGATTAGTGGCCTTACTTTTGGTAGCAGAAAAGTTGTCTCTGCTAAACTCAAAGAACAATCTTTTTTAAGGACAAGACACTTTACATGGAGATGGAATTCAGACTGTGATAACATCTAGCCTTTACCTCACACTGCTAACATGTGTGAAAATCATAGGCACAGGTTCATCTTGAGTGACCTGATTCAGACTGCTTTCTGAACACAGTTTGTGGTACTATAACTAACATTGTCAAGGCCAGAGTTAGTATCTCTGCAATGTTTTGATACACTTGCTGAGGCCAGCACAGACTACTGCACTGTGCTCTAATTAACTTCAATGAGGAGCTAATTTGGTGATAATTATCAAAGCCTTGTCTTCTCAACTCCAAAAGCAGGGCACAAACATGGCTTCCATATGAACTCCCAGATCTGATCGTCTTCTACCTACACAGGGACCTTACTTTGATAGTGAACCAGGAAATGCAGTAAGGTAGATAACATTGGCTCAGGCATCTCAGAGTCGCAAAGTCCTGACCTCGACTCCCTGCAAGTGCCTGAAGGGGAAGGTGTCATTCAAATTATACTGCAAATATACCTTTTCCCCTGAGGCTTAATATGGATACTAAAATCTGTGGCTGCAGAACTAGAATTAAAAACCTGACCCCAACAAGATGATTCTCAGATTACAGTTAGCAGAGCTACAGGTTGGATACAGTCCTAAGCAACTCATAGGTCCCATAGATGACCCTGATGTGAACCAGAGGATGACACAGATCTCCTGAGACGTCCTTTTCCCTCTGAACCATTCTTGTGAGTAGTAGGTTTACCATGGGATCCTTGAGAAATAGTAAATATTTATTTATTTCCTTTAAATGAAAGGAAAATATAAGGGAACACCATTCACTGATGGCACAGAAGAGCAATATCCTGAGTCTACTAATCCTTCCTCCTCCTTCTCCAGAGAGCTGTTAAAAGATCAAGGCATAGAACCATTACAAAATACAAAAGTGCTACAGATTTTGCAGTAAGTGGGACCATCCGAACCCAGATAATGTCACCCTAAACAATCTGCTATCCAGTTGCAACTGGGAAAGAGAAAGAATTCTTTTGTTATTTAGAGCTAAAAGGCTGAGATGACAATGGGGCTTGTTGGCTGCCTGATCCCAGTACACAAAATAATTATTATTTATTATTATATTATTCCAGATAATGCCAGGAGACATGGCCAGGCACTACCCCCTCTGTTCACACTATCTGAATGGCGCCATGTGTTTGAAATATTTCACCTGAACTAATAGATGTGTGCTTCTCTGTTTATGGCAGAACTAAACATATAACTCTGAATAAGCCTGAAGTAGAGTCATAAAGTATGTACAGTGAAGCAAAGCTGAATTGTCCTCAGCAACCAACCAGGAGTTACATCCAATCCCATATAGCTGGTAGTATCTTCTTATTTTCCATTCTTAAAACAGCCTTTTAAAGTGCTACATTCAGAAGTGTTTCTCTTGAAGGGCCTATAGTTTTACTGTTGAAATATTTAAGCAGGAAGCCATAAGAACATTACAAAGTGTGAGGCTTACTCACACCCTGGAGTTTTAAGAGTAATTTTGAAAATGTTCTGAATAACATTAAGAACTTCCACTTAACTTTCTGTACAAGCACTGTCTTGTTGTTGTCATTAAGTTTTACCACACAAAAATTATTACCAATTAGGGCCTAATGCTGCTTCAAACCCCACAGAATGCTAACAGACTAGTGAGAAGGCACGAGGTTAATTTTCAGCAACAATAGAAATACCATAGGATTTCTATGATACCTTGCTGTACTAGTCTCCCAATTGTATGATGCATAGTCAGAATTAGAAATCACTAAGGAACACAGAAAGACAGAGAACAATGTCAGATATTCATCTGCTGTCAACTGCTGTCAATGCACTGTGCTTCCTGCTACGAACTATTGCTACCTGAAGACAGGAATTTTTGCAGCATACCCCAAAATCAGTGTATTATGTGGCCATGGATTATTTCAGGTTACAGGTTATTTGTTTCTCAGATTCTGCATGGGTGTTTTTAGGCAACGATTAGAGATTCCAAGGCTTACTGGTATAAAGTATTCTGAAAGAAATGGGTAAGAATGAATGCCTTTGTAAGATCTTCCTGGTTACTGCTTAGATTATATTGCTTTGATAAAAAATACTTAGGCCTAATGGGGAAAGAAATTCCAAAGTTATTATTATATAAAGATAATACTTTACCATGAGAGAAATGGTGATATTAGGTGGAGGAATGAGGTAATAACAGCAGTTATTTTATATTTTATATTGCAAACAAAAGAGACAAAACAGTAAACAAAAGAATTTATATAAGGTCTTCATTATATTCAGATTACAAGGGTAAAAATTTCCTTTTTTTTGTACAATCTCAAGAAAAAGACTAGTCTAATAATCTTCTCAGCTATCACCAAACCACATTTCACTCTCTGCTTCTATTTTCTCATTTTACTTTTACAGTTTTCCAGTCCAATGGTCATTAAAACGTATGCAATTATCTACTTGGTTATCTGTTCTAATACACTGGATACAGTAAATCAATTTTGATTGTACTCATGGTTAGAAAGTTGCAAAGGCCTCCATGCTTTATCTGCTTCATTCCATTTTTGTGTGCTGGCATACAGACTGCAAATAAGAACAACCCAAGGGATATTTGAAACACAACAGCGATCACAACATAGTCCTATGCATGTCCTGTCTCCATGATACTTCCAACTTCCTCTTTGCATTCAGGGATCTATATTCTGCTTGATTCTTATTTTAAGTTGTTAAACATAATTGCAAAGTTCTTGTTTTGACTGCACCTTGTTATTTCTACAGTGCCCCCTGCAATTATAAACTCATTATTATTTTAATTTATAGATGTTCTACTTTAACAAATGAAGGGTAAGGAGTAAAATATGGTTTCATATTAGACTAATTAGATCTGTGATTACATACCTGAGCAAAAATGTTCCCTTTGTTTCATTGCACATATCATGAGCACTAGAAAACACAGTACCTCTATTTTCCCTGTGAATACTAAGAACTTTAGAACAAGGAATAGTGCCAGACTGTTCAAGATCTTTCAATAGTTCCATAGGAGCAGTGTCTGGGGAAGTAGGAGAACAGGTTTACATCCTTTTCTGAAATCAGAGAGATGCAATATTGTGTAACTATTTCATAAGTTGGTTATCAGGTTAGGATAGTGAATATACCTCTCATACCTTCTTGCTCTGCTATTTTTATGAATTTTTGCAGTGGACAGTTTGTAATGATGGCTGTTTTGGATTTAATGACAATGTACGAGCCTGACAAAAATATATGTTGTATATATATGTATCTGTATAGGTAAAAAATAAAAGTTTTCTTGGTGGGAACTTTCATGAGAATCAACTTCAGTTGGAAGCTCAGCATCAATGGGACAGATTGAAACACTAAAGCCTGAAAGTTAAAACCCTTAGATGCCTGTGTCTTGAAAGATCTATGTTCTAAGAAAAGCCCATCATTAGCTTATTTGCTTCTTTAAGCACTCAAATATATTAGAAAATATAGTTCAGCTGACTCTAAAACTTCCTTCAGCAGATCTTGTTTGTAAGAGCTAGTTCAAATCCTGAGTTATTTTTTCTTCCCATCACAAATATTTCTACTTCTAAATTAACCTTATAGCAAAGGATAACTATTAATTGAATTTACAGTTTAATCACTTATTGTTTGCTTTCTGCTCTTGTCATATAAACATTCTTTTTTTTTTTTTTTTCTTTTCGTTCTGTTGTATTTCTCAGATACATCATAATATTTTCATTTGAAACTTTTAAGGCAGAATTTTTTTCACTTTGAAACTTGAGATTGCATTTCATATGTAAAATCTTTCTTGGTGGAAAAAAATAAGAAGGAAAAACTGTATTGGAAAGATTAAATAACCTTCATGCAAAAGCAAACACCAGACTGGAGAAAAGATTATGTGTTCATTGGTACAGTAACTGTTCTGTTTTGTTTTTTTTCCTTTTCTCTCTGCTTTTTTAGTTCACACTCAAACACTACACATCCATCACTCTAATCTCAAACTGTGCACTGTTGTTCCACTGCATTCAGTATCACCTGCTGAACTAGGAGCATCTCTGTCCATTGCATCAAGGAGCAACCCCAGGGAGGTCGTGCATCCAAGTACCAACCGAATTTAGCTTGTGTGACCTGGCAGGATCACAGCAGACACTAACAAATAAGGAAGCTACATTATGATTACACCAGCTCTGAGATCCTGAAATAGTCAAAATCCCATTGTTTGTGCAGGAGCCAAGTTACAAGACACGCAACGTGCCCTGTGTAATACCTGACAACATGTAACCAGTCATTTCCATGTGCATATTCGGCCTTGCCTATTTGTTGTTTTCCCCTTATTTTTCCTCAGACACAACTCACCACGAAGCAAAAATCTAGAATGTTGCATTATAGTTGATATAAGTAATTCTTTCCTTTCCAAAAACAAGATATAAGAAGGTAAGTATTTGGGCTGTTGTGCTGTTGTTTCGGTGAGTGTTTTGTCCTTTCTGTTTAAAGTCAGGTACAAAAAAAGATAATATTGATGCACGGAATCTGACCTTACACACAGGCCACGTAAAAAACCACAGGCATGTTTATTTTCTGTCGGCAGGGAGCGGTACCATCCGTTGCCAATCCCCCGCTCCCCGCTCACATGACTAACCCCGGCTGATATCCCCCTCCGGAGTGACAGCCGTCACACAGCTCGGACTGGCCCCACCGCTCCAAGCCCACCCTCTTCTCCGCCCCGTCCCTTCGAGGGCTGGGCTGTCGCTGCCATCAGCCCCTCGAAGGGAGGCGCGTCCTCTTCTTCTGGGGGACCATGAGCTGTTGTTCTAAGCTGTTGTGATGTCTGGTTTTCAACGTCTCTGTCCCCATTATCTGATGTTCGTGTCTGGTGTTTACAGAACTTGCTCTATCCTCGCCCTGTGTCCCAGCAGTGCCCTGACTTCCCTTTCTAACCCCAACTCAATATAACTGTTTCCAGCCCTTTAGGGGTTGGATTTGGTCCAAACTTACGAAAGATGCAGAGCATCACAGCATCATCTTAGCCAAAACACTTCCT
Source organism: Serilophus lunatus (assembly GCA_013399895.1). Lineage (NCBI taxonomy): Eukaryota > Metazoa > Chordata > Aves > Passeriformes > Eurylaimidae > Serilophus > Serilophus lunatus. Next base: position 972,187 of record VXBA01001332.1, read on the forward strand.
AAATTTGTCTTTTTGCCAAAATGAGGCCACCTAGAAGATTAAAAGCTTTCTTCTTTTTCTGCTTTAAAAAACATAATTACACTCTAATTTAAAACTCTAATTGAGTGCACTTGTATTGGTAAGCTGTTCTTTTTCCCTTTAGGGACAGTATTCCTATTAGTCACACAAGCTGTCTAATCATTTCATGGTCTGTCCATTTCCCCACCCTACACCTTCATTATAAATGAGAAAATTAAAGCTTTTTTTTTTTCTTTTTTTTGAGGACTATCTCAATTATATCCTCATAAATTCAGCAACTGAATATTTTATTTGAAATAGTAAGCCACATCTTTAGCCAGTGTAAATTATCATTGCTCTGCTGACTCCAATGAACAAAAGATAGCTTGCATCAGCTGAGACCCTGACCCATGAAGATAAACTCAATGAAAAAGTTTGAAAGTATATTATTTTTTCAAACTCAAGAAGTTGTACCCTGGCTATGAAAGCACACCAGCTGTGCTCTCATCTTGAATCTTAGTAAGGTTATACAGTTTTTTACATTGAACAAAGGTTGATGAAGTTGTGCAAAATAATACTACACAAAATACTATGAATGCATGTTTCTAATTAATGAGACCACAGTTTTTCTTTAACTAGTGAGTCATATAGACTTTGGTTGTGTAAGTGACCCTATTTGAATCTCGACTTTGTGATCAAATCAAGGGGAACAATTGATGTTCTTGCTTTGCCCATAAGCCCATCTTTGCTATCTTCAAGCTTAGATTTATAGACCTGCCATCTAACACCACAATTGGTGATGTTAGTGAGATTCTATGAAAGCACGTCTCTACAGTCAGATCTTACATTTTCTTGAGTACTTCGAGTTGGCCATATTCACTTTTAGTCACAGGACCATTTTAATTCTGGATTATTAGGACACTGCATTGTTTTCCTTCCATCAAATCACCTGGAATACTGGTTAGACTTGGGGAAAGCAAGCATGTGAACTTTTCAAATTTTCTAAATCTAAAAAATTACTTCTGGCTTCTATGGCCATTGCATAGTCTTTGTAAAACAAAATAGATTGTAACGTATAATAATTAGCTTTTATTATTTTCCATGCTATGCCTTCGGGCCTTAATTCGTAAACATTATCTTTGTTCTAGGTTTAAAGCTTTTGAGGAGAAACAAACTTAATTACATCTAGTGTATGGAAAATTTGGGGTTTAGCACTAATCTGTGGCTTGTAATGAATTTGGATGGAAGGAATTCAAGTTTCTGAAGTATCATATTTCTCATGCTTGTCTCCATTGACTGCAACAGTTCTAGGATTTCCCAGTGAAATTCAGCATTTTCTTAAATAAAAGGCAGAGGAGTGAATCTTTAAACTTTTCGAAATCTTTTTTTTCTGTATTTTTCTTTTACAACTATTTATCTGTATCTACTTCAGAGAAAAAGCTACCAGTTAAAGATTTATTGAAATTCACTGCTGATAAACATTCATCTTGGTATTTTCTGCACTGAATGGAGAAAAAAAATGCAGGCCATTGTTACTTCTGATAAACCTGCTGTCATTGTCTTTTAGATATAGAAACAAAAGATAAACAGAAATACATTTGAGCGCAAAGGGCCAGGTTATGTTGATAAACATATGCATAACTCAGCTGACATCAGACTGCTTTCCCTGTTTCCTCTAACTGAGGATCCAGTTCAGGAAATGTTACTTTTTCAGTGCCAGTGATAATTATCCATATTTATGTTTTGTCAGGTTTGGAAGTATTTGGTCTCAAACAAACACATCTGGTGGTGAGTCCGAAAAGATGGCTTGTTTCAGACTTTGAACTCCCTTCCTCACATACATGGACCCTGAGGATGTTCAATACAATTAAGGAAAAATTCCAAGGCTGCAAGAAAGGCTCAAAATGAATATTATTTTAGAACACTAGCCCAAGGCTCCAATATTTAATTGAATTCATTGAATTTCAGCTAAGTAGGCAACTATCTTTCTGACCTTAGGGAGGTGTGTATGTTTTAATAACATCAGTGTTATTAACAAAGCAGCTAACAGAGCACTGGAGACACGAAAGTTTAATATTTGTAGATGAAAAAAATACCTTTGATCGATATTTCTGATCAGTCATTTACAACTTACAGTTGTGACCTCAGTGACCCTCACAGTTCTGCTGCATTAGAGTTAATTGCCACAGTGTGCAATTGCTCTGTGCCAATCGTTGCCACACCTACTGTACAGAGGCTGTTTGTCATCTGACTGTGCTTAATTAACAATACCAAATCCTAGCTCATATCGAGCTTTGACTGCCTGAGCTCATGATGAATTATTTGCTATTTAGTTATTATGATACTGTGCTAATGACTAGCTGGCTGTCAGCTTAGAAGGAACTGGCTAAAGCATGTTGGATGTTTGTGGTAATGCCCCATGAACAAACTTAACAGAATGATTAGGAATTAAAAATGCTGAAGTGTCACTAATTAGATATCATTTGAGCATCCAATGGCTCCATGAAAGCCATTTAGAGGAACAGTTTAATTTTCATGTGTGAACAGGCTCATTTTGAAATTCCCTTGAAATTCACAGGAAGTACTTTTTAGATTAAGTTTGATAGAGGATGAAATACCAGCTGAGCTTGTGTCAGAAGAAGCACTGGATAGGGAATTTATAGAAAAAAACCTGACATGTCCCAGTGCACCAGATATTATACTTCTTTCCAGTAGTTGTCTGTTAACTGCTGTAGCCACTAACAGCACAAAAGATTGAGTCTGGGTCTCCTATAAAAATAACTTGAAAACTTGTAGGAGCTCTATCTTTACCACTCCCTCCCCCCTTCCAAATAAACTACAACGTAGTTTGTGGGGCCTTGAAAATGAACTGTTAAAAAAAAAACCAAACCACAAAAAACAACCGAAACAACAAAAATTATGAATAAATAATAAAAAAACCCAAAAAACATTAGGGGAAAAATGGGCACCTGTCTACTATATCTCGAGCACACATTTACTCATGCAACTGGCTCAATTAATGTTGAGTTCTCAGTCCCACAGAAGCAACATCTGCCTCTGCAGGTTTTCTTGGGAGCTCCAAATGAGTAATGCTCACAGGTAAAAATGAAAGTCGCTGCACTGGTACCCACTGCGCAGCCATCGCAGGTAGCAATGCATATCAATGGTTCTCAACTGCAGTGTCTTTAAAATTGAAACTTAGGCTGCTTAATAATGTCTATATATCTCTATCCCTGGCACATGTATTATCAAGGAAGAGGTGACATTTTCTAATTGCCTGCTTGGTTACAACAATGAAAAACTTGGCTTCATTCTCATGTGTGGGAATATATAAGTGAGAGTAATTTGGAAACATAAGAATCTGCAAGAGGGGTTTTGACACCTCCTGTTCCTATGTTGTTCCTTTAGCAATCCTTTAAAATTACCACAAATAGACTTTCAGCCTTGAGCTCCTGGGAAGCAAGTGACAGTTCTGTCATTTTTGCAGGCTGAACTGGAATTTTTAAGGCAAACGAAGTTCCTGTAAGCATGGTAATGGCAGTGGCAGGGTATAGAGGGGCATCGTTTCTCCCTGTGTCACCTTCAGGAGACACATCAAAAATCTTGTGGCAGTCTAGGAGCCTTTTGGGATCATCTCTTTTCTCACTTAGGCAGCTCTCAAGTGGATTCAATGCAACTGGGTAGCTTCTATTTATCACTGCTGTGATAGTACTGAAACACACTATCCAACTTGGCAATGGCATCCTTGCTCAGCACAGTGAATGTTTTTTAAAGCTTTGAAATCTATAAAAAGTTTTAAACTGTTATAGATCTGCCACAGAATGCAGCTCAATGCATTCTGTGTATTTCTTCTGTAAAGCAGACAATGAAGTTATAGAGCAGCATATAACTTCTCATAACTTTCTTTTAGTTAATATACATTAGGATTTCATAGGCAGAGAACATACAACTGAAATACTAAAGGTTTATGCTGTATGTGTCTGTGTGTTAAGCTGCATTCCTGCATGTCTGAAATATGACAGAAATCTGAATTATATGGTTTAAAGTATCAGAATATGGTAACTGTAATGAAATACAGTAAAACTATGGCCCTGCTTTCTTCATGTAACTTCTGTTGGACCAAATTGGACCAAACAATAATGGATTATTGTGCCAAACTACTTGTGTAATGTGCTTGAAACCTTCAGATAAAAAGGGTTTTTTTCCTGATTATTTACTGCTCACTGTTTATGAAAGATCATCTCTCAGCTACAATGCAATGGGCAGTGTTTCCCATCTTTCCTGATGGACAGAATATGTGTTTTTTTTGCCATGACGGCCAAAGCCCATAGAGCAGATACAAATTCATGCCCCAGTGATTTGATGCTCAGTAGAAGTACAGGCGGTGTGATTATCCCTGCTAAAATCAACTGAACTGTCAGGGCATTCAACTGGTGAGCAAAAGAAATGTCTCATCTCAGGCTTAGAAGCAGGGAAAGAGGAACACCAGGAAACAGGATGACTTCTGCCACAATCCGCTCCAAGCTACTTCCTTTCATACTGCAAAATGCAGCTGCCATGTAAAGTAACAAAGACACATTGTAATTTTGGCTTGGATTTGGTGATATTATTATTATTATTATTTTTCATCCAAACTTAGGTCAGATAGTTATTGATGAGGATGTTCCTTAATAATTTACAGCAAATTTGATACCAATTTTATTACTTTGAATGTTTGCTCTTCCTGTTGACCAGATAAATCACAAGATGTGGCCCTACTTTCACACTGTGTAGGACTGGAAGAGGAGCAAGCACAGAAACAAATGACATACTCTGTACTTTCAAGATGGATTTGAGCCAGAATGATTCACAGCTATGCATATGAAGCTTTGGAGATTCAAAATAGTTTCATAAACATGCATCAATCAGCCATCTACCAATGAATAACAAACAGGAAAACATGTAAATGCAAAGAACAGTGTTTGGATATAATTCCTGAAAATATTTATGAATTGTTCTTTGCCTTATTTAGCCAGTTCTATCTGCATTCATTTTCTTTACAAATATTGGTTCTCTAAAATTTGGACCCATCTTACTATTCAGTCAGAACTATTTCATGATGCTTTACAGCTTTGCCTGATGCTTGCATATTTGTGCATAGCATTCTTCCCTGCACCTGCATAAAGATATTTCCCCTGATTCATCAGTGTAAAGCGATCTGGCTCATTAGATAATTGAAATTACTCACTCAGTATTTCTGATTTGGTTGCTGTGTTATTTTTGTTTTGTTTTATTGACATTTTCATACCTTTTGAAGTAAAGCCAGCTTTATAAAGTTATTATAGTTATTATCTTTCTTGAGATTTCTTGAGGTGGCTTGTTGTGATATTTTTCTTTAATTTGTTTGTAGAAGCAATATTTCCTATAAAGATCCAATTCAGCAGTTGCCTGATTTCTTCCCTTGATCTCAAGCTAGTCTGCAGCACTGCCAAAACAGCATGACTGGTATTACTAATTCAAAAATTCTCCTTTTTCAGGATCGACCCAACCGGGCAATCTATGTTTGGTAGTACAGCCATATTTCTGAGCCGCTTGATACTCCAATGTATTTTCATGTAGTCTATACTCATACAAAACGCTGAGCTCACATGCCAGGCTACCTAGGCAAAAACTCAATGAATTTAAATAAGTCTAGAGAATAATATTTCTGAAAAGCAGGTTTTATAAGTAAACTAAGTATTTTTTAAGAAAAGATCCATAATGTATGAGCAAGAATACTCATACGTTTTATAGGAACTTGGAAATAAATTCTGAAGTGTGAACTAGTTGTTAATTACTCTTAATTTTAGAGAGATTTTGACAAGGGTAGCAGTGGACAGAATTTGGTCTTAATTTTTTTCAGCTTGATAACTTGCTTGATACAGCAAATCATTAATTTATCTTTTTTTACCTCTTTATGATAAGTAACTAGTCTTCTTTATTTTACCCGTTTAAATGAAAAAAGGCAGTAGTGTAAACTCACCATCAGCTTTCAATCTCTAAGTAAGAAATAACAATCCCATTATTCTTAATAATTCAAATGAAAATTTCTGTTTTGCAGGTTAAGAATTAATAAAATAGCTATGAAGATATAAACCCAAGTATAATAATGCTCTACTTAAAATGATTCCAAAGAATCTTCTGATTCCATTTATTTATCATCATCTCAGGTATACATACTTTTATTGATCTTTTCTCCTATAACAGTAGACTTTGTTGTATTATGTTAAAGTTCCATGAAAAACTGAAAGAGAGTAGTAAACCTACCACTAAATATTGGCAGTTCTGAGATATCTGAATATCTTTAGAGATTATCAATATGTAACAAGACTGAGGGTCAAAGAAGCACACAATGGGGAAATTGCACCAAGTGGATGAAAAGAGATTGTTTAGACATTAAACAAATATATCAGATTGATCATAACTCCCTAGTGAGAAACATCCCATTGTCTCCTGTAAACACAATATATACTTCATATTGGAACTATGCACATCTTGTCTCTTTTCTTCTGAGTTTAGAAATGTGGGGCTAGATTTCTAGAGCTAATTGGATACCTAAAGCTAATTGGACACATAAAACTAACTAGATCATATTGAATCCAAACACTGCATATGGTTGTTGCATTCTGTATGTTGTGCTTACTTCTTGTCTGGAAACAAGTTGATATGTTAATACTTTTCAAATGACTGCACTTCTTAACACTAGGCAGACTGCTGGTTTTAAAAACATAAACTCCCAAAGCTAAGTAGATTTCCTCATTTTGTGCAAGTTCTGAAATCATTCACTTGCATTTTTCTCTTATGCAGGAATTCAAAGTGTCCTGATTCAGCTCTGCTTACATATTGCTACAGCTTCCTCTGTTAACTAAAGCATCAGTTACACAGGGAGGGAGGGGAAATCTATAAACACCAATCCCAGATGTATTTGATGGAATGCTTCTTTAACTCTCCCTATCTCCTAGTCTGACAGCCTCACCAAAAACCTGATAAAGTAAACATGGGTGCTGCTTTTAGCTACACTCAACTTTCAGTGAGCCCTACAGGGAATGGACTTTGGATAATGACCAAGATTACATTTTGAATCACAACATGATTATTTTCCACTGACAGAGTCCTTCCCAGTCAGTATAGCTGCCAAGTTGCTATTCAGCTGAAATCTCTGCTTCAGCTTTTAACCAGGACACTGATGTAAATTCACTAATTCGATTACGGGTAATGCAAATTTAAACCTGTTTAGAATTTATTTTGGGACCACTATGAGGAAGAATACTATCACGACTGAAGTCTAAGTTATGATAATAAAAATATTTTGAGTTCATCATATTTTTATAAACTCTATAACATAAACACATTTAAAAACATGTGGGGAGCGGGTGGGTTTTTCTTTGTTTTGGTTTGGGTGTTTTTGTTTTTTTTTTTTTTTTTACTTTTTAGTCATATCTAGTAATCACAAACAGAATTATTAGCTGGCTGAGAAATTTTTAAAATGTAACTGCATACAAATTTTACCGCAAACACAGTATTGACACTGTTTATCTTAGGCTTAGATTAAACTCAAGTCCCTTCAGAGTCTACAAATCAATTTCTTACCTTAATCTGACATGAGCATGCAATAGAATTATCCATATTATTAATTGTGATATTTATAAATAAGAAAAAATTAAGACCCATGAAATTGGAGTGTGAGACACACAAATCCTTTTAACTCACGTACATTCCTTTTAGAGAGCTGTGACTACTGAAACCATTGCCTGTCTTGTCAGGACCAATGGACTACTCCCACACAATGGAGAGCACAGATCGCCCATGTTCTACTTACACAGGATTTCACCTTTTGTACCATAAAATAAACCCTGGAAACAGTAAAACCTCAGTCCCATTATAAGCATATTTACTTATGGAAGACTTCAAAGAGTAACTCTGTCCTTGTGAGGCTCTTGAGGTTTTAGCTGGATACTTTGTTTAAGGCATAAGAGAAATTATTTATGGAACAGATACATTAGCATTCCATACAGCTATTTCTTTAAATTCAATTTGTTTTTTTGTTGATACTGTAGAGATATCACTCATAAACCAACTACTGTCAAAATATTTTTCTCCGGATATAGCAATGATGAGGAGAGTGAGTGGTTTGAGAAAGCAGAGGGCAGTTGCTGAATTGCTTTGCTACATCTGCATTTGTAAACTCCTGCATACTGTGAAACTATTTAGGCAGTTGAAGGGATCACTGAACTGAGAGAGAGCTGTGTAGGAGTAAAGGAAAAATCAGAGAAGCAAGAAATTCATATCTAGATGGAGATGCCTTCATAGTACCATAATGAATGTAGTCATCTAATGGAGATTTTATAGCAAGGGAAAAGCAGTTTGTATGAGTGAAAAGATCATTCTGACAGGAAAAAATGGAGTAAAATTCTTCATCATGAAGTGCCCATATCCTTTTGGTCCTAGTTACACTAATGGATTCTAAACCGGATATTTATTTCCTTGAAGGTCATGTGTAATTCTTGCATCAGTGTGTGCACACAAACATATGTGTGTTAGTGCATAACACACTTCTGAAAATAAATATACTGAGTTAGATAGATAAAATTTCTTTTATTGGTTCATGCAGTTGGTTCATGCCGGCAGATACTTAATGTTTAAAGGTCAAGCTGCTAGAAGATATAATGATAACAACAGTGGCAGAAATTGCTGAGGCAGCAGAAGTTAGTAAAACATTTCTCTAAAGGCTTCTATTTGTTACCCTGTCTAATACATACATGCTCAGGAAAATCTCAGAGGAGATGTGCATCTCAGATCGGTGCACTAAGATTGGCACATGGGAGTTTGTAGCTCTCCTCTGGATGGAGGGGTGAAAGGGCCCTAGAGATAAGTAGGAGAACAAAGCTCATGAGTCTGATAGGGAAGACAAATCTATCCTTACTACATTTGTTCCCACTACAATTTTTTCCAGCATCTCTTCCAAGTTTTAGGATGCATTTTCTTTTCCCCAGAACAATGCCTGGTTTTGTCTGGTCCACACCTGATACTATAAAACCAACTTAGGAATGCTTAAATGCATAGAATCATAGAATGGCTTGGGTTGGAAGAGACTGTAAAGGTTATCTCATTCCAGAGATCCCTTCTGCTAGGTCGGGTTGCTCAGAGCCCTGAGTTCTCCAGTTCTGTTGGAGATCTTTTTAGGTGAATGGCGAAGACATCTTTAGAAAAGAAGATAATAATTTAGCCAATAATAATCTTAAAATACCTGAAGGTAACGAATGAGGTACCTATTATGAGCCTAAATTATTCCAGTAATGTTTCCCAGAAAGGAAAAACCTCTGTGTTTAATATCAATCTTGAAATGCAAATTGTATGTTCCATGACATTCCTACATATCCATCAGATGGACATAGTGTAGGATATATCACCAGGTAAAGTACCTAAAGCCTATTTGAAGTAGTTCACTCCAGCTACTTCACAAACTAGAGCTATTGATTTGAATGCTACTAAATTACTCAGTACAACCTTGTGGCAATGTGAAGCTTACCCATATTTGAGGAGAAACTACGCATAGGACAGAGAGGAGTTTAATCATCACACTCATCCAGTACCTCATTCAGTACCTTGTGTCTTGTATTATCCAAAATATGATGATCTCATGTGCAGTAACTACAAGTCATAACGCATTTAAAAGGCACTAGATCGTTTTGTGTAGGTGGCTACAGCAGTTACAAGGTGTCAGTTCCTGGGCACTGTCACAGGGAATGAGCCAAAAAGATAATGGAATAATGAGCCCATTTTTCCCTGTTCTAAATCAGAATGGGATTTGATTCATCCTCTAGGCCAGTCAGGTTTCCAAGTACTTTTTTGGTATGATTTTGTAAGGATGGATGACATATCCATAAAACTGACCAAAGATTTAAGGGATACTGCTGGAACTAAGGGAGTCACAAAGTTACTGCTTTAGTGTCAGGTCTCTACCAAAATCACAGAATGCAAACAAAATGTTTTTTTGATTTTGAAATACAACCTATGATTCTGCATGCATGAATATTTATCAACTAGTCTTAACAATATTGCTATTCTGGGTAACTGATTTATTTGAAGGAAGAAACAATTGTTTAATTATAAAGAATATTTAAATAGAAAAAGTCCATTATTTATTTCACAGCTGATATGGGAAAACTTTGTTGACTACAGGTTTCTAACTCAATATTGTCAGTTACTCCTGGACAATGCTACAGAATATATTTTATAAAGCTCCATTTAACTGATCAATATGTAAATCAAGCAAACTTTTTACTCTCTGTATTCTAAAAAGAAAGGTGCTACCCTATATTGTAAATATGAAATAGAAATTGCTTGCTGTTTGACTGCAATTCTTTCACAGATGAAAACTGGTCTATTAAATAATGAAAGGTATTGGTATGAACTAAATGGAAATTAATGTTTTAAAGTGGAATATATTTACTGAGATGAAACAGATTGTATTTAATTTATATTAAAAATTTATTCCATAAACAAAATATGATAAGTTTGCATGTTTAATTATTGTGAAAAGAATGAGTACAATCCTAAATCTGAGTGCTGAAATTTGTTTTGAATTATTTACATTGTCCTTGAAACATTGGTATCATGGATTTGAAAGAGTAACACAAGAAATTATTGTCCTTTCAAGATAATTTAGATAATTTTACAGTTTTGGAAAAATACTACTGAAATCAAATTAGCCATTCCTCAGTCAACTGTCCTAAAAATATGCATGCACACATTGACTTATAGTATCTATATATGTCATAAAAATTATATGTGTCATAATACAAAAGGACTACACTTTTCAATGGCACTGTGAAACAAAATGTTCATTAGGGAAGGAATTAAGCATCTCAGAAAGACTAGATATCAACTTCCTCTCTCTGACTAACTTTTCTAAAAAGTGTTTGTAAAATCAGATACAACGATCTCTCACTAATATCTGAATGTCTTAGGAAGTATCCTGTGCATACATGCTTCCACACTGCTAGATCAAAGAGGTTGTTGTTAATAATAGAGAATAATTTTCGTTTGTTCCAAGCTTTCTCTATGTATGCACACAGCAGATTCTTCAACTTTTTATCAAATGTGTTAGGAGTTGTTAATAAGATAGTAATGCCAAGAGAAAAGACAATACTGAAGGCATACCCATATACTGCATACGGTTTAAATATCTCTAAGCGTATGATGTGCCCAATGACACCCTTTCCAGTATCACGCTATGCATATATACTTGTATATATATCTCAGGGACAACTTGCCACAATAGTGTAGCTCCTTTGAAATCAGGAGAAAACAAAACATGGAGGAAGCACCAAAAACGTGAAAACAGAAGAGCTCAATATAAGGGAAGAATTCAACTAAGTTGCATGGGAAACAGAATCATGTTTGAGGAAAGAAGAATGATCTATGAAATGAGATTAGGCAGCCTATATACTGGGATCAAAAGACCCACTAGATAAGTGCTCTCTTGAAAAGCTGAGTAGTTGATGGATGAAGCCCTTCAATAGAGTGGCAAGTGCGGGGTGAAGGAAACTGAAAAGGAGATGCAACTCAGATGTAACTGAGAAAGCTGAGTACAGTAAAATAAAGAGATAAAGATCAAAGAAAGGGACAAAGAAAAATCATATCTTGAGAGACAAAGATCAGAGAATGAGGCATTAAAAGGATGACATTAAAAAGAAATGGATTAACCACAGCTCACCTGTAAAATTTAGTGACATCTATGTTTCAAGAGGAAATGTCAATACGTTTACTTCCATCCTCATATTAAAATGTGGAGAGGAAGCATAGACTGAGGAAAATCAGTGGACTAAAGACACGGCAGCTGGGTGATCTAAGTGGGAAACTTAATTTAAGAACTGAAAGATGAAAATTTAAAAAAAAATGGGTAAAATGTCATGATAAAACATATACTGTTGAAAAATACTAAAGAAAGATGGGTTTAGTACATAAAGAATGGGTCTGTAAAGCATGAAAGAAAGAAATAAACATTTTCAAAAACCAAGAAGAGATGAATAGGATTGAGCAGATACAAATAAAATGGTATAAAATTTTATAAAATTTGTGCAAAACCGATAGTAGCAAAAATTGTATTTTTATCTATAATCACTTTTGGACTGACAGAAAAAAATAAGAAAATAAACCCTTGCAGGAATGGGATACACAAGAAGCAAGAAAATTCCTACCTTGTCCAGAGTTAATATTTCATTAACACTGTAGTAAGCACATTCATCAAGATTCCCTACTAACATCCCTCATTCTTTAGACTTTTATAGTTTCAGGAACACATTAAAAGCAAAGAAGAAAAGGAAAAGGATTAAAAAACCTGAAAAGTTCATGGAAAATGCTTATATCATTCAGTGATTTCCCTAGTGGTCTCAAAGTTCACTCTGGGTGGCATATTTTGAGTTTAGGGCAAGTCTTCTGCTGGAGGTTAGGGATTTAATTTCATATTGTGGGTCAGCTCAATGTTCAGTTTTGCCGCTTTGCTGCGTAATCTTCTGCTAAGAACAGTGTATGCTGTTAGTGTTAAAAACCCATGTTGCTCATGGATATATAAGGCATAGAATTCCTCTATAAATGTCTCTTTTGCTAGAGGTGTTGAAAATGTGGCCCAGTTTGTCAAAAACACAGCTGCTTTCCTTGGGGTTTCAGAATGTTCATAACAAGTAGACTTTTTTTATGAATTTGTGAGAACACCCTGAGGAAAACAGCTGCATTATTACAGAACCCATGAAATCTCAGACGAATCTGAACTATTGTATTTTAAAAGACTGCTGCTTTAAAGCCTTTTTAGTTTCAAGTATTACCATTATTTTACTTGATTTCTAAAAAGACATTTTAAGGAATATATGATGATTCCTAGCCGACTGGGACAAAACTGCTAACAAAACAAACCAAAACAGTTAACACTTAAAGGCCTTGACTGTTCAAACAGAGACAAATCAGTGTACTACACACAAAAAATAGTGGTCATTTGTGCTGTTAAGTAATATTTTTTGCAGACACTCAGCAATTGGACTGGAAATTAATAAATCCAGAAGGCATAGAGATAGACAGTATCACCTCTCAAGTGTTTCACTAATCTCTATCTGCACAACTAAGTCAACAGATCCAAGGCTCACCTCATGGCTGAGGTTCCTTATAGGAAATTCTCTGTGAGGAAAACTTATTACCTCCCTCTGTTGCCCCTGCGTGATATTTACTTAAATAGTTGGGGCAATCAGCAGGTTTATTCACAGAGCAATGAAAGTAAGATCTAGGAGATTTCTTCCTGCTTTGCTTTTTATGTGGTCTTTTCAGATACACTAGTGCTTCCTTAACACCCAGGTATTTGTGCCTGTGGGTACAAGAAAATGTCTGTAGCCCTCTTCACAAGAGAAAGAACGTTGAACACTTTCAGTTGTCGAAGGTGTTGCATCTCTGTTATAAGGGTCTTGATAGGAATTTGCACTAAATCCACATCAGTGTGCATGGCTGCCTGTATTTACAGAGCTCCTTAAAAACCTACTCACTGAAGGAGGATGCGCGGGTGAAGGAGGACATGTGGGTGATGTTCCAGAGTTTTTCAATACTTTGGATTCTCAAAGCTGTAATTTATAAAGCACTTGCAGATTTTTCAGGAAAAGAATGCTCTGGAAGTGCAAAGTAGTCTTTGCAGTAAGGAATTAGTTCTGCTAAATTTTGAATGCTGTTTGGCTTAAGCAGATAGATTATTACTTGACAAAGTTTATGCCTGTGTCTATAAATCCAGAAACTATGGACACGAGAAAAAGAATGATGAAAGGTGGTAAAACTACTTCTTCCTAATGTCCTAAAATATATCAAACTGTGGTAATTTACAGAATCACAAAATCATTTAGTTGGAAAAGTCCTCAGAGGTCGTTGAATTCCACCTTTGACTGAACACCACCTTGTGAATTAGACCATGGCACTAAGTGCCACATCCAGTTGTTGGCTGAACTTCTCCAGGGATGGGGACCCCACCACCTCCCTGGCCAGTAATCTCTTTGCTTAACAGCCCTTTTCATGAAGGAATTCTTCCTTATGTCCAACTTGAATCTCCCCTGGTGCAGCTTATAGGCTACGAACAAGATAAAAATAGCCAGGAAATAAATTAATGTTATTTTATTTATATACAACCTATTTACAGCCATCAAGAGAATTAAATTTGTCGGTCTCTTTGCCATGTCAGACACAAAACTTATTCAAGAACAGTGATTCTGAGTCTTACTGTTAAAATTGAGTCAACTATAAATCATATAGTGCTGTTACAAATGGCCTTGTTGTACTGAGGTGATAATTTAATCAGTCTGATACCAAATCTTGGCTCCCAACAATATGGACTTGGCAGGTAGACTTTATAACTAGCACAGGTGAAAATTCCATGACCTAAATTGCTACTATAAGCTACTGTAATTCACTCCCTATAATTTTTTTGTGCTTGGTTGTTTTCACCCAGTCCAACTATCTTGTAAATATATCTCAGCAGACCATAGTTCAGTTCCTAGACCAGTTTCAGATAGCAAAATTCTAGAAAGATTCTGAACAGAAGAATTTCTGAAAGGGAACATGATGGGAAAATGCATAGAAAACATTTGAATTTTCCTAGAAAAGTTTTAGGTCAAGAGATTCTAACAGAACACACATAACACACAAATCTTAGAAAGCACTAGGGAACCCTTAGAATTGCTTAGAAAAAGTCCTAGGAGGCAACTTTAAAATCTTCAAACACAATGTAAAATTCCTCAAAAGCACACTGAAATTCCTAAATTGCTCATTAAATGTCTTATTCATTGTCTAGTATAGTGAAGTTTTAGAAATCACAGCAAACTTGCTCATAACCAGTTTTAGAATTGTTCTAGAATTTGGAATTGCTAGAAAGCAAAGAGAAATTTCCAGGGAGGCTATGGAGAGAAAAAATACTCAAAAGTACATGGAAATTCAAAGACAGTAAGGACATTTTCAATAAATGTTCTGAGATGACAAATTCCTTCCAATAACTGGGAAATACTTAGAAAAATACTAGATAGAATTCCTAAAAAATAGAGAGAAATTCTTGGAAATCACAAATACCTGGAGAGGTTCTAGATTCAGGAACTCATAGAAAATATTCAGAATTCCTGAAAAGACACTGGATAGCAAAAATTTCCTGTAACTCTCCTGAGTCCTGGCCCAGTATGGCATTTTAAGTTTTACTGCTTCTTGTCCGGTAGGTACATACAGATTAGAAAAGGTTTAAGACTCAATTAAATAGAATTACCCTCAGAGATTTTATTGAGGAATTTTAAATTGGTTTCTTTTCTGGACAGGGCCACAGACACGTTCTCTCATGTATCTGAATTTAACTAGAATTCTATCAAGTAGACAATAATTATTTTCTTTTAATTATTTCCTTCCATGCCTCATTTAGTTAAAGATTTATTTTCTTATGAGCTGAACAGTATCAAATTGTAAAAACACGGGGTAAACAGCACCGTGTAAGAAAATAAAACTACCTAGGAGAGGGATGAATGAAGGCTCCCTCCCCCAGTTCTGGTTGTGCCATGGAAGTGGTAAGCTTCGTGTGGCTTCATGGAGGAGACAGCGATCTAAGAGAGAGGGATAACTTTAGTTTAGTATGGAAATTTCTGGAATATTCAGTAAGGAAAACAGTGGCACTTCCTGATTTTCCTGAGTCTTGTGATCAAATACTTAGGAATACAAGCAACTTTGAGCAGTTATGAATTTAAGAATACCTTTTTTTTTAAACTTAATTCAATTCTGTCCTTTTAAGCAAGACTGTTCAGCAAATTTAATTTCCACCAATAATCAAATGCACAATTATTGCCACCTATATCATACTTCCTCTGCAGGCAGCCTACAAACCTCAATCAAGACCCCTGATCTTTGGCACAAAGAGGTGTTGAGAAATAAAATATTTTATTAGTTTTATTGAATTGAAGTGCAGAGAGGTCAGATGATTTAAAACAGCGTAGTGCCTCTCCTGCATGGTGAACAGCAGCTAATAACCTGGAAATAATGTTGCTTTGAGAGCTAATGACATCCAATGAAATTTCATTATTGATAATCTAAAAAAAGAACGGTAAAAATTGAGGTATAGGCAAGGATGTATTCGTGGTTGTAGTAGGAGTCCTTCCTTTTCCCACAGACATCTGCAGACATTATGGGTTTTCCCCTTCAAATTTTAAGCATAAACAAAGCTGGGTAAGCAATACGGATCAGTCCATGCAGAGACAGGAATTCCGTTTCTTCAATTAGCATGAAGATGCAGTTTATTCATTTTAAAGCTTGATATATTGTCTCACATTTCAAAAGAAAAGAATAAGTCTAAAAGCCTCTGTGCTGAGGCAGGCAGCACACTTGATAGACTGTGAATTTAAGACAAGAAAGCCCCTTCACAGCTGCAATAGATGCTGCTAATTTTCAATTTCTTCTAAGATATTAATGTAGCCCATGAAATTATACAGGCCTGACATTCCAATGTGTCCTAGATAATGTTTAAGGCTCTGGCAGTATCATTTTCTATTTTTCTTAACAGATTCTTACTTTTTTGCCCCCTCCACTTATTACTAAAATCTAAATGGAAGATATTTGTGCATCAGCTACCATTCAAACATGTAGGTCTGTAATAAATCCACATGTGCACAGCACTGAGAGACATGTCATAAATCTTCAGTGCTTCAATATCTTCCTACTTTGGAAAGGATGTGGAATTCAGCTTTAAGTCTGTGCAACAAGTTGTATTTTATTTTAGTACCCTTTCATATCTCAGTAATTTGTGTGGAACTACATATTTCTTTAAATACCAACATAACAATGCTGAAAATTTTGTCATACTGAAAATCTCATGTGTTTTGCAAATATATAATTAGATTTCATTTATTACTAGGATATCAACAGAAAGCAGAACAGATACTAAAACACATGCAAATAATTTTAAATATAGCTATTTTTCAAAGCATTTTTGGGGAGAAGCTGTGCATTGATAGTCCTGTATGTTATGTGTACTGATTGATTACTAAGTATTTCAGAATGAAAATATTTTGTCAGACACAATCAGTTTAACTATATCATTGCAGCATGGTAAACTTCTTCATCTTTATGTTATTGAGTTGCTCTTTAATGCTTTAATTACATGATATGATTTGGTTTGCAATTTTATAATTTTAGTAGAAATTTAAATTTTTGGTCTTTTAATAGTTTTTCTTTCATTCATTATTTCCTGAATGTTTCTGAATTCCTACTCTAATCAATAAATTGTATTTTATTTATTTATATTTTTATATAGTTTATATAATTGTACCACTTCACTTATTGTAATCAGGTTGCTCAGTATTAGTGTAACAACTGGCATTTGATTTGGTTTTGAATGTATCATGAAACTGTTGGTTAGTTGACATACGTGGTAACTGAAATTTCTAGTTTTGAAAATTTATTTATTTATTAAATATAGATCATAAATGTAACATTTATACATAAAATTAAAAATTGTTTATACATACATAGACAGTATATACACACAGAATATGAAACAATGTGCTTCCAGCTTCAATTACAGATACTTCTACAGGGATTTCATAATGCAAATCTTTATATACTTACATAGAGATTTAAAATAAAAAACTGTATCCATTTTTCAACACATTCCAAGTGACCAATAAAAATGTTAGCTATCACAGAATATGCTGACTTGGAAGGAGCCCACAAGGATCATTGAGTCCAACCCTTGGCCCTGCACAGGACCATCTCCAAGAGTCACACCATGTGCCTGGGAGCATTGTCCAAACACTTCTTGAGCTCTCTCTGGCTTGGTGCTGTAAGCACCACCCTGGAGAGCCTGTTCTACTGCCCAACCGTCCTCTGGGTGAAAAATCTTTTTTCTAATAGCCAACCTAAACTACGCCTGACAAAATTTCAGGCCATTTGCTCAGGTCCCGTCACTGGTCACCACAGAAAAGAGATCAGAGTCTGTGCCTCCTCTTCCCCGCCCAAGGAAGTTGTAACTGCAACGGGGTCTCCTCTCAGCCTCCCCTTCTCCAGACTAAACAGATCAAGTGACCTCAGTAGCTCCTCAAATGCTTACCCTCAAGGCCTTTCACCATCTTCATTGCCCTGCTTTGGGCACTCTGCAATATCTTAATAACTTTCTTATATTGCAGTGCCCCAAGCCGCCGCAATATTCAAGGTGAGGCTGCACCAATATCAGCCTAGAATAACGCACAGGCATAAGGCTGGGTGTTGAAACATTCAGGATGGGGAACCTGTGAAGTCTTCCAATCCTGAATCAAAGCACTCAGTGCATGGAGAGCTGGCCTGGGCAGCTTGCCCACTGTAAATGTCTGTTAGGTAACCAAGTGGCCTGTATGCCTGGTTTACACCAGAAAAGTTAATTAATTCAACACATTCCAGAAGAAAATTTGCCCTTTGACTTTTCTATATGTAGGAACCAAATGGAAGGATTTGGTAGATGCTCTATTCCTCGCTGTGTGCACACTTTTACCACAGCATTGAATTTCCTCAGACACGCTTCTTTTATTTGGGTGTGTCCATATACCCAATTCAGATGAACACTGAGTCTGGTAAAGTTAGTGTAGCAATTGAAAACAGGTTTTCAGAAAAAATGAATAGGACGGTGAGAGAAACTTCTTTTTTTTTCCTGCTTTCATATCAGCTCTAGTCTGATCATTTCCCCCCAAAGTACTCCTGAGACAAAAAACTCCTGAATAACATTACTGTGAACTTATGTTCATGTAGAGCTTCTTTGCCTCCATGACATGTCAAATCAAAACCTAAACATCCCTGTAGAGAAATTCACAAATAATAAATAAAATAATTATGTTTTATGTGATACCATTCAGATAGCTGTAATTCTTCTAAATTAAGAGCTAATTAATAAGAACAAGGCCTATAGTGTTGCTATGGGAATAGAAATAGCATAAGTCTATTAAAAAAAAGTGCAGTCACACTTCTCAGTGCCATCTAACCTGCTGTCTAACTCAGTCACAGACAATATAAGACTGTAGAATTAATTTACACCATGAAACTTATCTTTGCAACTCAGGTCACTTTTAATTTGTGGTAAAGTTAGAAGACTGTTTGTGGGCTTCAGTGAGATTCCCAGACACAAGTAACTGATTTAAGGGCACGGGTCTCTTTGGCTTTCAAATGCAAGTCATGCTGTAAGTCACCTAGATAATTCTTGTGCTGAACTTCAACCACATTTAGATCAGGCCCCCCCAAAAGATGAAAAGCATAAAAATACCTCACAAAACAAAATGACGTGAGTAACCAAAAGGTGTCGGAACCTTCTGCCTCCTCTTCTATTTAGTTACAGGTTCTAATTTTCACTGTCAAACATGAAGAGCAAATTGACAGACCTGCAGTCTGAGAATTGCTGACATACATGGGAGCCAATACCTGGGAAATCATTGGCTTCCAGAAGCTCTCAAACTCCCTAAATATTCCTAGTCATAGCACTGGAATGGGATGAGGAAAAGGACCTTGACAAATACATGAGGTTACATAAATTCTATGGTTTGAACAATGTTTAATCATTATGAATATATCATCTTCTGTTAAGTCTACTGTTTATTTTTAAATATGACAGCAATTCAAACAGTAAATGAAAAGCACACAAAAGTGATGAAAACTTTGCTTACAGGATAGAAAGTAATTTTTTTTCAAAAAAAAAATTATTAAACAGAACCTGCTTCCAGTCCAGTTTCACTGAGTCTCCAGCATAAAATATTTTCATAAAGAAGTGAAAAAGAAAGAAGAAAAAGGAAAGATTGAAAAGAATTTTTCTGGATTTTTTTTTTAAAATGTCAAATGTATACATAGGGCTCAGTGTAAACTGGTATTCCAAGTGTTTATAATGCATGAAAAAATAGCATTAAAAATAACATCAGAAATAAAAAGGACAACTGAAACACTTCAAAACTGCACTTCACTACTCAGAAAAAGGGCTAATTTCTTCAATCCATTCCCATTCACTTGCCTGGTTGTTGCTCCCAGAAACATCAGGATTCTTTTCCCCAGCTTTAAACCAAGGAGAAAGCTGTGTCAGTTACTGCCTCTCAATACATCTCAGTGGGTAATAAGGAGGGACAATATTTTCTGCTTCTTGCTCATATAGGACTGTAAGCCTGCTTTTAAATGTAAAAGGGGAATTTTCTTGAAATAAAGTTGTCAATATTTAATTTGCATTAAAAAAGACTGACTAGTGGTAAAGCCAGGAATTGACAGCAAATTATTTCACCCAAAAAGATCATACCAATTCAGTCCATGCTGTGGTCAGCAGTGTAAATTAGTGTGAAACCAACAGAGTTTCTCTTTTATTCTTTATATCTCTTCACTATGTTTTTATCTAGGAAGAAATTACTGTATTTAGGTTTTCTGTCTATTGTTTCCACCTTGGTCAGTAGTTTGCAGACGTTATGAGGAGTATGACATACAGCATAGCTTTATGGAAACATACCCTTATAAACAAATTTCTGTGGTAGCAGAGTCAGAGAGAACCATTGCTATGCACCAAAGGTGTCATCTCACCTTTTGGAGAAAAGCTCTTTAACATGATGCAGTCAAAGAAATCTCGAGTCCACCAACCAAGCAAATGAAAATTTGGCCAGTATCTAGTCGATATGTGCTCTATAAAAGACATGGAAAAACAATAAGCTAATCAGTAAATTTCACTTTGCTTAATCTAGATTCTTTCCTTTGAAAGAAAACTTCAGGAACTCTGAAGAAGAATGAGAGGACACATGGGGTAGAAGCCCAAAAGTGAAATATTTCAAATTTAGCATCTGACGGATGAGAGGATGCAAAGGGGGCACACTCTGCTTCCATGGGTTTCTGTTAAGACAGGAGGGGAAGCCTGCCACTCCCTGAAAAACGTATTTCATTGCAATTCTTTTCAGTCTGTCATAATTTATGTGAAAGACTGTAAGACAAGTTCAGGGTCAGTGATCAGAAACATAAATGAGTTACAGCCTCTGCTTGTGGCCTTTTTGGCCTTAATTTAACATAGCCTCACAGTCACATTCTCCTAGAGCACTTAACTTTTAACCATCCACCTTAAAAGATAGGGCAATTAGTTGTTAAAAAAAAAAATGGAGACAGAATGAATACATTGCAGAAACATCTGGAGAAGAGGAGAGGCCTCTACTCAGGGAAATTTTCAGACATTAGGATATCTCAGAAAGAAAAAATACAGCTTTGCTTGGCATGAAAATAAACTTTTTAAGAAAACTAATTTTATTATTTAAGTCTTTTGTATCAAGAATGATAACACTGCGTGCTTACAAAGTGCTAGTTTTAAAGAGGAGTTATGACTTTTGATATATATTTTCAGTAAATTGTGAAATAAAATTACTGAATAAAGTAATATATAAGAACAGGAAAAACCTAGTTAGTTCATCAGGCTTCATTGTCTGCATATGTAGATCTTCTTTTACACTGAAATACATTTGTCTGAACTAAATTTAAAATTTAGGACTTCTATTCCCTTTTGAGGGGAATATTTTTCAATATTGTACATTCTACACTTAAGTTTTGTGATTTATTTTTTTCATAGCATATTTGCAATTTTTCATTATTAATTTCCATCAGTTTTTTTTTCCCCATGTGTTACTCCTTTGGGGTACTTCTCTGAATTCTCTCCAAATTTTTATTACCTTCTTGGCAGAAATGTGCGCAACAGTGTGACTCAGTCCAGGTGTGGTGGCATTCAAAGGAAATGTACTTGTTGCAGTCTTCTGTTATATTTCTTGCAGACCATGGATTTCCAAGAAATTCACTGGCCATCTGAAAGTTCCTGTTCCATTTGAACATTTGACATGAACTTTCAGTGACCAAAAAATTATAGCATTACATGATTCAGTGTTGCTGAGGCGTGTATTTCCAGATGCTACATAACGTGACATCAATTAATATTAAAAAGAACTGATAAACAAATCTAGACAATTTTTTTTCCAGGCAATAAAAAATACTCATATAAATATATTCTGAAATGATTACCCTGAAATGCACTGTGAGAAAATCTCTGTATTTTAGCCTCAAAGAAACTGATTGTTATAGAAAGTCGGAAAAAAAGGCTTAATTTTTTTTTTTTTTAGTCAGCTATTCTGTAGAATGAGAGAAATTTTAAAGACATTTTTCGACATTATTTTTCATTGTTTTTAAAATGAAGATCTTAAACATCTAATCCTAATAGGTTTTTTAAGTAACAAAGACCTGGACTGGGCAAGAGCAAACCAATCCAATTTAGAACTTTCATTTTCAATGAATGTAAATAACTGCATTTTTTCAAGACATTTCTGCTTAAATAATTGGAATAATTATTACATTTTGTTCATATAAAGCTTGGCTCTAGAGATGTGAAAAAATACATGCACCTTTTATTTTTGTGTATGCTGAATCTCAATAACAATTTCTTCAGCACACTAGAAATGTAAGGTTTTATTGTAGCTGTCTTTTGGGGTTGCAAATTGTTAACATCTGCCTTTTAGTATCATTTTTTTACAAGTCTGCTCTCTCGATATCCTGTTAATGACTGTAATTTTCTAGTCAGCTGCTATCTGTCAAGGTAGTTTAAAGGTCACTTCTTGCTATGTATTAGAGAACATCGTGTAGAAAGTGGGGACGGGTTCCTTACAGCATGCAGAGCTTATGCTTGGATTTGCTTTGTGTTTGAAAATGAGAGTTCAGCAGCCCCAGGTCACATTGCTCTTTCAATTTCCCTCCTCTTTGTTCCCTGATCTCTAATCATACACTTTTCTGCATGTACTTTTCTAGTGATAGTTTGCTACGTCTTTTGTTAGCTTTGCTGTATTTCTAAGACATTCCTCCCTCATCTCTGGTAGCATTGTGTTAAACTGGAGACATAGATTTCCCATACGCCTCTCCCTTCATGATCTCATTTTCTCGAGTTTTTAATTCAATTAAAAATATTGTTGGACACATGCAATCTTTGCAGTGATATTTACAAATGTTATACCATAAAGTAAATGAAGGAGCTTTTGTATTTCTAGCTTTTTTAACATGTATTAAATGAAACTTTTCAGTGACGACTAAAAGAATGATTGTACATTTCCCTTGGAAGCACTTGCCATTCCCTCTGTCCAGACATTCACTAGCATGTCTTAAACTAAAAGAGGGCATATCCCCCTCAAAGATAATGAGAACACATTTAACCACTTTGAGTGCAAAGGCTGCCTTACATGAGGGAACTGATTCACATTTGAGGCATACTTAGGAAAGAAGTCTGAAGGAATCAGGATTCTGTCTCATCTTTTGGAATCACAAAACATCTCATTGAATCATGGAATTGTTGAGAGCCAAAGTGACCTCTGGAGATCGTCTGATTCAAATCCCCTGCTCAATTAAGGTCACCTAGAGCAGGTTACTCAGCACATTTTGCACTTGAGTTTTGAGTATCTCCAAAGACAGAGACCCAAATACCTCTCAAGTGATATCTCCTTTCCAGTAAAAAAGTTCATCATATGTTTAAAGAGAATTTCCTGTATTTCAGTGTTGTGCATAGAGTCACAACCACTTTCAGTTATGCAGTGATCTAAACTGTAATCATTAATAAACTAGGTTATAAAATACAGAAACTAAGAGCTGAATGAAGTCTATTCTGCACAATTCAGCTCCTGAAGCCTTATCGACAGGGGGCTAACCCAGTTGTCTTTCCTGTTAAGTGGAATAGAATTCACCTGACCCCTTTGGGCAGGGACTGAGCCATGAGGTGATTGAATCCTATAGATGAAGGACATGACAAATAAGTGAAGGCAGTATCGAGTTTTGTTTCTTAAAAAAAAAAAACCAACAATTTAAAACGACTTTGGACTTCTAAAACTCTGAGTAAGTAGTTGAAAGATGAAAAATCAATTGCCTTAAACTTTCTAGAGTAAGCTCTATATCATTGGCTGCAGGGCTGACACAGCAGGCTGAATCCCATTCACTGAAGCAAAAAGGAAATAGAGAGAGGCCTTGATCATATTCACAGCCTCCCTGGGCATTCGTAGAAAACTGGATTGACATTGGACCTGCTCTAAAGGAAGATGGTGCTGGAACCATTATATTTCCTTTTGGTTAAAATCCTGAAATTGGGATTGCATCTGCTATCTAGAAGACAGCAAAACAAGATTTAATCCAAGCTTCTTTCATTTTATTGAATACCCAAGGACTTTGGTGTTTAAAAATTCTTACAAAAAGTCTCTGTAGAAGTAGACATAAAAATATTTCACAACTCATAAAAAAGGATATTTCTGTTATACAAACACCTCTATTGGAATGAAAGTTGTTTGCACAGGCAATTTCTAAAGGAAAACTAGTCATCGTAGAAGGCACTCATCATAGTTATCTAGGACAAGTTGTCATCACAAACCAGAATCAACACAAAAGTCTGCTTCTGTGAGCTAGTATCTTCCTGGAAGCTTATTCACATTAAGCCACTGACTAAATCTTTCAGGAAAACCAACAGAAGCAGTATGTAGAACTCTTTTTCCCGGCAGTTAACTGGAAATGATGAACAATAATACATTTTGCATATTGAAGCTAATATATGCAGGAGTTGGTGCTCTGAGACTAAAATGAATTGCATAAAATGGCTCACTTGTTAGCTGAATGGCATTAATGTCTGACCTTCCTAATACATATTCAGGAACTCACAGAACAGAAAGGTCATCTCTAACTGCCACCACCTATTCGCATGTATATTCTACATCACCCTTACAAATGGGGTTGTTGTCTTTGAATTAATAGAAAAACAATAACAATGACATCATTAATTCTGAGAATACACTGTCTTGAGAATAAGTTTTTGCATAGTAACAGGCATTTGAATATTCTGTGTAACAACAGTTACAGTCTGCAAAGCCCACTCAGTAGAAAGCATCACATTGAGTTTTGTATCAAATGATGTTCCCAGGAAAAATATCAGATTTCAAACACAGCATTTTATTAGCTCTAGAGGAAGAGACACCCACTAAAGTGTATCATTTGGATATACACTATCAACCAACTCTCAGTAAAACTGATCTTTCGGCTTTAATACATCCTCCAGTCTAGTAAGCTATAGAATTTAAAGAATAACAAACAAAAGTATACTGAGGTTCACTATATTACTTGATACCACTGAAGGTTTTAGAGGTAAACTAAAACAAGTTGCAAAAATGAGGAAATAAAAATAGGGATTTAAGTAATTTCATTAAGTCTTCTATATCACTGCTCTAAATTAAAATTTTTCTTGCTCATGAGAAGAAAAGCTGCACAATATTCATAAATTTGATAAAATCTGAACAATAATAGATACAGTAAGTCAAAAAATGATGGTAACCTTTAAACAATCATAGTGCAAAGGCAGATTAAAAGCAGATGTTTATAGGTGAAATAACCCTTCATAACAAGTAGCTATTAGGTTACCAAATAAAATTGAATTTACCATGGCTGTAAACTTGGCAGAAAGTTTTGTTTTTAGCACAGAAATAGGCTGTTATATATTGATATTTAACCTGAGAATGATATACACTTTGTAAAGCAATAGCACAAATTCTGCAGTCTTATGTATTAGAAGAGTGATTAATGGAAGTGACTAGAAACAAATGCAGTTCAGTCTGGATAGAATATTCCAGACCGAGAAACTATATTAAACTATTAAAATAAGAAGTGGCCTTCAGCCTCTGGCATTTAATCACATCAAAGAGCCTCCTAAATGAATCTTCTGAGCACCAGCCTTACTCACAGTGGCATTTCACAGAAACTGGGATGCATAAGCTGGTGGACAGGATTTGCTCTTCAGATAATGAATTAAGCTTTATTTGCTATGCTATTTTTTTATCTTGTGAATGCAGTGGTTCTGTATTGAAACATATTAAACATAGAACAAAACAAAAATATATTTAAACCAAAGTTTGATAATGGAGTCTCTGCATTATTAGGAATTCGGTGTAGCAAGGCTGGTTAATAGGTGTAGTAAGATAATCTGTTGAAGAACATACTGCAAATATAGAAGTCTTTACCTTCTCCCATTAATCGATTGGATCACATTCAGCAAGCGACAACACTTTCTGCAGTGATACCTAGCTATGTGCACATTACTCTGCTGATGAAGAATTATATAAATCATCATTTCCATATGTAACTCTTACTTAAAACAACAAATAAAAGCATTACTATTTTTATTGATTTTTATTGATTTGACAATGGCCTTATAGTAATGCTTTTCCGAATTTTTTTTTCCTATGGGACTTCCAATTTCTATCTTTAAATTTGGTATTGTGATGAAAATAAATACATTATGTAATTTTCAGGGAAGAAGGATGTGTGGTGACTTTTTTTTTATCTCTTGGGGTCTTTTATCTTTCCTAAGTAGACTTTCAAAGGCCCTGTAGTATAAGGAAAATAAATTTATTCCTCTTTTGCAACTAGAAAAGAAACTCACACTATGAACATAATTTCCCCAACGCTACCCAAAGGATTGTTGGAAGACAGGGACAAGATATTTGCTGTGGCTGCAGGGTATTTATAGTGTTAAATAAAATTATGGAATGTGAGATTAATTACAACAAGATTCAAGCAGGTACATAAAAAAAATTAAATAAATATCCAAAATATTATGGACGTGATACAAGGAGGGGGGAAAAGAAGAGCATAAAATAATGGCATTTGTAGGAATTGTGAACATATCCAGGAGACCGTAATTGTTCTGTACCAGCCCTTTTGCCTGCAGTAACAGCAGGCACTGGGCACAGATTGTCCCTGTAAAAGATTTGCCTTTTGGTCTAGAAAGAGAATAACAATCTGTAGTGTAATAATATGTTTGGCAGAGCCTCATTGTTCCAGGCTCTGCTACTTCATAAGAAGCAAGTGCAAAGGAGCATAACTACATTCTGCAGTGCTAAACAAATGATTCAGATATTAAGTCACGGTCAAACTCTTCTACATTTTTTAGTCCTTTGAGCATCCCTACACAGTCTTCAAAAACCAAGAAATTTTCAAAATTAGCAAATGCTACATTTTAAAATTTATTTAACTCTTTAAGTTCCTTGATATTTTATAATTGAAAATCAAGAAGAAACAAATGTTGGCATTGGTGTTCTTCACTGTTTTTGCAAACAAAGTGTTAAGAAATGGTTATGAGAATTTACTGGAAATTAAAGACTTTGTCTAAAAAGTGAAGTGCATCAATGGGAATTTAACAGAAACATGTCTGAATAAATCTTATTGGGAGCTTGAGTTACTTATTTTAAAAATTTCAAAATTTTTAAAAAATCTGTTCAAGTGTAAACTGTAATTTTTTTGTAAATATTCAAGCAATTAGCACTACACCCGTCATTGGAGTAAAGAAATAACAGGAAAATTCCTGGTTTCTACTGTAGACTCTGTAACTCAGGCAGGCAATTGCAGTTCCCTACACTTCTGTTGTTCATTATCTATGTTACTTATTTAAATTAAAATCATCTGGACAAGAGATGCCTTTCATCAGATGTGTCCATGGGAACTAGCACAACAAGGTGACAATCTTTGGCAGAGTTAGGACACCTTGCTATATAAATAAACCTTCAGTAACAAGGGAAAATATAAAAGAGAGACGAATTTCTCCAACCTGTTCCATTACCTAAGAACATTAGGCAAATAAAGATAAAACCTAATTTCTTACCATTTAAATATAGAAATATGTATATAGGACTACTGTTTGAGTATTTAAAATGTACTCCAAGGATGACATTCATGTAGAAAAATAAAATACCCAGTCTTACAACTGATTTATTTGCTGTAGTTCTTTTTCAAACACTTTTTTCTTCCATATATTTTTATTTCATGACTATATCACTGTATAATGTAATATTTTCTCATGAAAAATAGGTTCAGCTATTTCATTCATTACCCAATTAATTGTTGAATAAAATATTTATGAAAAAACTTAGTAACTTTGACTGCTGGAAGGTGGAAGATGCACAATGACCCCTTATAATTAGGAACTACAGATAGGAATACAGAGGAAAGAGGGAACAGTGTGACTGCACTTTGTATAAAGAGTCTTGCAGAAAATAAACTTCAGAAAATAGTTAGCATTTGATTTTCTTTCTACAGCTGACCCATTTAATACTTACAGGTCAGTAATATTTCCTGTTTGCTGAAAATTTCTAATTCCAGTACACCTTTAAATCAGAGAAACAAATCAATAATCAGCTATAGTGTTTTTCTTTACTAATCAGAGTTCAAAAAGAATCAGCAAGCCACCTCTTCAGGAGGCCACTCGGGATTGTTCTGAGCGCATGGGAGGTATTTCACACGATTCTTTACATGAATATGTGACCACTATCGCAGTAAAATTTATCTGCACAGCTTACTAGGTGGCCAGCACATATTTTATGTGAATCTTGCTACCAGCACACTTTTTGTTTCTTGTGGATATGTTTACCAAAAGTAACTTCTCTATTTTCTTACTTTTCTCTTTTAAAATGAGCATTCCTTATTTCCCACTTAATTGTTGCATGAGTTTTTACTCCTGCATGCATACTTGAATGTACAAAGAAGCAATTTTTTCAATCTGAATCTGGAATTCCTCCTTTCTGTAGTCAAACATTGGCTGATTTAATATTGCACTTTAACTTTCTCCTTTCAGATGCCATCAAACAGTTTCACCTCTGTTTTGCTTAAGACAGAAGCTTAGCTTCTATACTTAGAAGCAACCAAAGCTTTTGACTTACTTCCCGTCGAAGTAATAATCTTGAGAATCTTATTCTTGTAGCTGATAATAGAAGACACTTACTATTGATGTAGTAAGAGTAATTTCCTTAGTGCAGTGATAGGGAGAATTTTATCCAGGATATTATATTTAGATGTAGAATACTTGTTTAAATTGCACATAAGCACCTATGAATGGTCCTCTAAAGTACAGTAGAAAATAAAACGCATTTTCATCCGACTTCTGAACATATCTGTAGAATATAAAGCGGGAGTATAAATCTTTATCCTTGTACTTTGAAAGTACCTTTATAAATGTTAAAAAAACATGTTTCTCTACTGTATACAATAATTTTGGGGTTTTCTCTTTATTTTTTTTTAAAGTAATGAATCTTGAAATTTACTACTTTTGTTGTCTTAAATTTTACAGGAATTATGGAAACACATACAGGAAATTATTAACATTCAAGTTGTACTAAAATTTTACTACTCAGATAATTTCCTGTGATGTTCCTACAGAAATCAGCAGCACCAGGTTTTCTGTATATTCCCTGCCAAAATACCACTCAAGATCTATAATAGAATGAGAATTATAGGGCTTCTAACAGATAGCTCTACTTCACTTTTTAAGTTAATTCTGGAAAGAGATGAGACTAAGGTGAAGAAGGGCAGACTGCCAAAAGCCAGGTATGTACACGCAATAGCTTTGCATACAGTTCTCTTTTCTTATTCCTTATATCTGCACATCTGAAGGAGCAAGGACCCTAAAATGTTGATTTCCCCAATTCAACACTAATTATGTGGCAAATTTTACAAAATATATATAATGGAAGAGGTAAAGGACTTTCTCAGGGATCCACTGTAACAGGTTTTTTTACCAAAGAAAAACCCACGCTGTTGATTTGTTCTCCCTTTTGCTAACTGGCCCAAACTGGAAATATACTCAACTTCCTTTGCAAAGCTTTCTGAAGCATTACAATACTAAAATCATAAACCAGTCATGACTTGTGGGACTGGATGGCAAATAGAAGTGATAAAAAATCTGCCAGTGCAAAGGTGCTGAATCATGAAGGCCAGAGAAAGTCTCCTAAAGGAAATGTCATCAGCGCTAGAAGTTAATTTATGGACTCCTTTTCTTGAAGTACAGAGGCTTAATCTGAATTCACTGACAGACTAGCAGTTTTAACATGGAGTTGGGATCAAAGTTCTAGACTGAGAGGCAGAACACCTTCCTTGTTTGCCTGATCATTATTACACTCAGGCTGAGATACTTCTCACAATTTATCGTAGTCACTGAGTAGATTTTTTGCCTCTTCTTGCTTAACATTAAACTGTTCACCTATCTAATGCAAAACCAGATACAGAAAGATATGGACACTCTTATTCAGAGATTCTAAAGCATTTTTGACTGCTGTGTCTGGAAAAGTTTGCGTTATAAAAAAGCAATTCACCCATTGAGTAATTCAGAAAGAAAAGAACAATGAAATTCACTTAGGTCAGGGTTTTCAGGTGTTCTTTTGTTGTTGTTGCAATGTATTAGAAGATAGAGAGATGACCTCAAAGCCCACAGCTGGGTTTCAGAGGGTCAGGAGCTAATCTGGCCCTCATTTGGACTAATTCTGTTAAAGCTCCATTGACGAACTAAGCAGACAACAACTGAGCTGCAGGGTTCCATTTCTGACTGGGCCTTAATTTTCCAGTGGCACTTTGGGCATTTTTCAAAAATGACTTTTGCCTCCAACTGCTCCTCTCTGAAACAGAGATATGATCTGTGCTCAGCTCAAGGTGTGACATGATGCTTGCTTCACTACGTACTCCCTGTTCTGAGTGCAGAAATCTCAATCTGTGGTTAAGACAGAGTCTATCAGGATAGCAAACAGCAGAAATGTTGACATATTGTATTTTTAATATTATATGAACCCCCTTTGCATATTCAGAATTTAATGAACAAACTTATACCAGCATCACAGAACCAGCACCTTCCTAGTTCTCTGTGTAAACTCAAAGAAGTGTTACTGGGATTGCTAGAGGAAGAAGGTTGAATAAGGAAATTTAACTGGGAGACAGTTGAGTAAACAACTTTATTTTGTATTAAATTATGTGAGATACTAGATTAACAGTACAGTTTTGTGCTGTTATTAAACAAATAGGAAATCTATGGTTATGTCAACAATGCTGACACCAATGTGTGAGAAACCTGCTAGAGACAAACAAAAATGGAGAGTGGGAAAGAGAAATATTGCAAACAAGTAGCTGGTGGCATTAGGGCAATATTCGGAAGCTTTAAGAAAGGCAGATAATGACAGCTTTTTCAGGAGAGCTAACCAATTCCAAAATGTTTTTCGTTTCTCAAAGCCTGAGACGACCAGCTACAAATTCCAAAAAGCTTTTTGCTACAAGTCTGCTACAATCACTACATGTTAGGACTCCATTCGACTAGATTATTTGTCTGCTCTAATAAACATGTATGATTTCCAGGGCTTGCCATTCCAAAGGCCAAATCAAAGATATGATATTAACTCCTTTCGATGATGCAGCAACTAGGGCAGTAGAAGAATGCAAATAAATCAATTTTGCATGCTTAAGCCCATCTTCCTTTCATGCACGCCTGGTGATGGAAAATGATTTTTTTTCCACCCTGCCTTATCATTTTGAGGTATGAAAAAGAGATTTTGTCACAGTAATGAAGCACAGGAAAAGAGAGCTTGTTATAAACTGATTACAGTTTAGATTGAAGGGCAGTTTTTCATTAGCTTTGTTAGATTGAGCAGCATTTTTAGACTGGAGTAATTACCACAAAAAATTTCTGAAAGAGAAGGTGGGTCCAATGTACAATTCATGAAAGTAAATTGAAAAGATTTAGTCAACAAAAAAAGAGAAATAGAAGTTCTTCCCCGATGCAAAGCTCAAGCTACACCAATAAAAAATGTGAAACTTCTGTATTAAGACACTCATCAAAGAAAGTGGATGTCTTATTTGAGAAACAATTTCTTTTTCTTGTTTTTTTGCTGCAGTTAGTTATTCAACCTTTATTTCTCAAAAATGTCAGGAACATACATCTATTTTTCCATCTGCAATTACTCAACCATTAGTAGCAGGAATACAAGTTAGACTGGTGACTATATGGTTTGCATAAAGTCAGAAGCACAAAGCGTATAGCTAAACTTGGACTTAGTGAAAGTTCATGTATTTATTTGCTTCCACAGAGGAAACTAAGCAAACTATGACAGATTTTATTCCTTTCCTCATGAAGAGACCAAACAAAAGATCTTTATTTCAAACACTCAGAAGAAATCTTCAAAGAATTTGCTTACTCAGAAAAATTAAGAATTCTCTAAAGGACCAAGTGTTCATAAAAGGAGAAGCAGTTTTCTATAAAACAGATTAAAGGCTCTAATGATGGTATCATTAATTCTCTTACAATT
This sequence comes from Serilophus lunatus, assembly GCA_013399895.1. Classification (NCBI taxonomy): domain Eukaryota; kingdom Metazoa; phylum Chordata; class Aves; order Passeriformes; family Eurylaimidae; genus Serilophus; species Serilophus lunatus. The sequence goes on from VXBA01001332.1 coordinate 1,004,340, forward strand.
CAATCTCATCTTTATAGAAAGCACCGACCCTCTCCACTCTATTATGTTTTAGGGCCTGATTTATGAAATAATCCCAGGACATTAGTGATGGCATAGGTAACAGTTGTAATATTTCAGGTGTTTTACAGCATTGCTCTAACAATGGAGTACATTTTGTTTGAACTCCATTGCACTTTATTGTGCAATACTTGCTTTGGGGAGCGCTGAGCATACATAAATGGTTTCAGTCACAATACTTCATAAATTCCTTTCCTCCACACTTTATTCTCTTGCCTTTCTCTCCAGTGGTTGCCCTATATTCTTCCTTCGATCTTCTTTCTACATACACACCTTTTGTTTGCTGCATATCTGCATAACAGAGTTCCTATTGACATATACCAAATGTCCTTATATTCTTTACCAAATCTCTCGAACTTCTCTCATCTTTAACAATATATCTGCGTTGGGATCCCTTTGTGGTAAAATAGTTGATGTCATTTAGCCACAGTAGCTTGTCCTTTCCCACTTTCCTCCCAAATGTCTTTCATTGTGGAAAGAAAAGTGACTGCAATCTGGTCCTGCTCTGAGAAAGAGTACATTAATTGAGCCACAGTTCTGTTTGTTCTCTAAAGAGGCTGCTGAACAAAATTATTTCCGTTTTCTCTCTCCAGAAAAAGCAGTCTGTAGTGCAAGCACGTAGCTGAGGGAGCTGTGTGCTGGGTAATACAGTGTGGTTAGGTTCCAGTCCAAATTCTTTATAATACAAGTCTACAGAGTCATTAAGAAATCAGACAAATTAAAAATTTTATAAAAAATTTTATCTTTTTTTTTAGAAGTATATTTGTTAAAAAAATTTTTCTACTTTTACCTCAAGACCTCTTCCAACTATTTCCATCTATATGTATTGTGTGGCTTATAAATACTGTAACAGGTAACAATATTCAAAAATATATTTTTTTTTTTTTTTTTTTTTTTTTCCAGAAAGAGCATGAATTTCCACTAACACCATTATTGTCCAACACAATATCTTTGGCTTGATGAGTTAAGAATTTTATATGACTTAATTAAGTCTCTAATCACTTGTATAGTTTTGAGAAACAATTTTTGATCACCTAAACTGTAGTGAGAGAAAGGATCTTGATCCTGAATTTCTCAAGCATGACTGTTGATACAGCATAGAGGAATTTCTATTAGCTTTTGCATCCACTGGGGACTAAATAGGACAGAATAGAGCCCATTGCAAAGTGCAGTCATGCATTTATTTATTCCTATGTGTTTCCCCTCAATTAACATCACTGCACTTGTAAGGCAAGAAATTGAACTGGTGCTAGGAAGGAGATACATCAATAGAAGACTGAGATCCCGTTTCTCACTAATATTAAATTTTGCATCAAAGTCTTTTCAAAAACATTCTAAAATAGTCAATGTAAATTATTTCATACACATGGTCTCTTTTTCCTTGAGCAAAACTGAGAGCAAAAGTGCTCCTTATTCTCCTATTGCAAGTTTGTATGACACAATCACTGTGCTGATTGCCACAGACATCATGCTTCTTCCTACTACTGCAGAATCAAGTTCTCAAAGGTTGCTGGAAGAATTTAACCCCAATAGATCCTGCCATCAAACGTCACTTTTTCATGGTTTGTTATTTCTACTGTGCTCGACACTGTGAAAGCAGAGGTCAGGGCCCTATTAAGACAGGTTACCAAAAGCTGGAGGAAAGTGAATTCATACCACCATCACCATTATATGCAGTGACTGCAATCGCCTCTCACAGCTTATTGTGCAAATCAAACCTTGACCCAACAGCACAAAAAAAAGAGAAACTTTACAGCCTTCTTTATTCCCTTTGATGAAAAAGAAAGCCATATTCACTATTTATAGTGTCATAAACCTAATATCCATTACAAAGATTATTTTGCAAAACATAGACCCTAATGTTTAGTCCAGGATTTATCATGTTGGGCAGAAGTACTCACAGCCATGGACAACATGTCTGAGAAACAGACTCGGTGTGTACCTGCATATAAATGAAGAAAAGGGAAAAAGCCTGAATCTATTCATCAAGGTGTTTAGGCCTGCAGAACTTGCCATAGTGTGAGAAATAGGGACACAGCTCCACACAAGGTTTTTACTTTGCTTCGTTATAGTAAATATTCCATTAACCAGTCATACGATTTTCAAATGCTCCTAATTCATAGCAATGATCTGCACCAAAATAGGCAGATTATTCAGGACTTCACATATACTTAGCAAGAGAAAGGTTAGAAAGAGACAGAGAACAGGCAACCCAAGGCAGCTTAGCCAATAGGCAGAAGAGTAATATCCATCCTTACAAGAAAAACAGGCATTGGAAAAGTTTAACTGATCAAGATATACATCTGTGAAAGATTTACAATATATAAAATAATGTCCTGACAGTAGCAATATTGGCAGATAGTATGAACAAATTATTGCTTTACATGTTTATCTATTAGATATTGCTTACAGCTTTCAGCATTTTTCAAGCATGAAAGATTTGAAAATACTACAATTGAAACCTCCATAATTTTATGAAGATATGATGATTTTATTATTATGTCAATGCAAAATATCTTCATTCTCACTTTTATATCCTTCCTCATAATACTTCCCTCTAGTTTTCTCTGCTGACATTGATTATTTTAATTTATTTTCACAGCCAGAACATTTGGAAGAGCAATATTATTTTTTGTTGTTTATGATAGTACAGAGATAAATATATTTGAACCCAACCCCTCTGACAATCACTGCATAAGCAAAATAGATTTTTCACCTGATGCACTGATTATAGTCCGTGTTTCATAAACCAGCAAAAATGTAATGGCCTTTCACTGCAGGAGAAACCTACAAGGTCTTAAGCCTCCAGCATACCATTTATAATGTTCATTTAAGAGAACACAGAATTAAAGATAATACAGAGAATAATCCTTATTAGATTGAGTAAATGGAAGCATATAAATCATGCTGTGTATACTTTAATTTCTACATAACTATTTAAGACAATTTATATAAGAATTTGAGCTGAATCTCAATTCTCCACTGCAATATAAAATAAAATGTTATAACATTACAGATTTTGCTATTTTGAACATTCAAATTTAATTGGGGCAATCATCCTCCAGCCTCCCCCAACCTGATTAAAAACTCTTCAGTACTTTAGCCATCCCCAAGAACTAAGATGCTTCAGTTTGGCGTGGATCGTGTATCATTGCTGTATTAACATTGTGCTCCATTTCAGCACTGCATCAGGTAAACAATTTGACATCCAGTCAGCAATCTTACTAAGAGAGACTCGCCCGTGTTTCTCACCTCACTATGATAGCAGAGCTATTAGGAAAGGCTTAAACTTAAAAGAACTGCTTAGAGGAACTGTTGAACTGGACTACAGAAGAAAAATCACCCATGCCATACCTTTGATCCTATTTCTCATGGGCCACATTTTCTTCCTCTTACACTAGCATTTTCCCAGCATAGTTGTACAGTTTATTGGAGTCATAATGATGTAAATCTCCAATAAATAGGGAAGCTCAAAGATACTTAGAATAGAATTTTAAGATCATTTGCCTCTGTCATAATAATTAAAAAAAAACCCAAACCAACTAACTGCAGCTCTGAATCCCATTTCTCGAAACAAAAGAATGTTTTCAATTCCTCTGATAGCAAAAGAGAATGCTGACTAAACCCATTATCTTTTCTGTGTGCTTATTTTCACTTTGATGTACAATAAATAAAAAATGAACTTATAATTCTAAAGTATGAAGACACCATGTCATTGTCACTGTGTTCTTACAAATCGGATCCACTCATGCTGTTTAAGCTGCTGAAACCTTTGAAGTTGGAAAATAGTACCATGAACTTCTAGCATTGGTAATTAAGACATAGTGTGGCAAATCAAAGGAGACGTGCTACCTAGCATCTACAGTTCCTTACTAAAAAAATGAAAGCTGGGAATCACGATAATAAATCAATTGGTTCTGCTTTTCAGTAGGAAAAGACCTGTAACTTGTTGTATTATAACTCAATCCCATCTGGTATCCAAGATCAATTCTTCTTTCTCTTCATGCTTTATGACCATTGGATTTCTTTTTCTTAACGCTAGGAGAGGAAGGAAATATTATGGAGCTTGAGAGAAAAAAAAATAAAATCTCTCATCATTTGTCTTCTCAGCAGGGAGAACAGGAACATTTCCGTTCCCTTCTACTACCACATTTTTCTTCTTCAAGCTGTTGTTGTTTTCCCATAAATTTGAGCAGCTTGAGCTTCTGAGGCTCTGCTAAGATCAGAGCTGGGTTTATTAGCACAACTGGGTTAAGCGATGTGTGCGAGTGTGAGGGAGCCTTATTTTCTGGGTAGTAGACTCCCTTCATATTTTGCAACCTGTTAAAAATAAAAACTATTCAACATTTCAATAAAAATAAATTAATATATTCTCTAGCTGGATATCTCACTGCCACATTAATTTGTTTACTGCACAAACCAAATTCCTACTTATGATGTATGGAATTGGCTGAAGTCGAGTTATGGGTTTTTAAAAATATTTCTTTTTTCCTAGATTTATTATATTTTATGGATTAATTTTTGCTTCAAAATGGGCAGAAGGATAAGGACTTATTAAAAACAAATATATACATAAAGGACACTGAGCATTTTTTTGTGATTGTAAGAAGCAGAATAAGAAACCCCTCTGCATAGTGATAACATTATTCAGTGTTTTCAATCTTGTGGGGTTTTATATGTCCTTTCCTGTTTAAGTTTCCATCCCTGATCAAAAGTTTTTTATTTCTTCCTAGATCTGTGAACTTCTCCAGCTACTCTAAGTCTGTGCTTGTGAGTGTGCAGACCAACCTGCTAATACAGACAAATTTTCCAAATCTAATTGCATATGTGCAGATTAGAAGGTCATTTTCCGCCTGTTTGTGTTACAGTGGGCAAAGCCTTGGATAGCAGATCTATAAGGAATTTGACAAACTTCGACCATCTAGAGCCATAGATAGGCAGATCTCATGCATCAATCCTACCCATTACCTTGGACCCCTTCTCAAATTTATTACCAAATTAAGTTAGGTTGTAAAATTTTTCCTACAAAACTACTCAAGATCTCTTCTCTGTGGTGACCAACGACAGGACCTGAGGGAATGGCCTGAAATTTTGTTAGGGGAGGTTTAGGTTGGATATCAGAAAAAAGTTCTTCACCCAGAGAGGGATTGGACACTGGAACAGGTTCTGCAGGGAAGCCTGATGGAGTTCTAGAAGTGTTTGCACAATGCTCTCAGGCACATGGTGTGACTCTTGGGGATGGTTCTGTGTAGGGCCAGGAGTTGGACTCAGTGATCCTTTTGACTCCCTTCCATCTCAGCATATTTTATAATTCTGTACAGAGCAAGCTCCAAACTCCTACTGGTACTGATGGGTACTATCTGAATAGTCCTGAATGCAGCTTTGGTACCATGGCTGTGATGCGTCATGCATGATCCTGCACAAATTATTTATTCTCCATACCCAGGAAACCTGCATTATTTAAATCATGAATCACTCAAGGCAGACCATGGTTCTCATTACACACATACACAGTTTCTTTTGTAATAATATCTGACTTACAAGTGTTATAAAAATATGTATTAAATCTCTGTACCCAAATGCTGTTAATATTCCACCACAAATTTTGGCTTCCCTTCAAGTGCCATCAATTTTCTTGTTTTTAAGTTATTTTTCCTGAATACCTGAATTTAAATGCTTTGAAAATGGTAAAAAATCACTATTTTCTCTTGATATCTCAACCATGACAATAAATACGAGAGTTTTCATAACTTTCAGTGCCCAAATGTTTCCCTATATTTTGCATGGGAAATACATAGAGCAGCTATTATAGAATTCTGCCACTAAAAATCCTAAGGGACAATAACTATTATCCCACTTTTAAAACATAAATGTGATGTTGAACACTAATGGCACAAAAAAAAAAAAAGAAACTGCATTATGATAAATGACACTACTGGCACATATTTACATATGGTATAGAAATACAAGTATAAATTAACGAACCAACCAACCAACCAGTATATACTGAAATGAAATGAACCGCACAATAAAATACCATCGAGTGCACATACGGTTGATTCATCCAAGTGAGTATGTCTATAATGACACTTTGCTGGTCTAGGCACCTCTTTCTACCCAACAGATGATTCCCACTGCAGAAGACAGTTCACAAACTCACTACATAGATGGTCCTGAATGAGACGCATGATCATTCTCCACAGCTACTCTTCTGTATGGCCTTTCAGACAAATTTAAAGTGATATTTCTGAACATAAAGAAGATTACTTTCCCACTGACTTAAGAAAAAAAATCACATTATCTTGAAGAGACATTTTTAAATGACATTTTAAACTGAAAACTTTATCCATTACGATTTTCAGGCAGCCTCCCAGCCCATAATTGAAGACTTACTTAGTAGTGAGCCTTATTCAAATAAAAACAAAACAATGATTCATAGCTAATCAGGAAAAGTCTCAAAACAAATGGAAGAATGCATTTAAAAAGCATCAAGGAGACTGTACCGATTTAAACATTCCACATCTCTGATTAGATAGTGGCATCAGCAGGCTGGTCGGGTAAGCTTCCTAACTTGCACCCTATTTTCCTTTTGGACTTAAAATGCCTGAAAATCAACTTCTGAGGAAAGAAACAATAGTACTGTTCTGTAAAGGCAGCAAATACAAATTATGTTCAGTTAAAATTCAGAAATAAATGCAGTAAGGCCTTGTGGCATCTATTCAACTGTATTTAATAAATATTTACTAGAAATTTGAGAATGCCTTACTTCAGTTAAATTGAATCCTGGGAAAAATAAAAAAGATTAAGCTGTTTGTGAAGGTGAATAAATGCACATAAATATGTAATGAAGTGCATGTCATTGCCATTCATTACAGAATCACAGAATCACTAGGTTGGAAGAGACCTCCAAGATCACCGAGTCCAACTCTTACCCTAGAACCTCAGCTAGACTAGACCATGTCACCAAGTGCCACATCCAGCCTTTTTTTTAAACACATCCAGGGATGGTGACTCCACAACCTCCCTGGGCAGTCCATTCCAAAACTTTATTACTCTTTCTGTAAAAAAACTTCTTTCTAATGTCTAACCTATACCTTCCTTGATGCAGCTTGAGACCGTGTCCTCTCGTTCTGTCAGTTGCTGCCCGGTGGAAGAGACCAACCCCCACCTGACCACAACCTCCTTTCAAGAAGTTATAGAGAGTGATAAGGTCACCTCTGAGCCTCCTTTTCTCCAGGCTAAACAACTCTAACTCCCTCAGTCGTTCCTCATAGGGCTTGTGCTCCATACCCTCCACCAGTCCTGTGACTTTATGAGTCAGAGATTAAAACATATAGCAAGAAGTAATAAAATACCTTTAGCTTATTTTCCCACAATAATGTCATAGGCTAAGATTCTATATATGAGATACATTCACATTCAGTTAGGGGAATAGGATCAAAAAATATTTAGGATTTTGAATACCATATTTTCCCCAACAGTCCTCAGAGATGGCACATAGGTAGATTTCAATACCTTGAAAATATTTAAAAGAGTAAAAATCTTTATAAAGAGTAAAAATCTTTCTAATACTAAATTTGTGGTAAAATGAAAACTTTGGTCAGATGTCTTGCTTTCTGGTTTTCAACCCAAACCTAAATGACCATGTCATAATACTGGGCTATGTTTGAGTGAGTTGCTCTAGTGACCAGCCTGATTTACTCATTGCTTGGGTACAGCTGAGTGGTGGTTGCTCTTGATACTCACTTGTAAAGCCTTCTAAAAAGACATTCCATTTTCTTGACTTTCAGAAATATTTTTGTAAGGCACAAACCTGACACTTATATCAAATTGTTGAGAACACCAGCCTGTTTTTTTGTGTTTTTTTTTTTTTTCCAAGTAATTTATTTCTCTCCCTTTTCTAAAACAAGTATTTTTCTTTGTGTTCAAAGATACTGCTACAAAATACACATATAAGCAACATTTTTATAATATGTCACAGATAATAGAGCCTCAGCATAGTGAAACAGTATTCAGCACAGAGAGAGAAAAATCCGTAGAGAAATGACTATGAGTAAAAGCCCAGTGAAAGCCATATAGGTCTCTGTAAGATAATATTCAGTCACAGCATGCCTTGAGAGCTGATAGAACTTATAAATAAAGGAAAAAAATCAAGTCTACAAACAAAAAGAAAGATTAAGTCAGATTTAAATGCATTTTAAAAATCCCCTGAAAGATGTAAGTGTTCTTATGAAGTTATGTGTAATATATAATATGGAAAAAAATCATCTAATTCTTTACAGAAAGGTTTTCTGCAACCTCAAAACAAAGAGGAAAAAAAAACCCCAAACACCACAAAACAGCATGTTGAGCTGTTTATTGCTACCATCAATTTATCTCAGGGCTTATGGAAAAAATCCATTCAGAAACTGCGCAAAAGGTCTTGCAGGAACATGTGTATGTGTTTAAACTTTATGCTTCCTTCCTCTCTGGTCATGAATAGAGTTATGTGCACACTGAAGCATTTGCAATATCAGATTCTAAAATTAGAAACCTTACCTACACCTAACTGAATTCTTGTTCAGCTAATATCCTCCCAAACAGTCACCATTTCACCTTTACATAAGTTATGGAGCTTATTTTTTATATAAAGAAACTCTGTCTAAATGGAAAAGAAAGAGAAAAAACCATCCTCAATATTTTCTGATCTCCTGAAGGATTTATATCTTTTCTCTTCCCTATTTGTAAGCAAGGAAACTGCTTTAAGAAATATCAACATTCTACAATCAACCTACCAAAATCCTCTTAAAATCACAAGGTGGGATGTGCATCTCTTTCAAGGAAGTGACATGACAGATGTCAAATCTGAAAACACTTTTTTTCCTGCAAAATATTCATGACTATTTCTTGCCCCAATGATTCACCTGAATTCCAGTTTCAAATAGATTTTGCTTCACACCTAGGACTGTCAGATGCAAACTATGGTCTCAGGTTTACAGTTAAAATGCAACAAGGGAGTGAATTACATATTTTTACTACGGTTTAGGGAAAACGATATTTAAAAAGTCACTTTCAATATCAAAGTAGAGCACAGAGTACCTGGATAGACTTCACCTCACACTTGAAAGGCTGAAAAAGACCCACATATCAAGCAAATATACTAAAGTTAAACCACTACTCCCAAAACATGGATATGTAAAAAATCCAAACCTTGGCACACAAAAAACTGAAAGAAAAGAACCACTGCTTGTAAAATATCTCCTCCTCCTCTATTTCTCCACACCTCCACCCTGGATCTCTCATCCCCCTGCCACTAGGAATGTTGGCAGCTATTCAAACACTTAAGAGCCATCTCCAGAGCATAGGAAGTCCCCAGGTTTTATCCAGGAGCTCAACACCACTAATCTCAACATCATTAAAAAATATTTATATTCTATTTACATCAAATAAACTTTCTAAAATGTCAGTGGCAGTGGAGTGGCAGTGGAGACAAGCTTTGTCTAAATTAAGAAGGATGGTTACATATTGAAAAGAATCAAGGTTAAATGTGCTGAGCTGCTTTCCTAAATAAGGTTAAAGAAGAAAGTGCTTTAAATCCTTCCCAAATCTAGAGCCTAAGCGAAGCATGATATAGGAGAAAACCCTGCTTAACAAAATCAAACAGAACTGCCTTTTTTTTTTTTTTTTTCCCCATCTTTTCCTGCACTGGATATTGATATGGCCATGTTTAAGATGTACAAACATGAACAAGATCCTTTAAGTGTCTTTCTAAATACACAGGAGAAACTAATGACCAATGAAATGAGGGAAAGATAGATAAACCAGCAAAGATTACTTTATGTCTGAGGATATAGAAGAGAAAGAGGAGGGAGAAAACACAATAAAATAAGTCTGTAGGACTTAGAAGGAGGTTTTTCTGTAAGGACAATTCAAAGAAGGTCTGTCTTATGGTTTATTCAGGTTTTTTTCCTTTGAAATGAGAGCTTGTTTGTAAGATGAGGCTGTGAAGGCCCCACAGTTCTAATAATTAGTGTTCTGCTAATTAAATTACCACATCACTGAGACAGAGATTGTATGGGGTTAGCAGGATTAAAAGACACCTATGGCAGTGTTCTCTTTTTTACAATTTGCCAAAGGTGGAGTGTTTATTGATTAAATGCTGCAAACATCCATGGTAAATATTTCACTCTATTGAACTTTCACTTTCTCTCAATATCACAAAGGCAGTAAGTAGAAGCTCCTGTCTGAAAAAATATACATGAGAATCTAATATTGTAAGATCACATTATGTTACTGAAAATTATTCTCTTCACCCAGAATTAACTATGTCATTGCCTTAAGGATGCATTATGTTCTCCTTGGAAGAAAGAATAGCAATAAAAAGAAGAAAAACAATCCTTGGTTATACCAGCAGGAAAATATTTCTTATTCAGTAACTTCCAGATTAGTCACTAAAAAAGGAGCTCCCTGCTTTTGTCAGGAGCTCCAAGTACTCTGTGACTTCTTAGATCTTTCCTTACATCAATGGATGGACTGATGTCTAAGCAGTACTATGTAATATTTCAATTATTTGGGTTCTCCACATAATGGACATTTTGTAAATACTGACTGATCTTCCAAGTCCTCTGAAGTTTACTTTTCTTCCAGTATCAAGATGGTCTCATAAAGGTTTTCAACTAGAGTGAAATATTATACAGAATTCTGTACAGTTATTTTATGGGCTTTGATACTTCCAGAACTAAACACAAAATTATAATTTGCATCTTATTTTCATATGATAAAATAAAAATTTCCCAGTGGAAAATTCAGAGTTAAGATGAGAAAAGGAAAGGGGAGAGAGAAAGAGGTGAAAATAAGTGAGAGGGCAAGAGAGACCAAGAACATATGAGAGCCAAAAGGCAAGTAAGTGACTGGATGTGTGAGTGCTTGAGCAAGAGAAAGCAAGTGAGGAGAAAAAAGAGACAGGGCAGAGAGAGATGAGGGGAGAGAGAATAGGAAAACGATTCTTTTGACCAAATTTTGAAATGTGACCAAATGAAAAACCCAGTGAAATGGACTTGAAGAAACAAACACCTGCTTCTAAGATATGAAGTAGAATGATTCTTATATAGTTAATGTCTTGTGTCAGAATTGCTAGTAAGAAATTGTAGTTAAGAGAAGACCAAAAGTGAGATGTCGTGATTTCTTCCATTCCTCGTCCAAAGGGTTCTGTATTTTAAAAATATTTTAATAGTCCAAAATAAACATGTCCAAAACCGTTCTAAAGAGGTCTCAGGGCTTATTCATGTGGTCTATGGGAGGAGGAGCTCCACACAGTGTTGCTGCAACTGGAAAGCGCTGTGTACCCAAACCCTTGTTTTTCCACCCAAGATTCAATATGCTGTGCCAGTATTACCAGCTGAGGTGAATATCAATGTGTCAGATTTTTCAGTTACCTGTTCAGATAATCACCTCAAAATTAACTTCACTTTGACAGAGTCATCCACAATTTTCTATAAATTATATATTTTCCTCCTTCATCACTTTATATGGAACCAAAATTCAAGCTCTGTTTGCTAAAACCTATTGTGGCTCTGTTAGAAGAATACACATCATGATTTTCTTGAGCGTTTACCTGCGGGAAAGCAGGTGCTCTGTCACACTTCTGCCTCTGGCAGAGGAGGTTTAGCCCTCTGAACGACCCTTGGGGACTGCCATTTGCATAATTAATCTAACATGCTGCAACACACTTCAGCAGTTCTTCTGGATCAGATACTTTGCATTTAATATGGTATTTTGGTGTACTTTTAGCAGGGTGATTTAATTAGAATTATCCATGGATAGTTTAAAAACTGAATATGCAGGTCATTTATTACTGGCCTGTATTTACTGATGCAGCAACAAACCCATCTGTTTAGGGCTTATTCTTTAATTAGTTCATTTAACATTTTTGTCCAAAGTGAATCAACTACATCTTTATATACAGCATAGGACATAAATCAGTCTCTCTCTATTATATAATCAAGGAATATTTCATGTTGAGGCCAATCTTTGTATTTTCATCCATTGTGCCAGAATTGTCAGTGTGAAATTGTGACAACAGCTGGCTAAAAGTGAGGGATTATGACCTTCTCACAGTGGTTACATGCTAAAAATTAATTCTGTTACCCCTCCAGCACTGTAGCATTGTGGTTACTTGAAGCAGAGAGAGTGGGTGGGTGTGGGCAAGATGTGTATAAGAACAAATAGATTACAAGGCATACAAATCAATGCTTGTTATTGCTAAGCTATAAAAAATGGTGTCTAGCAAAGAAAGAAAGAAAGAAAGAAAGAAAGAAAGAAAGAAAGAAAGAAAGAGAGAGAGAGAGAGAGAAAGAAAGAAAGAAAGAAAGAAAGAAAGAAAGAAAGAAAGAAAGAAAGAAAGAAGAAAAAAAAGAAAGAATTTAATTTAATTATCAGTATATGTATTTTGTACTCTGGAGCAACTGAACTAAGATAAATTGTGAGACCAGCACTCATCTGTATCTTATGTTGAGATGCTGTACAGCCGTATCTTTCAGAGCCCTGAGTTTACTCCACCAATCATGTTAAAAAAATACCTCAGTCCTTTTCTATGCCATAAGTAATATAGTAAATCTTGTTTCTTTTAATGTTGCAGCATCTTTCTTCTTGATACTACTTTTTTGCCAGCATTTGCTGTTGGAAATATTGATCCCTGCTTTTTTAAAATGAATTTTCCTTGTACCCTTTCTTACTCAATGGACCCTACAGATTGTATGTTTGATATTGCACACTCTCTCCCTGGGGAAAGCTCTGTTCTACCACTTTGCAGTTTCTTCAAGCAGAATTCTTTTCACACTTTAAATAGCTTTGCACTCTGCCAATTGTGAAAAACAAAACGAAACAAACCAAACTGAAGTCTGTTTGGTTTACTGTATACATATAATTACACTTCAAATCATTAACTCAAAGCCTGAAGGCCAGATCAAGCAGTAAACTATCTATGCTTAGTCATATCCTTTCCCAGAGGTCTGCAGCATGGTAAGCTAATACAGGAGCTTCCAAGAAGCTTCGCATATTTTTGCTATGATCAAAATCCTATTAAATATCTGTATTGGTTTTTCTGTGGCCAGGTTTTGGTGGCAGTGGGGGGGGGGGCTGAGAGAGAGGCTTCTTCAAGAAGCTNGTAAACTATCTATGCTTAGTCATATCCTTTCCCAGAGGTCTGCAGCATGGTAAGCTAATACAGGAGCTTCCAAGAAGCTTCGCATATTTTTGCTATGATCAAAATCCTATTAAATATCTTAGTTTGCAAGGACACTCCTCAACAGGTAGTATAGTCAATGTGGGAAAAAATACCCAAAGCCAACTCTTGGGCCACAATTCAACACAGTATGTAAGCACAAAAGTATGTAGATACTCACAAAAGTATCCCTATCAAAAGTATGTAGATACTTCTCTGTATTTTTTACACATATACTTCTTTAATTCTTTGGGCACATCCTTCAACAATCCTTCATTGTGGGGTTTAGATCTCTAATTGATATGAGTGGTCTTGGTCTACATGTTCACAGATGGTACAGCTCAACAACAGTGTTACTTCCCATAGATTGAAACCATGTCTTTCTGCTCAGTACAGAAACAGCAAAGAGAAAGAAATTCAGATGATACACATTTTTTTCATCTGACCACTGATGTTGGTGGTTGGAAATATGTCTGTGAGCACTGGTAGGGAGTTAGTTGCAGAGAGAGAAATTTTCTCCTGTTGCCACATCCTATTAAACAATTGTCTTTATTTTCCAATGCCTGCATATTTATTTTTCTTGCTCTCAGCATTACGTGAACTTTCCAATATGTGACTTTTAAAATATGTTTAGTTGATACGTTTTCCATGACATCAGTGAGAACTGCTGAACTCTTCCATATTTGTTTACTTTTCGTTAATCAAATTAATTAAACCTTTAGGTCCCCATTTTGAGAATGTTGCCAGTGGTACTATCCATAGGATCTTTTTGCAGCAGAACAAAACAATAACAACTTTCAGTGCTCTCCTTTGAAGAGGTGCAGTCTCTCTCAAGTGACTCATCCAGCTGTCCTTCCACTGGCAGAGAGCACATGTCAGTATATCCAAGTATACTAGAGACAGATTCCTTCTTTTTTACCAATCCTGAGAAGCCTTTATTTTGCCCTTTCATGGTAATTTCAGTTAAAACTCTAATTAGACAAAAAGGTTTTATAAAAATGATTACTTTTTTTTTTTTTTTCCCACAGGGCACTGTGGTAGGAACTAGGGAAGCTGAGTTTATTCCTTATGATGAAAAAAACCCTCAAAACCCAAACAAGCCATTTTCTAAAATTGCAATTGAAAATGAAACAGGAAAAAAAGCATGATATATTTTTAAAAACCCAATATAAAATATTTAAATTCACTCTGCACTTTTCTTGAGTTTTCTATTTGGAGAAATATTCAGTTTAATGGAAAATTTTGATCAGATCAATATTCTAACATAATAAAATACAAACAGCTTTATTAGCAAGCTCTGCAATGACACAAAATTACCCACAAGGGTTATTTTTTCTGCGTTAAGATTGTGTACTTTACACAACAACTCACATCACCCGAATATCAAACGAGATTTTTAGCAAAACACATTTCCAATTGCTGTCTGACAAACTAATTCCATATGTGAGATAATAATACCTTATAATTATTATTTAAGGTGACCTATTTATACTTTATTTCATTTACTTATTTTACTGGTTATCTGCTCTTTCTTTAAAAACAATTAGTTGAATGAACATTAGCAATTTGAAATCTTGACATATTTTGGTGTGTGTTTTTTTTCTTTTTAAAATAAAATTAAATAGTTTTGGATACTACACCCATTCCTGAATTTAATGTCTGATTTTTGTAGTTCTATAGCAATTTTATGTTTATAATCTAGCTATTACATTTTGAGAGTATTCTGTGTCTAATCTTTGCTGGATTTTGCTGAGCTATGTAGATAAAGGCATCCGCTATATTCCACTGTACATCAGTAAGTCAGTCTATTCTGGCAACACAGGGAAGAAATGAAAAATACAAGATCCACAGCAGAGATATCAAGAAAGTACATGTTCTAAGTAATAAACTTCCTGATCTGTTATTGGGACGGTAGTGTCTATCTAAAAATTAACTTTTTTCCCACTCCAAGAAAGTAATGAGCTTAAATGTTAACTCTTGGGGCCAGGGGTGTGTGTGTGCGTATGGAATCTATCTATCTATCTATATAAGAAAGATTCCCTGCAAAAAATTACTTTCTTTGCCTTATATAAAATTGCAAACAATACAATTACAAAGTCATCCTAACGCGCATCCTCATAACTAAATATATTTGTGATGTACATAAGAAAATAGGTACATGCCACTTATTTTTTAAGTGTTTGCAGGTATCCATAAGCATGAATAATCTTCCTTGCAGTCAGTAGCCACACAGAGTCCTCTGGGTTAGGATTTTAATACCACAAGGTATCAAGGCTATCACTTTTCCAGTTGGAAAAGTGGCCATGGCTGTGGCCCTGGCCAACTCCTGGAGGCTGATACAAACTCCCATCAGGAGCAGGGCTGGTCTGCCACCATCTCATCATGGTAAAGCTGCCAATCATTGCCTGCCTGGAGTGCAGCCTGGTGTCTACATTATCTACCATCTCTTTGAGTATAAATGGATGTGTGCTGGGCTCTAAGACCACACAAATCACCTCAGGCAGAATAATAATTGTACTTGTAGCTGCAGCCAAGCTATTTCATGGACATGTTGGGTTGGCAGAAAAGTGAATCAATTTATAAAAGAGTGTGCAGCGTTAGATAAAGCCCAAACCCTGACAGCTTTATCTGATAGGTTCAGTTTGTTTTTTTCAGAAGTGAGTAGCCTTGAGGCACTCTGCTGAATTTTATCGAATAGTCACTTTATTTTAAGCAACAACAGAGGCTTAGTAGGAAAGGGGAACATGCTGAAAGGTCACCTGTAGCCAGGTATTATCATCTGAGCAAATACAAACTTTACATCATGTAACTCTCTCTACAGACTGACAATAAGCATTCATCTCCTGTGAGTTGTTTCATCCCTATCCTCACACTTAAAACACTGTTGAATTGTCTCAGTTACTTAAATATGACTTTAATATAACCAGGAGGATAGAGTAAAATGGTATATTACAGTCAAAAAGAAAGAATAAATAAGAATGGATTTCAGTTCATTCAGTAAAGTTCTTTTAAAAAGCAATGCATTTCAAGATAATTTCCAGAGAAGCAAATTAAATAGACACAGAACTAAACTTCCATATATCTTGAAATTACTCTGACCATACAAAGTAATTACCACTAGATGTTAATTTCATGTACTGCCAGCAAAACCTTAATTAAACATTAGAGATGTCAGAAAAAAGAAAGGAGAACGAAGTAAATCTCAGAAGTTTTATAGACTATTTTCCTCAGTTTTTCTTATCTATGCAAGAGGTAAGAAGTTTATATTTAAAGCAAAGGTGTTTTGCAATTAATTAATCTGACCACAGAAGCAGAGAGGCTCAGTCCACTGAGCAAATCCACAAATTACATGAAGAAAGCTTGCAAGACAAACCACTGTAAGATCATTCAAAGGTCCTCTCATTACTGTTATTTTCAGTTACCTGTTCCATTATAATAACAAAGGTATACAAGGAAAGACACCACAAGGAGGTACATGGAGAAAGATACATTTCAAGAACAAGATCACCATGTTTCCTGAATGAGTTCACAGTACCGCCACTCTATTATTGCACAAATAAGTCTAGCAATAATTACAAGATACTCAAAAACAGCATGTTTACAAGGTTTAGTGTTAGTAAATCCATCTCTTAGGCTAGAAAAAATTCCTAGTAAACAACAAAAATATTCTGTAAATTACATCTGAAGACATAATTTTAAACAGTATGGCTTGCATCTCAAATCCATATTCACAATTCAACATGTAAGAGAAATTATACTATGAGGCCTCAAAAATTCTAACTAAATGTGAATTTAGAAGTTTTCAGATTGATGAAAACTGAATATTAGTATTTAAGATATGACAGTTTTAGATCTGGGCACCAAGAATTGTTAAATTTGTTGCATTGTTCTTTAGAAAGTTTGAGTTTCCCATGGGTAAATATTTAATACTAATAAATGGCTTATGGTTTTTTTCTCTTCAGGTACTTAGGATCCCGAGTCCCAAACTCCTCTGCTATGTCTCCTTACATATCTTTTATTTTTTAAAGCTGCAATTTTAGTGGAAGTGTCCAGATTTTTATTTGTTCAAGTAGCATCCTGATCTTGTCCATATGAGGACCATAAGCCCATCTGAGTGATTTAATAAGACTCTTAATAGTAAATCTACAAGAACGCAGGGACCCTGGCACTTAAGTAGTCTATAAACATTCAGCTTCTATTTAAATTTTATCCAAAGGTCTAAAAGCATTTCAAAAGTCTAAAAGACTTGTGCTTCCTACTCCTTCCAAACAGTACTACTGCCTTTTACAGTTACAGAACAGATGGAAAACACGTCAGCAATGCCTGCGGAGCAGACAAAGTCCTGGTCTCTTCATTCTAAAGATTCAATCTTTACAGTCCCAAACTTCAGTAAACTTGAAATGTGAGCTTTGCAGTCTTCCAAATATTATTCCCTGTACTGAAGAATTTTGAGCTGTGCTGACAGCAGAGACATACAGGATCTGTACCACAGACATGTGCAAGGAGCAACAGAGACAATTTTCAGTCACTTTTGTTATTCATAACACAATGAGCTTGGAATATTTTTTTTGTTTACTTGATATCATTGTGCACTGGATCATATTTTTTACAAAGTGACGGGTGTATTTTATTCATAGCCAGCCATACATTTATTTTTAGGCATCTTAACAGAAATTCGAAGTATGGCATTCAGGTTGATTGCTATACTCAAAAAGCTAAAGAGGGTATTGGAAATTTTAAGTTTGATTTTTTAATACATAATTTATTCAGGAGAATTCATTTAAATGTTCATGGACACTATTTATCTTTAAAAACCCAAAGCTCTAGTTGGGTGTCAGGGGGCTGGACATGGAGTACTGGGAAACAGCAAATCTCAGAGAGTTGAATTCCAATTTGGCAATATTTCTATTTTTTCACAACAAATATGTCAAGCCCCATGAATTACTTAGGTTACGTTTTTTGGCCTCTACCTCACACTTGCTTTCAGTTGCATATATGTTGGCTATTCAGGGAGAGCTTGGCAGCATCTCTCCCTCTCCAAGGCCTGCCAGCTTCTTCCACCTGGCACCAAGTCCCCAAGAGGAATGGCCTCTATAGTTGCCCAGAGCCTTCATTCGAATGATCTCCAGTGTAAGCCCTTTCTCTGGACAATCATGGTACTGCTGTTTGCTGTGACACAATTCTGTGCATTGGCACGACTGATGGACAAACTCAAACTTGCTGCATGTCCTGACATGCAATTGGAAAAGGCAGGCTCCCGAGCTGAGCTCCTTGCTGCAGGAGCCAGGCAGGAGGGAGTCCTGGGCTGAAGCAGGCAGCCACATTCTTAACATTACTTGACATGAGGCGCAGTCATGGTCCAGTGACAGTTGAGGAATTCTCTGATCATTTACAGCCTTAATGGATTCAGTATAAATGCTAGTGCAAATATCCAGTTTGAACAAGGTCATCAAACTGGTCTCAAAATATATTTGATTCATTAATTGCCCAGATCTAACTCAGTAACATGACTGCATTACATATGTATTGAGATGACTAAGTGGCCCTGTTCATTTGGAGTAAAGCACTGGATTCTGTGATTTGCTAGTGCACTGGAGTGGAAAATATACAACATCCTCTACTGCTGAATAATTAATTACTTTACTGAATTAAATATGAAAATAGTACAGGTCATTTAGAATTTCTTATGCTATTTAATAATAGCCTCTTCAAAACCTATCACATTACTCAACTTCATATAAACGTCTGTTTTATTTACTCTCCACTTTAAATATGCAGCATACTGCGGTATTTTGTACTAACAGCCACATAAAAACAGATACTGTCAAGTGGAAAGTGAAGGTTTTGATACTACAAGGGTGATACCAACTTGAAGGAAGCTTGGGATTGTGGGTTAGGCTTCCTAGCTCAATTTCTAAAAATGAAGCTAGAAAAATAATAAGAATAATTTTATAGTAAAAATGAGTTTTGTAGGGAAACATTTGTTTAAGTATACTCTTCTGTCCATACTTCCCAGTACTAACAATAGCCCCCTACTGCCTGTATACCAAGGAAGAGGAAATAAAATCACAATCACCTTCATCACAACTAGAGCTAGACAAATGTAGATTTAATAAAAAAGTAAGCTTAATTATATCTGAGGCTCCCATGCATAATGTCATTAGTCATATACTACAAAAATCACTTTCCCAGGATAATGAACTCTATCTTCCCTTCCTCCCTACACTTTACACTGGGAGGAATAGCTTCATCCATGTATATAGCAGCTTTACCAGTAGTGGGAAACCCTGCTTCTGTAAGCATAAAATACTCTGAACTCACAGGAAGTGATTTGCTACAAGAGTTCCTAAAAATCTGAACCTGTACCTTCCCCACTGCCCCCACCAAGTTTACACCTTTTGCCAATATTTGGAGTTTTATAGAATATATTCAGCACCACACTGCCCCAGAGCTGCACCCATCCAGGACCACAGGAAAGTCTGCTGGAGAAGCTTTAGTTAACTAAAGCTAGCTTTAGTTTGACTCTAGATGAGATAAAAAGTCATCTCTCATCCTTGGACTAATGCTAAAACAAAACAAAAATGCTGAGATTTGATAATACAACATGGCCAGTTATAGAAATGCGAATGCCAAATTTAGGGTTTATATAATAGCACGTTTTCATTTGTGAGAAACACTCATGTAACATTTGCAATGGGGCAAAGACAGAAAACATCTAGATAGAATTTGTTACTGGCAGGAGGTAAGAAATGTCTGCACAGAACTGAAAACCTCATCTCTTTATGAAAACTTGAACACTGCAACTTGAAATGACGAACTTCCACACATGTTTCTGAACTTGCTGGGTCTACTCATGGATGTATCAGAGTAAAATCAACCAGACATGTGTTCAAAGGAAAGAACAAAGAGCTTACTCACTGTTAAAGTCTATAGCATCATATACCATAGAGCTCTATCAACTCCTGCTTTAAAATGTGCTTCAAGCACTTTCTTTTTTCACCCAATTCATCTACTCGTACTTCCATTTTAAGTTTTGAGCTTCTTGCCACGATGTTCAATTAAACTACTAATATGATATAGTTGCTTGTGTAAAAAAAAATCCCACCAAAAAAGTATGTATTTGATGGAATCATTATTATTTTCCCTTATGTTTTAAATCATTTTGTCCTTAAAACAGACAAATACCTGGAAAACAAAATAGATGATCAAGTGATCTTTAAAGGGTGAGGGTCTTTAAGCAAAAAACCCCAATCCAACCAACCCTTCTACAACTCTTACAATTAAACTGAAAGCAACAATGTTAGCAATACAATCCAGTCAGTTCAGGCTCTGTCTGCTTGAAGTTGAGAATCTGCCAACTCATATAAAAAATTTGCATTTCAAAACGAAACAAGAAATCCTTCTTTACCTGTTTGAAATGAAAAGAAGTCCCAGTGGAGCTTGCAAAATATATGCCCATTGTTTAATGACCTTCTAATACTAGTGAAAGAATATCCAAGAACATAGCAGATAATTCTGGTCTAATCAGGTTAATGACAGAAGCCAAGGCCAGGACTACAGCAAGCTGTTCGTTAGCATTTGATATTTCTGGCAAATCAACTCACTGCTGTTCATGCATTAAGTTCACATCCAACAAACAGTAACAACTGCGCCTGACACTCAGTACAGAATATTCTGATCCCATATAGAATCCTGTTGCTGAAAAGAAGTCACAACTGACATGAAAGAGGGAGTTTACCTTTCAATGAATTCTATTAAGCCAGCACAGCAGTAAAGTTCCAGCTGAACGGGACAAAAACTGATCATAATTTTTGACTTTTTCTCAGTGTGTAAGGAAGTATCTGTAAAAATTTTATTTTTCATGGAGATGCATGACATGGAAAATAAAACAGAACCACATACTATCAGGTTTTCAGCCTTCATACTGAAATGATGGTTCAGTGACCATGTACTGAACATGATATTTTTCATAAGTACTGTTCAATCTACCATGTGCGGGATTCCAGATTTCTGCTGGCCTCTAAATCTCAGTTTTATGTCTCTCTTGCAATCAGTATCCACTGGTGAGCTACATGGACATAATCAAGCTTGCTACAGCTGATTACTGACCAGCTTTAAAAGGCCCAGAAGAGCTGTTTTCTCCAGCTGGATTGTTGATTAAAGCTATCTCAGCAAACATGGCATATAAGAGCACTTAATTTCTAGCCATTCACCTAGAGACCATCAGGAAATGCAAGACTTGCTGAGGTCAGACTGAAATGTGTATAGAACTGGTAAGTTGTTTGGCCAGAAGGCATTATTTCCCTGTTCCTGCTCTACAGGCTTGCAGTCTTTTTGATCGTTTGGAGTTGTGATATGCCTCAGATTCCTTCAGTCCTAATTCATTCTGCAGCCAATTGAGTTGTGAATGACATCTGTCACCAATCACCTTTATTGCTCAAGTAACTCCTGATTCCTCAGGCAGCAATAGATTCTTCTCCTTTCACAGAGAAGTCAAAGAGGAGACGGAACTTCTTTTTTAACTTCATCTGAGAACACCACTATGCCAGTGCCTGGAGAAGCTATCTGATGAACACTGGAATTATTCCCCACTACATCAGTCATTCTACTGATCTGTGCTCACATATTCTTATCTACCCTGAAAAATATACTGGAGGTAAGCTAAGAACATACACACATTCAGAAAATCAGACAAAGGAAAGTTTCTAAGGAAAATCTTAAATACTATTCAAGAGTCTGCTTGATTTCTTCAGAAGAACCTGGATTCCTATGTCCAGGCCACGTGCAGGCTGTGGAGCAGATGGTCAGCTTTCTGCTCTTCCATTTCAGTGATCCATATAAATTTCAGATACAACACAGACTACATCTACACTGTGCAGGGAAGTGCTTTGTAGAAAGATCCACAAGGTTCCCCTAGAGGGCTAAGCTGAAACTGCTTTGGGATCCAAGCTGTACTTCTGTGGCACTAAACGCTCCCATGGTAGCAGTACTGTGTTCATTCCTTTTGTTGTCACTTTGTTAAGGAAAACAAAATGTAATCCTTTACAAAGCACAAGTATATCAAATAGCCCAGAACTCAGAAGAAAAATGAAAAGATGTATCCTTACAAAAAATCTAGAGTTTTGTTTTTCATAATTTTTGAGTTTTCAATACTACATAAATACATGTCCTTTACTTCTTCCAGAGTTATTGCTGAATTCAATGGACACACAGAACTGTAGTGCCCTTGACAGGAAGGAAACCAAAGGGTTTGCCAACTGAATCAGAAATTAAAGACTAGGGATAAATACTCTGATAAGGTTTTATAGTCTATTTTGGCAATTACATGATATAATTTTAACTAGTTAAAAAGACACCTTCACTTTTTTCACTGATATCTGTCTGCCCAGTCTTAAACTTTCCTTTGGGAACCCTGAATAGTCTTTACTACACACTTTAAATGGTTACAAATATGGACTATATTTGGACTACATGGACTATGGTGAACTACTAGGAAGCTAACAGAAGATAAAACACCATAGCAGCTCTGACTTTCTCCATAACAGCTGTAAAAAGATTGGGAACTATTCCATAGTGACTTATACCATGCTTAGAGATACGTGCTTAGATACACTGCAAAGGTCAGCTGGTAGTTACAACTCCAGCTCTCAACCAGGTAAGAGCAACCTGCTCTAAATTCAACAGTCTGGCTTTGATTTTCAGGGAATTATGGTCTAGCCATCTCCTGTTTCCACTCCAAAATAATTGATGTACTTCAGCAGTTACTGAAGGAGAGGTATGAAATAATGTACAAATCTACGTAGAAGAGCCCATCAAGGGGTCTTTTATGTGTAAATATTTCTTGATTTGATGACAACTTAAAGGATAAATAATTTGTCTCACTACCTTTCTAATTACTCAGTCTATCAAGTTTAACTGCAATTTATTTCAGCTGAGGTAAGAAAGAGTATCAACATCTATTGAGAGAAGTCTATTGTCTTCTCTCCAAACACAATAGAGATAAATTGTCTTCTGCTTTAGGTACTCCTTCCTTATCATTCCCAATGGCTTTTTCTAACTGATTCCCAGCTGATGTCTAAAATTCCTGAGGCCTAAGAGCTCAGTCCCTGTGGGGCTGTGGTTTCTAGGTTTGTTACCACTGTCTGCACTTTGATGAAGGAGGTGCCACAATTTTTGGAGAAGAGAAACAGCCTGTAGCTCTGAAAGACTGCTACGTTTACCCTTGCCAAGGTACCAACAGTGCAGGCAGAAAGGGAGCAGCACAGAGTGGCAGAGAGCAGAAAGTGATGGAGCTGGCAATGAAACCAGGTGAGAGTAGCATGAGCCATTGCCACTTTAGAATGAGAGGAAGGAATTGTGATTGGATTGTAAGATTAACTGATGGCAGTAAATAAAATAATGTAGAAAAAGCAGATGGAAATAGCGACACACTTTAGTACATTACAAGGCATTCATTACAAGACCGCCTGCAGCAGAGGCTGAAACCTCATTAGTCATACGTACTTCTCTGCACCAAATGTGTGATATTTACAGTAATGATTAGTTTATAGACTAGTTGAAGTTTTGGACCATTGCCTATTTTTTTTCTTTCAGAAGCACTTGAACCATCTTCCGGGTAAACAGATATGACTGAGAAAAAATATATAAGGTAGAGCAGCTAAGCAATAGCTCATAGAGCACAGTCAGCAATAACGGGATATAAAGATATAAAAATAACAAGAAATTAAGAGATGAATGTGGACTGATGGCAAATACTGCAGGTATACGGTACACATTCATATCCACTGGTGTTGTTAATGAAATAACATGTAGAAATGAGACTGTCTTTTAAAAAAAAAATACTGGCTGATATCAGTTGAATCATTCCTCCTGAAGTTTGCTGGAGGTTTAAGCCTACACAGATTATGTCTCTCTCTTATTGTGGATATTGTGCATTATCAGGAAAAAACTGGAAAATAGCAGGTTACATTGAACCCAAATCAGAATGTTAGTATTAGGGAAACAAGAAACAAAACTAACTTCAGATTCAACAATAAAATTCTCTGGTGTGAACAAATGAGGATAAGTTGGGCAGGGTCACAATTTTGAAAGCAAGGATAAGTGCCTTCTCTTTGATGCAATGGAAAAATCAGATGGAAAAACTGAATGATGAGGTAGAAAAATGAATTTGTACAGATATGCAGAGAGCAAGATTGCATTTCTATGGTTAAGAGAAAAGGAACAGACAGTAGCCAAGATGTAACTTGAGGAAGCCGGACAGTAATTTCAGCTGTGGGGCAGAATGATCAAGACATAGGGAGAAATACCTAAAGATGACAACTGTGGCTTTTTTTGAACTACAAAAACTGAGAATCCTGCTTTAAACTGAATGAGTCTTAAATAGAACAAAACATCTTAAGGAGAAAACAAACAGGGTACTAGATCATCAAACATATCAGACCTCAAATGAGATTGTGTAGTTCTCTCTTGGTATAGACAATGCTGACTTATCTTTCAGTCATATATTTATTTGTCAGTATTTGAAGTAATTTATGAGTACAAGTGGAAACATCTGTCTTCCTCCTCAAAAAAGAGTCAAGAGGATTTAACATAAACATAAATTATTTTGTAAACAACAAATCATATTTAGTAAATGCTAATGACTTGCTGCCTATTTTATTCATATGTTTTTGCTATGCCAAGACCATGTTTTTCAATTAATTTGATGGTGTGATTCAATGTAATCCAGTCCAGGTATATGAAGAAAACTGTATATAATGCAGAAAAGTACTAAAACAGAAGTCTTCTAAAAAGGTATTTGGTATGACGGTGAAACTTCAGGAAACTGAATCAGAAATCTGAAGCAGGAAACAGAAATCTAAAACAGTGCTACAAATCCCCATGGGACAGCCATTTGTAGATGTGAGGTATTCCCGCCACAAATCTTGGTATTCATGCATTATATAAAACTAAGTCTTCTTTTGGGAACAAATAGAGGAGAAAAAAGAATCTTAGATTGTCCTGAAGCATTAAAGAACTATTGTTCATTCACATGTACTTTAAATTCTCGGAGCATTCCCATTTTGATCGTCTATTTTTAGGGATACTACCATCAGGCTTTACTATGCACGTTTAGTTGCAATTTGGCATGCAAGGTATAAGCCCAGAAGTGAAATTATTTTAGTTAATTGAAGGGGAGAATGTAATCAGTCAGATTCTTTTTCTAATTAAAAACTGCAAAAAATAATTAATTCCAAATGCTTTCTTGCACAAAATAGCTCCAAATCAGATAGGGATTTAGGATGCATAATTCAAGCTTGAACACAGGGCTGAAATCCTCTCCAGAAATTTCCAGGGCACTTGCATCCAGATTTTGGACTGGGAACAGTTTCTGTTCAAACATTTTAAAAGATGTAAAACAAGATGGCTATACATGCTAGACATATGTTTTGAGCCCTTTAGGGAATTTGAAAGCACAGTATGAGTAAAAGATCCGGGAACTTAGTTTGGATTAGAAAGATCCACACAGGTATGAACATATCCATGTAGAACTACTTCATAGCTATAACAGAAATACAGAACATAAGTTTAAGTTGACTTTGAGAGGTAAAAATAATTTAGTCAAATGCTTCCTGATGCTTTCCACTAGAAAGTTTTACTTCGTATAACTTAAATTTTACTATATTTTAAGATCATGTTGCTTATTTTACCCATCTTAGACTGGGAGAATACATTTCCTACCTCTTTCCTACTATACTGGAAAACATTTTCACATCACTCCCTTGATGCTAAACATTCCTATTTCCTTTCTTCTTTCTCTTTGTGGGATGAAAATCTTATGTCCTCAGAGTTGCCGTGCAGAAAGAGAAAAATGCTGTTCAGTACTTGTGAAATTACTTGTTTAGTGGTTTCAGAGAAAAAAATACAGAACCTGTCATAGTGACTGGATATCAGGAGTTGGTTCAAGTCCCCTGTCAATAG
Organism: Serilophus lunatus; assembly: GCA_013399895.1. Lineage (NCBI taxonomy): Eukaryota > Metazoa > Chordata > Aves > Passeriformes > Eurylaimidae > Serilophus > Serilophus lunatus. The sequence continues at coordinate 1,030,558 of VXBA01001332.1, forward strand.
GAATATGGACCCAGTTTGAATAAAACTGTCAAGCTTATGTGGTGTATAGCTTGGTGTCTTCAGAAAAGTGTGTTCTGAAGAGTTGGAAGAGACTCTTCTCTTGTGCTGCACTGTCACCATTCCACAAAACCTTGTTTGGGAGATGAAGTACAGTCACAGGTCTTTTTGAAGTGAAATCTCAGCAGCTCCTGTAAACATGATGAGAGCTGCTCTGGCACTCCTTTTGTTTGACCTTTTTCGTCTATTCTCTTACATTCTTGGCAGGTGAAGCTTGTTGGAACAGAGTCGTTCGCTTCACGGGATAACACAAACTGAAGGTTTTCTTTTTCGTCAGTCCTGCCCCTCCTCCTTGTTTTTTCCCTGCAAGGGGAGGCATTATGTAGCCCCGTAACTAAAAATCACATTGGTAATAAGCATGTTAAATATATTGCCTAATTATATTGTAGTTGTTTTGTGAAGAATTCTGTTCTTTTGTTCAGTCTTATCTTTTTTCCGCTCTTGCCTATCAAGTATATTTATGAATTATGCATGCAAACATAATTATGAGTGACAATTGTGAATGTTGCCCTAGTGACAATGCTCTTTCAGTCTCTTGCACAACTCTCTCTACTAAACCCATAAGTATTTTGTACAAAGTTTCTATGTGCGCCAACAGTGTTGTATGTGTGAGACTGGTTTTGCTATCTGATTCCTAGTTACCGCTAAGTCATTTCCAGACTATCCTCTGAACTGGAGAAGTATTGACCAGGTACATAATTGAGTCAAATTCTAGTGGGGCTATTGGGACTGTAAGGGAAAAAAAGTGCTGTTTAGATTTTAAATATTTGATCAATATAAAATTGTTAGCTTGATTTAGGAACTCTCCTAACATAAATTAAATTATTCATAGCCCTTCTATTTGATAGTTAGAAGACAGCTGCATTTTGAGATTCTGAATACAATGTGTTGGTCTTTTGTTTTCTTTTGAAATGAATTTCTTTACTTGTACACAGCCTAAGAAAAAGCTTAACCCACAGCTGACCCCAGATCACCTCCTGAAGTTTATCGCAAATTTTTCTGAAAATGTCAGATCTGAATTAGTCTTCCAAGTGTTCTTACAGTTCAACTGTAATCAAATCTAGACTTTTGTTCAAGTCCTTTTCTTATTGGAAAGTTGAGATCTTTAAAAGAAATCACTTCAAACAAACCCCATGAACACTTTCTGTAAGCAAGCATGCATGATTTTTAAAAATTATATTTGAAAATAGTTGTCACCTATGCAAGGTAGGCCACTAGGTGGAACAGGTTGTTTTCCCACTTTATGTATGAATGAATTCTAATATCTTGTCCTTTCTTTCTCTTATTTTTAATATAAACTGGTGTTTGACACTATATAAAATAAAAAATGTTATTTTAGGAGGCAAATTTATTTTTTCGTAATGGGTGTGGTTGAAAAAACCTGAAAATAAGTTTTAAGTGCATGAAAAGGTTGCTAATACAGTGTATAAAATGCAGACTTCATTTCTGAAAAAAGGCCTTCAGAAGTGCCCTTCTTAGGACTGTGAGAGTAACAACTCAGGACAACACTGAGACATTTTGGACATAAAAGGAAATACGGACACAAACAAGGTTAGGTTGAAAAGTCTGTAGTGAAATACAGTCTCAAAAATAACCTGAGACATCCAAATACACAGTCTTTGATGACAGGAGAAAACAGGATTTGCATTGATTAGATCTGTATAAATTACAGGTCACCTTAAACCAGTGCAGAAATTGCAAATTGTCAGAATTCAATGGCTTATGTGGTGTTTTGTTTTATTATTACATTAATCCAGCACTTCATTACTTGTGCTTTTTTTGTCTTGCTCATTCAAGATCAGCTTTCATGATCATAGTTTAGAGACCTTAAATAATTATAGAGAATGTCTACCACACCCGAAAAAATACATATATTCTTTTTAGTATATTGCCATTACTCTGATCAATAGTGGTCCAATACTGAAACTAAAGATAAATTGCTATTAATTAAGCAGCTAGATCCTACTTCTTTCCTCAAATCCTTTATAGTCTTCATAATTTTATGATTTGTTATAGATTTGTTTTTCTCAGCCAGTTACACGTTCTATTAGGGCTCTGCTTTAAAATGTAGTTTAAGAATTCACAGAAGCATAGGAGAAAAGTAAATAGAATGAACTATGAGTGTAAAAACAGAGACAGAATGTATTAGATAGTGCTGTGTTGTAAGCAGCCTATTGATTCCATCTACAAAGAACCCTATTCAAATTGACCAAACATTTATAAAAATATCTCCTAATTAAATAACTTTTTGAAAGAGTTTCTAAGGAGAAGCTCAGAAAAAATTTTAGAATGAGTTCATTTCAGAATAGACCTGAATGGAAATAAGCTTTGATAAAATAATTGTCATTATAATTTATTCTGTTATGTTTATTTCACTGGGTAAAAATTCACATTTTATTAGATGTATATATTTTTTGGGTTTTTTCCCTTTATTTCCTCTTCACACTAATTTTTTTTTTTTTGCCTCTGTCATCCAGTAGAAGTACTCAATAGTGAGAATAAAACAAGCAGCTTTGAACCTGAAATCTCTTCAATCCTTTCCCTCTTTCTTAACTTATTGAGATTGATTTTTTTCTCCTAACACAGTACTGATGCCAGATTTACATTTCCTCACACTCAATCTCCTTCTACAGCTAACATAATTTTGCCTGTAAGAATTTCCTATGTAAAAATATTTAAGGAAGGGAGTCTGTCTTTCTATCTCTCCCTTCAATTTCAGCACAGATTCTTTTAAAATACTCCAATGCTTTTTGAGTATAAAATATACTCAATGAAAAAAAGCAAATGACATCATGTGATTTCTGAGTTAGTGGAAAACTATATTAAAAGTGAAGACAATTGCTGGTAAATTAAATTCACATAAATGTATCTACACATGCGCATATACATAAAAAATTACCTAAAATTAACAATTTATAACATCTTCACATTAAGGAGAATACTAAACTACTATACTGTAATATTGTTATTGTTATTTCGGAGGCCATAACTACTGTCTTAAAGACCAATCAGGAAGGTAAGGAATGATGGCAGAAGATAGTTTATTATGTATCTGAATCTGATTTTTTTGTATTGTTTGCTTGCTTTGTACAGGAAATGCTAGAGCACCAAGATTGCTGGGCTAGGAACTACAAAAAAATTGCAACCTCCCCTTTCGTGGCTTGAAAAACAACATTTTTAAGAGACTTTAGATGGGATGGCTCTTTCAACTTACCATCTGCCTTCCCCTTGCTGGGCCCTACTTCTTTCTCGATTAAAAATAAGATTTTTTTTAAAAATGGAACATAGAAAACTTTCATCTGATTGATGACTTCTCGTTGTCATTAAGGAGTGGCAGAATATTATCAAAATGAATTTTCTGAAAATGTGGTACTATTCTGTCATAAACCACCAGCAGGAAGCTATCACTCACAGAATTGTAAGGTTTTTTTCTAAAGAATTTGAATCTGTTAATTGACACACAGAATTAATATGAGAAAGAGGAAATCAGGCACTGAAAATCTTTATGTCACTGAATGATTGCATTGAGTTGGGATTCATGAAGCTTTGGGAGAGGGAAGGCAAGGTGACCCGTCTCCCTCAAAATCAGAGGATTTTGCTTACAGTTAAAAGTGTTAAGAAAGCATAAATAACTACATATATTTAAATATACACTTTTTTAATAGAATTCTCCTTGTGTTGTGCACATATGCACAATATATATTTTATGTCCATAGATACCGTATAGAATTTGTTTAAACATAAAGAAGTTGAAGAGCCTAATCTAACATAAATCTCATTGTACACTTACTGGCAAAACAACATGCACTTCAAGGTTTGGCAAAGAAAAAGCATTTCAATGAGCACTCTGAGATTTATTACACATTGATCAACAAAGATAGGCCTAAGATGAGAGGTGTGAGTCTCTTGACTTTTATGATTTGCATTAGCAGAGGATACAGTTCACACAGTGCTCTTTTTTTGCTAAGCAAAAACAAGGTAAATCAGATATCTTCACTTGCAAAGTATCTCACTGACATTCTAAAAGCACAAGCATCCAAAGGTAAAATTTATACTTGTTTGGAATGGAGCAAAGAGTTTATTAGTAGAAAACAGGACAACAAATCTTTCTATAGTTTCATATAATCCTTCACCAACATCAACTCACAACCCAAATTTAATTTTTTAGGTTTACAGGGACACTGCATTGCATGCGTATAAAGATTTTCTTATTTAACTGACAGGGTACAAGGGGAAAACCTAAGAAGCAAGCATCCTGAAAGATCTCTGCAGGAGTCAAAAAGGAAAAAGTTAGTGCATGAAAGTGCCCAGCTGTGTTTCCCCATGACATAGTCAACAGTGCCTTACATTAACAGAAGCATGAAAGCAAAACCCTAAGAAAGGTACTTTAAGCCCAGTGACAAACAGGTGCAGTAGAATGACTCCAAGTCCCTGATGCTACATGTCTATGATGGACTCATTGTTAAGGTTACACTTGAAACAGAACATATATATCTATGCTATGCAGCCTTATGGAGTTTATTGTTCTGTTTCCAAGAGGAATATCAGGTGGTATGGTATGCAATGTGCTCCATAAAACGTCTTGTGTGCAGTTCCATTCTCAAATAGCATACCAAATTTGTAAGTTATGTGTCATTGAATATTATCATATATTAAATAAATTTCCATTAAATTTCTACTCAGTAGGACATGAATTCATGACACTAACAGTAATAGTTTATCACAGTGCCAGCATAACCCACCATTTCAGGAATTATGTTGGCTAAAACCTTGAGACACAAGAGTAGTGCAGCAGTAGTAATAGTATCAGTTAACCAGGTCTTTCAAACTTTCAGTTTTCAAAGAGCTCTGGATATAGTCAGTATAGCATGTACCTATTTTATATTTATATCTCTGTTTAAAAGCAGAATCTCAAATGAATCCGATTTTTTCTTAAAGATGGATACAGAAGCCTCAGGCACTCTGTGGTTCGAATCCAGTAAAACCTATGGAGATCTTCCACAACCTAGATGAGTCTTCTGAGGTTCATCTAACACAGAGAAAACCCACTATCTTATTAACTTTAAAAAAACGGAGTATTATGACACAAAATTATTGTGTAAGATAATGAAGATTGCTAATAATTTCTCCCCATATATGCTATTTGAGTAAACTGCTTTGAGTACATAAGGAATCATGAATGACTGAGAAAACAATACAAACATTTTTCATTCTCTGTCTGTGATTTACAAAATAAGCCATCTTCAAAATCTTCAAAAACTCTTTAAAACCTCACTTTGACAGCTCAAAAATGTCTGAAATGACTTGGGCACAAGACATTGACAAGTTGTCTGGCTTGAATCACAGTTTTAAATACTATGATTCAGAGAGCTTTTGCTCAAAGAAAATCAGTAATTTTTCAACCTACTGCCTCAACAGGCTGGGGAAACTATTGAGTGTCTTCTAATATACAGGAAAGTCAGCAAACCTTGGTTGTTTTGGTGAGAAGAAAGGAATATCTTCTCAGTGCCCTCTGACATGACTGAATACTCTTCCAACTAAGTGTGAGTAGAAGATGAGAAGGAGGAGAAGTTTCTCAGACAATGAGCATACAAAAGTCCTCTGGGGCTCTATAACTCCAAGTTCAGATAAACTGGACTCCTTATTATGATTTCTCAGTCTTACATCTAAGAATTTTATGCTCCAGTCAACATGAAACCTGATCATCCAACAGTATGTTCATCCCTCCAAAACCTTACTTTTAGTCCCATTTTCTTGATGGGGATGGAAGCACAGATTTAATAAATAACAGTCCTGTGGCAGAACCAAAATTTGAGCACAGGTTACTCAAGCCATAAACTCCATCTAGTACTAACTAGATCTAAGAAAAAGGCAGACTTCTACCCTCTAAAAATGTTAAAATGTTACACATACCATTATTCCTGATTCTGCATAATTTTGCCTTTAAAAAAATAAAAATTCAAGGAACAAAATGCACAATATTTGCCATGTGTGTGTTAACACCTTTTTCTTACACAGTTGGAGGACATCCAGATCAGGCAAACATCTTAAGACTACCCTTAACAGAAGACACACTTTTGTCTCATTCTAGGATGATGCACAGACATATTCACTGTCCTTTACTGCACAGAAATGTACAGTTCCTGACATCAGCACTGAGGAAACCAACGTGAAGGCATCTGATATAATATCTGTGAAAGTATGACTTGACAAAATGAGTCTGTATGTACAGAGCACCCAAAAAGGGCAAGAAAAAAGGCTATACATAGGATTAGAAACAAAGCAAAAAGCAGGCAAAAGACTCCAAAACTCTGCAGAGAAGGTGACAATACTTTTGCTTCCATAAATAGGGATCTTAATTTTTTCCATCTTAAAATTTAAAAAGTCAAATCCAGTAATATCACGTGTATGAATTTTTAACTCCCTATCTCAAGCCAAAGCTCTCTAAGCCCCATGTAGTCTGAACTCTGACCAATAATAAGGTAGAGCTTGTTAAAAAATACAAAACACACAAATCAACATTAACTCAACCCTGACAATTCCTGTAGTTACAGCACAGCTCTCAGACAAATGAATATTCCAGAAGTAAATACATTACATAATAAAAATGCACATACCAAATGGTGAAAGATGAATTTAGATCTCTTAATAAATTCATTCTTCCCCAATTTATGTCAATGATTTGCATATAATAAAATTGTCCTTGAGCAAATAACTGATAAAGTAATAAACCTGTCAACTGCATAAATTGACTGCTTGCTAAGGCTATCTGGCAGTTGGTTCATACAGAGGCAGATGCTCTGGTATAACACATGAGCTGCGGGAAACATTTGTCTCTTATGTGATAAGAGGAGAAAACAGAGTAAAGATTAGCTTGGATTTTACAGCAAGCTCAATATTCATTACAGAAGGAAGGAAAGCTCTCTAACCAAATCTGGCTATGAAAAATTCCTTTATTTAGGGCACTTTCTATTTCGTCTAAAAAGGTTAAAGTTTGAATTCCAGATATGACAGGAGATTAATAAATGAATATTTGTAACTAAGCATTTAATTTGTACAGAATGCTTCATGTTGGTCACTTTACTTAATGAACAACTAGAAAGTTACAAAGAGCAGAAGAAAAATCTACACAGACAATAGGCTAGATTATAAAAATCAGAATCTAAAATGTTAATCATCGTAGGTCATTAAATACTCACGTTTTCAGCACACTCATTTTATAGATGATTAAACTGACACATTTGCCAAAACTCAAGTTAAAATTCTGTTGCTACAAGGTTTTCAGCAGGCCTTTCCTTCAGCTAGTGGTATATGTACATTAAAAATGTCTTGCTCAGAAAGAACACTTGAAAACAGCACAGTCCTTTTTAGTATTACAAGAGACTTACTTTTTAAGGAAAATAAATGGGAAAAAAGGAAACATAGGTGTCAATTGGAACAGCAAACTACTGTTCCCATCCCTTTCCTTCCTAATCTCCGTGACCACACAGAAGCCTGAAAGACTGTTTGTACAAACACTGCATGAGCATGAGCATTTACTGGCTTAAATTATTCAGAAAAAATGGTATTAATTTGGATATTTAGTTTCCAGTGATGATCTCCCCGAAATATGCTCTCTACAAATCATGTGGAATAAAACTAATTTGAGGGATGATAGCAAAAATGTAGTGTTTCTAGCATTTAATCAAATAAGAAGAGATGTAAAATTGTGTGTATTCCTGCCTTCTTTTCCACTCCCTCTTCTAAAAAACAAAACAAACTGCAAAACCACACACACAAAATCGCACTCCTTGTCTTTAAAATATTGCTGAAATTCAGTCAAAATTCCATAAAACAGATGGATTTCTTGCAGATAAATAGAGAGCACATTAGGAGAATAGCAGACCTTTGCTTTTCAAGCTCCTAGGAAGTGAGACTTTTCAAAGAGTTTGAAGTGATAATTGCCATGCATGATGCCAACTATTTATATGGCTGTGTCCAGTTGGAAAAGCCAATTTTCAGCATGTCTGGTGCTGATGTACTATGAGAAAATATGCCTCACAAGCAGAAAAATCAAAGCTACATGAGAATCTGCTCCTGGTAGAAGTGAGAAGCGGGTGCTTATACATAAGGAGCTGTCAGAGTCAACTGAAAAAATCACCTTATCAGCAACAAAATGACAGAGTCAAAACTGATCCTGTCCCAGGTATATTACAAGCCTTAGATTCTTCTGCTCAAAGCTTAAGGCAGTATTTTTATATATATATATATATATAATAATATCTATATAATATATAAATATATATACCTATGTTTAATAAAAAAGGCAAACACATAACCTAAACCAACAAATTACACTTTTCAAGAAATAATTACTGCAGAAGAAAGCTGCTAGTTGTATGTATTGACCTGATGGTGTATATATATTTCTATATATATCTCAAGATGTATAATATTTTCTATTACCAGTACTGTATAATATTTGTATTATTGAAAGTTAAACCCAAAGCAATCAAATTTGTATGTGTTACTGTAATTTATCACTTCTGGTAACAATGAAGAAAGTGCTTTCATTTCTCCAGAGCTTCTCAACTTTGTTTTACATCACTGCATAGTTGAAACAGCTGTGTTTCAACACAGCCCTGAGAAATAACAAGATTGTTGATACTGTCTCTCTTCTTCTGAATGGGCATTCCACTTTCAAAGCAACTACACTAGAGCTCTTACCTCAAGTGTCAGAAATCAAGTAACCTGGAGGAAGAGACAAATACCAAGCTCCGGCAGACCAGGGCAGACATTAGTATTCCATTCTCACAGAGCATCAGCTCAGACATTACCAGTGAACAGGAAACACAAGCAGAGCCCTGCAGAAGACATTGTCAGCATCTTTATTAAGAAAACATCTTTTTTTTGCATCAGGCTCTGTGATCACCTTCACCCCGCTGGAATAGTGAACTTCTATTCAATATTGTAGGTGATGATTTATTTTTTTTTAATACTTAAAAGCATACAGTACAGATCTCAAAGGTATTTGAGCATCCCTTTTGCAGATCAGTTACATGTATTTGAGGGTCTGGCCTTCATATTCTGCTTATGCTAGTTATACAGACTGGATACCCCATACGAGACTGGTTACTGCTCCTTATTCCATGCCAGACCCAAGAGGCAAATTATAAGTCTGCCTCAATCTGCAACAGCTGTCTGCAGTGCCTCTGGAGTCAGGCAGAAAATAGAGACTGCAGGGTCTATCTCATTTTCCCTGATTAACCCTTCTGTTTCCCACTATCCCCCAAAGAGATCCTTGTGTCTCAAAAGTCAGCATAGCAACTGGAGTTTTGGGGGTTTTTGATTGGTTTTTATTATTATTAATTTTCTTACCCCTGCAGAATATGCTCAGCACATTCTCTCACTGTGATTCCTACTAACCTCAGGCAGAGTTTCAGATTGTGATTTTATTCTCTATGCTGTCAGCGGAAGTAGAGTGACACCTGAAATTCCTAAGATATGTTTGAACAAATTAGCACTGTAGTGGACCATAAATTACATAACAGCAACAAGGATTTAGTCAAACAAAAGGGAACTGGGCCTTTTAAAAAATCTTGCTAATGATACAACTTATCTAATAAAGACAATATACAATATAGCTAGAGATTTGGGGCATTTTCTAAACAGAATGACAGTCTGTTTTCTCATCCTCATTTAGTACAAATAAGTAAAAATTTTATTCAAATTTTGGAATTATGTGGGTATGGGAAAAATTAGATCACAATCTATTCCTGAGGTGTTCAAAACCCAACACTGAAAATCCTCCTTATGTTATTAAGTAGCTCCTGTGTGAGTGAGTCTATATTTGTGAGTGATTCCCTTAGTGTTGCAATCGCTGCAGGTGAGCAGCTCATACCTGGACTGGCTATTAGAGCGTGTATGTGAGGAGAGACTCAAAAGTAGGTATGAGGAAAATCAGATGGAATCGGTGGGAATGGGGAATGCTTAAGAGCTGCACCATTGTGCCTCGGCTATATTCAACTTTATAATAAATTACTTAGAAGAAAAAAATTAATGACTTAGACTGAGTTCCTGTTTAATAGAAATGTCGTGCTTTTAGAGATCTGTTGTGATCTCTAAGCTGACAAAATTCCCTCTACCCTCTGGTACTGAGAAATGTCTCTACCTCAACACTTATGAGTTCCACATATGTTTGTGGCTGTGATAGCACAAATGATTAATTATAAGTGCTAACAGTTCATATTCATCTGTCTGAAAAAAAGCAACAAAGGAAACACATGGCCATTGTAAGTCTCCTTCCGCAAATCACCTTATTTAAGTGTTGTCATTCCACGCTTGACAGTAAGTCAAAATTCAGTATCAGACTATGAAATAGGAGCTGTTTCAGAAAATGAAAAGAATTCTGAATCAGCTTTTGCTCAGAACCTTTGCATGTTCACACTTATTATTCTCTCATCTGACATACAATAGGCAGCTACACCCATTAAAATCTAAATCCTTGTGTGTCATATCTCCCTGGGCTACTGGAACACACTGGAACAGGGTGAAACGCCTGGGGAAGCACTCTCCAGTTGTCTTCCACCTCCCTGATATTTGGGAGGAGACTCTCTTCCTGTGGGTTTTAACATTCTGGAGCTCTCTATTGTGAAAGTAAAAGCTTATAGATAAGTAATTACAGTATCTAGAACTAAAACTCCTTTTCCTTCACAGGAGATTTTAGGCTAAAGCAACTATTTACTTAATCTTCAATGAACTCCAGAAGAGCTGCTCTTCACAGGTTATTCTATGAGTTTGGAGCTCTTTAAATCCCTGGACTAGCAGATGACAATGTTTCCTGACTGCATTGGAACTACTTGTAAAAGTCAGGTTAAGTGAAATGTTCATGGCAGATGCCAATCCTGACAGCATTTTGAAATATCAGGAGAGACAAAAGGATAACACAATTATCATGTTTTATACACTCAGTAACATTAGGTGACCTTCTGTTAGAAGTAATTCAAATTCTTGGTAGTGAAATGCTCACAGGACCTATTGAATTAAAATCATAAAACATGAGTCACTCAGACTTTTAGCAATTATGGTTTCTTTCTCTAAATGTATGAATTAAAATTCCAGCTTCATGGTGCTCAGTGGAAATTTTGCACTACCGAGGTCTAGTTTATACACTCTTAAAAGGAAATGAAAGACAGAATGAATTCTTCCTTCCTGTCCACTGCCCCTGAACTACAGCTGCTGCATTTGAGGAAGAAGAGAAGGAAAGGCGTATGGCATACAAACTGCCTAAATGCAGCTCCTTAGAAGGCAAACATTACTGGATTGGACCAATCAAAAGGTTTCAGTATCACAAGGTTTGTAACCCCAAAGTGAGAACAAGAATACACATTGCTAAACACTCCCTGATCTCCTACCGTCTCTTTCATGTGCTTAGGAACACTGTACTCTAACCTCTGGCATTTTAGCAATGCTTCTCCACAGGACCTTTCAAGAAATAAGCAGAAGTCACATGCACTACCACTGAGATAATAGCACTTGATTTACTCCCATGTTTCAATTGTTCTCTGAATCATAGGTATCACTCATCATATCAAGCAGGTCTCAGAAACCAGTACAGCTTAATCAGACAGTCTAAATGGTACTTCAGTTTTGTGTTATGCTGTCCTATGGATGCCCTGGCCCTGAAAAAGCCCCTATTTGGCACCATACACAGGCCCCCTGGGCTAGATCTTTCCTTCAAGAGCCCTGATGGCCCAGGTAGCCTTGGCCTTGGTAGGAGGTCTGAGCTGTCTGAGTATTCTAGCAGCAGGTGGTTTAATGCTTTCAGAAAGATTTACCATATAAAAGTGGAGAGAAAAAAGAAACCTCACCCAGAACAATGACAACAAATAACCCCTCAACCCATCCATGATCAGAAAAATCCTCAAACTTCAAACTTTTTTGTGCTTGGTAGACAACTGCTGGCACAGGCCAGTCTCTGCTCTGTTGCTGCCTTCCCTAAGACCCCCTCTGCCAGCCACTGTGATTTACAGGTCAGAGGGCTGGGATGTTCTCTCTGACCTGATACTGCTGCTGGTGTGCTGTGATGGAAACACACAGTAAGTTGGTAAGATTTTATGGCTGAACAGTGACAAATAAAGCACATGGAAGAGCTCCTCAGCTGGGGGAAAAAACAAAACTCCAGTGTTTTACACAATTCCAATCTCACTCTAGCACAATAATGGCCTTTAATCAGTTTTTCAAAACAGATGGCTTAATGTAAAACTAGGGTCCATCAAGAGAAAAGAGCTGCTCTGGAAACAATGACCAATTTTCCTAATCAATATTCTAGATTTTCTATCAGCTCTCAAAAAGAATCAGTATTACATTTCTCTGTTCTTTATAACCCCTCAAGTAACCTGAGATATAATTCCCCAAAATGTTAGAATTAAGTAGCAACAGAGTTGTGCCTACAGACTGTAGTCCAGCATCCCTCAGATTTACAATATGTATTTTTAATGATTTTGGTAATCACTGTTTTATTGCTTATTCTAATATCTATACATATACATAATCATGGCAGTGGTAAATAACAGTAAAAACAGTATTACATTAATACATGTCCTCATCCCCTGTTTTTAAGGATGATTGAATTAATGGTTGGAGGAAGTTTCTGTAAAGGAAATAGGAAATATGAGGAATAAATTCTGCCATAACCTCTTTGACTCTAAATTTAATACACAGATGTAAACACACCTGGTTTCTGCTGGGAATGAAATCATGACCATCCCACAAAGAGGCACAGGGCCAGGTTCAATAAAGGTCTGCACTGCCTACAATTCAGGCATTGCAAAGTCTGTACTTAAGGAAGTTGGTCCCCAAGTGAAATCCAAAACCATAAAAGACTTCTAGGCCGTTTACACATTTAGTAAAGTACCTAAATCTCCCCACACTGGTGCTAGCTAGAACTATCCAGTATGAAATGCTGAGCACAGACATACCTCTGGATTCTAGACGATGATATCAGGATTATTTCCCATTTTTCCCCAAGAACTGTCAAATGCTCCTTGCCCTCCTGGCAGGGCTTGTCAGTAAGGACTTGCTGCTTTCACTTGAGTATGTTAAACTCAAAGACATCCCTGCTGGTTGTTCCCCTTTTAAATATTGCATTGCTTGTTGCATGGTGACCTAGATTCAACAAGATAGAAGCAGAATTGTTTTGGATGCCAAAAGTGCCTTAAAAGAATGCCCTACTTGGACCCAAATAGCTTTTAACTCTACATCAGGACTCTCCCATGAGAGAAAACAGTGTGAATTTAAATGTCTCCAGCCTGAGGGCAACAGTGAACTGTACTGCTCAGCTTCCTGGGCAACCCATTTTAGCTACTACCAGATGATACTTAAAAGAAAGCTACTGCTTTCTCTTCCACTTAAAGAAGATATAACTGCTTTGGGTGAGACATGTTTCTTTTAGTGGCTCCGTTGAACTCAGAACCTCTTGTTAAATCAGATCTTTCACTACAAAGAAGATGGGGTTAAGCAGAAGATAGATATTTGGTCTGAGGTAGTTTTGGGCATATGAACACGGGTAGTTGCTCATTTTCATATCAAATGAGGCACATGGGAAAGGAGGCACAGGGGAAAGCTGTCCACTGTATAGTGATGCTTTGGCCTCCAGTTTTAGTCATGAACACCCGAAGCCTGAATAAAATCTATGGTTTAAAAACTGTGGAAGAGAGTGGAGTGAGGTGTAGTATTAGTACATTGGTTTTACCATGTTAATAAAAACTAATATTCAAACAAAATTTCCTCCTCTGCAGCTGTTTGTAGGCTGTGTCTATTGTCCGTATTTTGGTCAGGAGCCTATCCCTTATAACTGTGTCTCTTCATCTCTTTGAATGCTTTGATAAGAGATTTTATTGTTTGTGAAAAAAATTAGCTGCCATTCTACCAGATCAGCTGCTTTATTTTATGTTCATCACCAATCATTATTTAACAGCATGTGTGCTTTTAATATGTACAAATGTGAGACCCTTTACATTTTAAAGATTAGGGGTAGACCTATGCAAACAAAAAAAACCACCCACACTATGTCTACCTACTAGTCAGTCAATAACCATGATAGAACACTGTCTGCTAAGAACACAGAGTAGATGCAGGACCAACATTATTGATCTGATGCATTTTATTGTAGGATTGGGGCTGAAAATATGCTCAGACTTCTGATGACCTGATATGATTATATTATTTGTTGTTGTTTATTAGTTGTTTCACTGAAATTCCTGGTTTTCAAAACTGAATTGGAAATAATGTTAACAATGGGTCCCTTAGAAACATTTTATTGATGGCACCAGAAAGAGTATGAAATATGAAACCATGAACAAAAAAAATGCCAATCATGTATTCAAAAATTATTTAGGATTTTGATCTCTTTATTTCAAGAAGTTGAATACTAAGCACCTTGATAACAACAGCCTTCTCAGGTATCAAGTCATATAGCATAAACCAGTATACTACCTTTTAGCAATGTATGTTTTCATCCATTTTTCCATTACAATTACTTTGATTCTGCTCTTCCAGATCTACTGAGATCTTGCAATATGATTGGAATATTTGATTTTAAAAAAATATCCTCAAGCAGCTATAAAATTTACAGTTCTTAATGTTTTATCAGAAATAGTACATGATTTTTGGTATCTTGCAAAGTAATACCACCAACAATGTCAATATAAGCTTTTACAAAATACACAGAAACACCAAGAGCTTATGGTTAATAATAAAAAATCTTAAAGAAAGTCAAAGAGAAGTGTCAGGTATAGCAGAACTGCCTTGAATAGATAGAACAGATGTAGGTACTATCTGCAGGTTTAAAACCAGCTACTCACGACTACGTTATATAGAGAGAACTTTAGTGAATTATACACCTCAAATTCAGTATTGTAAATGTTTTCATTCCAATTGTTTCAATTATATCTCGTTATGGCCCGTGACCAAGGCCATCTTTTTATTAGGAACCTGAGAGAGAGATGAAAATACTTGTTCTAATGGTCAGCTTTGCCAGTCTTTAAAATACTGCATTTAGTGAAACAGCCTAGAAGATGTTGCATGCTCATGGATTTCAAAAAGGGTGAAAAGCCTCTTGCAATCTCTCCAGCCTCTCATCAGTCTGCATTTCCTCATCTTTGCTAAGGGTAATAATGTCTAACAGTCTGTGGGGCAGAGCTCAGACAGAATGGTTGGCTGTTAAAAGTTTTATTGACCAGCTGAGCAACTTCAATATGGACATCAGTAAGACAGTGTCTAAGGAATCCCTATAGTGAAAGATGTAGCCAAGTCACTTTTAGGGATATTCACGAGGGTACTTTGGGCATAGGCATATCTATATTATGAACTCCATGGTGTCTGATAAAAGGACATAGCGCTTAATTTGCAATGGAATATGTCCTGTGTTTTAAAACTCAGCAGTCTATGGTTGCCATAGTTACTAAACATACCATAAACATTGTTTGTTATTTGCAATATGTCACCCTTTAAGAGAAACGGAGCAATATATGTAGCATAGCTACACAGAAGACCTACGCAATGTTTGCAGTTGGAATCGATAATTAGCGTTGGCAACTTGTGCTGCCAACTTGCCTTTCCAGATGAGAGGATGGTGTTTCGTGCTGTGGAAGCAGCGCTCAAGCACTTAAGGGGGAAAGAGACAAGCAGGCCCATATGTGACAAATGATACCATGACATCAAGTAAATAGGGAGTGTTCAAAAAAAATGTCAAAAACAAAGCAGTTTGTTTGTGAGATTATCAAATTGGTACAAAGCACTCTAATGTTCCCTGTTCTTACTGAAATACTGGATATCTCTGTATTCCTGCACATTAGTTGGTACTCAGCCTACAAAATGAAAATGACTTGGCATCCTGATTGAACAGATGAGTAATTCTATTCTCCACTCTTAAAGAATTCAACTGAAGGCTGTTATATCAGTGTGGTAAACGTGAAAGACACATTCACAACTGAGGACTGCACACAGATTGCAGCCAGCATTCTAAGCTTACAGCCATCATAATGTGAATGCTTCATTTTATAGTACCTAGAAATGGATTTGTCATGGTTCTTTCCCATTCTTTCACAACACTAATTCACGTGTCTCTCCACTAGTCAAAGTCTACATAATTCTTGACTAGTCCTAGCACTGTATATTTTTCCATGTTGATGATCATGCAAACTGAGGTGGTCAGCCTTTGAAATGATTTTGCTTGATAATACAAGCCACAATTGCACTAAGTCTTTTAAGTTGTTGGAAACCAGAGGAATTCACTGAGCTGGCAGATAGGAGGAAGACAAAATGTCTGTTCCTTTGCAAGCAAGAGTTGAAATCAGTGCATCAATAGATTAAAAACTCGAACTTTAGTCAAACTTCCTGTGCAATACTACGACCTGTTCCTATTCACTTCTTTACTGATACAATGGATAAGACATACGTTTACTCCTTACTTATTTTCATAAGGCGTGCTGTGATTACAAGGAGCAATAATTTTCAACTAAAACAGGGTAGATTCGGACTAGATATAAAGAAATTGTTTACAATGAGGATGATAAAACACAGGTTGCCCAGAGAGATAGTAGATGCCCCATCCTGGAAACATTCAAGGTCAGGTTGGATGGGACTCTGAGCAACTTGATCTAGCAGAGAATGTCCCTGCTTTTTGCAGGGGGAATAGGGTAGATGACATTTAAAAGTCTCTTCCAACCAAAACCATTCTATGATTCTGGACATTTTTTGGAAGTATATTTTAATTGAAAGAGAACTTATAACTACTCAGATATACTGTTCACCTTTGGCCTTGTGGAAGCATGTGAAAAAAGCACTTTGGGCAATGCTGCCATATTTCAGCCTCTCCCAGCAAAGACAGTCTGCACCAGGGTCACAAGCCAACGCGCCCACAGCACCACTCTGATGGGAAGGCTGCTTTTCAGTACAACTCCCACCTGTCTCTGAAGAGCATGATACCCAGGTGAAATGTAGCCAGAGAATGAACTCCTCCTTGGATTCTTGAAATAATTAAAAAAGTAGAACAAACCTGTGCAACCTCTGAATTCAAACGAAATAGATTCGCCTTCAGCACTGAAGACTCTAGTAAAGATGATGTTATTGTGATGCATTTGTGCTATGATTCCACAAAAAATGTATGGAGTATAAATATTGTCAAGTCTCATTTTCCACTCTGTTAATGCTGATGCCTTCATGCTGCAGGAAAGACAATGACTTTTCTCACTGGGCCCTTTGATAGACGTTACCTCCTTCCATGTTCTGCCTGATTACTTCAGCTGAGCATGTGACAGGCTTAAGCTATACTTACATATCATATCCAAAACAAGTTGCAAATATCCCTGCTCCTTCTACAGCCCAACCTTGAATAAATATATGCATTATGTGAAGGGCTTTGCAACATTATCTAGAACAACTTGTTTCTTTAACATACTTTCTAATCACTGTTAAAACTGTGTTCTCCCCATAAGAACAGCTTTGTCTAACCCTTCTCAAGTAGAGGCAGAAACATACATAGACCTGACATCTCCTCAGAACTCAACCTGTAACAGAAGAAAATACAGAGAAGCAAGGCTTATACTGACAGGATGCATCTAGGCCAGTATTTCCTGTCAAAGGTCAGTCATTTGGTGCATCAATGCCAGCGCTTCCTATGTGGCATCAGACCCATCCATTAAGACCAGAAAACAGGAATTTTTCTCTTCTGGGGGAGCTTACTGCTGAAATTCTTTTGATGGGAGAAAACCAGACAAAAACCTCTGTTTTTTTCTTTCCAAAATTCTTTTTAGGTAGAACTTTCTAAATGTATGAATGGGGGCTATACTGAATTGTTCTGTCCTAACACACAGTGAAAAACAGAATTTAGTGAATCACTTTCAAAAGCACATCTTGTGTTCCATTTTTACTCACGCATTTCTCTGTTTTTGTTTGCTTCATACCTTCCTGTGGCTAGAATCATTTCTTTGAGCTAAGGAGAGTCCCTTATAACCTAAGGATTGTGTATGTACAACAGGGCTTCTGATGGAGCTGTCTTGATACTACTGCTACACAAAGACACCAAAACGAGCACAGCGTATTTGTAAAGGTCATTACTGTCACTCCAATGCTGATCTGGGCATTTCTCATTTCAGAGGGTGGATTTTGACTGTATGGCAAACAAAATACAGAAAAAGAGAGAAATCCCTAAGAAGGTCTGACACATTTCAAACGGAAAAAACCCCACCTTTTTTCTAGATAGCAGTGAACTCTTCTATTTCTACCTAATTTTTACATCATTAATTTTACTAGACCAATTAAACACAGACAATAAAACATTCAACAAATTCTTTTACTATGCCAAATTAGTATTTGACCAGCCCTACTCATAAGTAAATACTTTTCTTTTAAACAGGGAAAAAACCCCAGAGCAATGATACATAACTTGTAATTGCAAGGTAACTGTTGTATCTGTTATTTTTGACTATGTATTCTTATTAAGTACAGACTAGACCAATTCAATCCTGGCACAGATGAAGTTAAATAATTATTTGTGTTAAAGATTAGAGTTTCAAAGCTGAAATCCAGAGTTGTCAACACATGCTTCAGTTCCCTGGCATTTGAAATATATTATTGGCTTTGAATATTTCGAGCGCCATGTTTCAAAGAAACGCAAACGTAGCATCTCATAAAGAGTCACTATATTACTATGGAACAGAAAAAGGATATTGACTGGTGTCTAGGCCAAACTGCAATATGGATGCTATCTGCTCTTCTTGTAAAAATATCCCAGAGATTTCATGTGGAAAATCTTACTTTCCAAGTTAAATTGCTAGGGATAGATCATGCCTGAAGCAGTTTTCTGACATGTCTACCTTCAGACAGATTTCAATTATGAAATAAAGATCACTTGGGTCCAGATTATCTTCCATAAACTTTGGAACTCAAAAGGAACTTTTCGATTAGGTATGAGAAATTAAAGAGCAACCAGTGCAACCTCTGAAGTGCAACATATTTCTTTTGGTTTTTATTTTTGTTTTGTTTTGTTTTGTTTTTTTCACTGTATTTGAAGTGCAAATAACCAAAATTAATAATGATAATAATCAAAACTGGTAGCAACCAGCAATACAATTTTGATAAAAGTTCCAATCAAGAGTTTGGTCAAGTGCAATGCTTTCAAGATAATCATGCACATTTTTGAAATTATTACTTTTTTCCTTTTTTTTTTTAAAAAAAAAAAAAATTATTTGACTACTGAGACTAAAAGATGTCAAAATCTGTCTTCATTCCTGACAGTGCTGGACTAATTTAACTCTAGATGGACTTTCACTAATTTAAACCAGTGCCTGACAAGTTTCTTTGCATGCAACATGAAAGGAAGGTGGTTGAAGTGGGAATAGAGTCAATTTCGGTCATTGGTTCCTGAGGAGAGGGAATAATAGAAACTGAAAGATCAATTAAATTATTTCTTGAATGAGTGTTTAAAAATATTTCACCTCTAGAGAAGAGCAGCTTCAAAAATTGGAGTGGGATATAGTGCTTTCTATTGCTTGATTATTGGTTAGAATCCCAAGCAGGTCAATAGTGAATTCAAGTCACCTCTATTTAGCACTGTAATACACATGAAATGAGTAGGTAATCTGAGCAGCTTCTGGAAGACATATCCATTTCAAAAATGCACAAGGCTTAATGAATAAATTGGCATCCTTCTGGTAACAGGACTGAGTAATTGTGGAAACTGAACAGCTACTGTATAAATGGCCTAGCTCCATCAGAGTGCATTAAATCACAATATGAGAATAATACAATTTAGATTTTCAAACTTTATTCTCTAATTCTGCCATTATGGCACCTTTTCAAAAAAACCTTTAGGGTGCAAATCTCCAAAGAAATTATAAAGGCATCAAAACCTCTAGAAGATCCAATATATGGGCTTTTATTTTGTATGTTTGATGGAACATAGACAATATCTCACTTCCTTAATACATTTTCAGTTACTTGTCTCATAAACTAGAATGCTTCAAAGGCAAGAACTCCTCATAGAGGGTCTGTTTATCTGCCACAAGTTGCACGTGTCGGTGCATTACAATGAAGAAACAAAGCTCTTTCTCATGCCAGAATCCAACATCAGTCATTTGAAATAGGGTTATGTCCCCTGGCATTTATTAATTACATTGAAATTACCCTCGACTATTTGAGCACACTGCAATGGCTGTTTCTTATGACACTCAGATAATTGAAGCTGCACTGTCTTTTAGATTGGAAAGATTGGATTTTATTTTTTTTAACTACTTAAAAACTTTTTCTCTCTTGTGAAAAAGTTACCTTAGGACATATTATATGGTTTCAGGACAGAATTCATCTAAGAATTTGATAAATATGCTGACAGGAAAAGAACAGTGAAATTAGGGAAAGCTGGGCAAAAGCTAGGAAAAATCCTTAGGAAAACTGTCTTCTCTAGAATGTTAGTGCAGCGCTACAAAAAGTTGCCAGGTTAGCTGAGGAATCTCTATCCTTGGAAGCCTTCCAGACTCAAGTAGGCTAAGTTATAACTGACCTCTTCTAGTGCTGGAGACTGTCTCATTTTCAGGAGGAGTCTCGACCACATGACCTTTTCAATGGTCTCTTCTACTGCTATGATTGTTTTGATTGGATTGGCACAGAGGTTCCAATTCAAGGAATCACCTAAGAGCCAGCAAGAGGACATGAACATTAACCAGATGGACTAAAAGTCTTGCTTAAGGTGTTCTCATGAAATAGGGCCCCTGTACCCAGACAGTAATGGCTTTGCTACCACCTGTGAATAAAAAAAAATAAAAAAAAATTAAAAAAAAACCACAAAACAAACCAGAAGCATGACAGTGGGAGGCAAAATATTGAAATAGAAGGTCACAATCTGAAAAGTAGATTGAAAAGAGTATTAAAGGTTGTGATGATCAGAGCAAAGCACCAATTAATTAGGCTGAGGAGTGAAGATGGACAGATGATGGACACAAGACGGGCAATCATCCCTGTACACCCCAAGTAAACTACAAATATTAGGAGGAGAGCGAGTCATAAGTGCGCATCATGGGATATAAAAGTAAACTCCACCAAAAACAGTTATCCTCACTAGAGGCAAAAGGAAATTCTAGAAAAGTTCATACAGTTATGAACTTGAACGTAAAGTTATGCTTGAACTACAACTGTGGACAGCAGCAGAGGCAAGTTCATAGAGGAGAATTTTTTCCACTACTATGACTACATTGGTAGCAGTGTCCTACCTTAGTAGTTTAAGATTAATTCAGATGTTTGCACAAAGCTACTGTAAAAACAAACAAACATAAACCAACAAAATGCCTCCTAATTAACAGAAAAAAACAACAAAGCCTCAGAGAGTTGTAAACGGTAAGTGAACTGAAGATGCCATTTACTTCGTCTGCACATTAAATAAAGCACAAAAGGACAAAAGAAAAGAAAAAAAAAAGAAAAGAGTGCTGCTTCATTTATGATTAAAATAGTCCAATCTTCTATTTCTATCAGAAAGGCTCTAAGGAGAAAATTCTGGTCTGCCACTTTTCTATCCATGGGAGGCTGCCTCCCTTTTGGGAGACAACTTCAGGTGTAAAAGTTTTAGGTCTTTTTTCATTCTCTATTACCCTCAGCTGTAGAAGTAATACCCAATTTTTGCCTTTCAGGAGCTTTGCTACTAGATTGTTTAGAAGGTTTGTACTTGCTTTTCCTGAGTAAAGCCATTTTTGGCAACACTCCACCACTAGATTTCAGCCTCCATATGCTGTTGCCCTTTCATTGCAGGGAAAGAGACTTAACTCCAATTTCTGTGTACCAAGTCCAGATTTACAGCTACACATTTGTAGCTAGGAAGCAAAGCATTGATTCTCTCTCAAAGCTTCTGTGCAGTCCATGCTGGAATCTGTGCAGTGCATTGTTTCCAAGTTCTCGTCTTTACGTGCCAGTCATAAAGCAACTTTATTCAATTTTTGAGGATGATATACAGAGAATAAAGAACAGAAATTCTCTTGGGATAAAGAGTCATAAAATGACTGCTGTTCTCAGGCTTACAAAGAAGACTTGAGCCAGGTGGCTTAAAATATATACATTTTAGTCAGTAGAAAACTGTTCAGTATATACCATTAAGAGTTATCAAGTTACCAGGTGTGGCTCCATGAGCATAGACAATGGCATTCTTTTGTTGGACTCTTGTCTCAGTAATCCTCCCATGCTGCTTAGATGCAAGCTCATTGGTTTTTGTTCCTCTATTCTACAGGCATAATGCTGCACGTTTGAAAAAAGAAGACAGAAAATCTGCTAAAATAATTCCTGGTCCACTGAAACTACCCAAGGATCATTTTTGGAGGGAAAAATATAGACATTCTAAGTCCCAAGACTGCTTTGACCCTTGCCGGATTGAAAGCAACATCTGTTTTCCAGGTTTCCAGCTGTGCTTAGCTAGCCAAAAGTAGCCAATTGCAGACATGTGTGACATTTCCTCATCACATTATGTTGACATCACTGACATGCACCTTATTAGAACAATGAACAGCAAAACTTCTCAACACCTTTTAAGTCTCAAGCAGCTACATCCCAGGAAATTCAAATATTTTTCAACGGTTTCTTTCTTTTTGTCCCACTCCCTTTGAGGATGTTCTGAGCTCCTAAAATGCACTCCTTCACTACTCCCTGTTTGGGAACTGTAGATACAGAGACTGACATTCAATAAAGCTAGCATAAATTAACCCATACACATCATGAGAACAAAGGAAGCCTCATATGAATGAGCTTACTGGCAACAATGCAAAATCAATCCACTGCAATTAGATATTGTTTTATTTTTCCTTCGTAAACAGAGATGATATCCAGTACAACAGGAAGTCAGGAGTACACAAGATGGAATGTTCATTCTGTAGTTGCAGAGAAACTACACACACACACACACACACACAAGGAGTTCAGGATTTCAAACCTGCCCTTCTGTCAAATTTGAAATTAGATCAGGAAAATAAAGATTGAAATATCAATGCAATAGTTTTGAGGTCCCTAATCAAAAGGAATTTTAAGATCAATACACTACTTTGTTTAACAGGCTGCTGAAACAGAGGTGTCTGAATAGAACAAATGTGTAAACAACCACCTTTTCAGAAGCAGCAATTTGAGAGCCCCATCTGGGACACGAGATACTATAAGGCAAGTCACAGAATGTGCAGTGACAACAACTTAATTCAATAGTGAAAGAAAAATAAATGTATGAATACTTTAAAATTGATGACAGATGAGATCCAATTCACCTTACTCTGTCTCTCCACAGCTGCAGCTCTTTAGAAGGTAGGAGGAGGCAGCAGCATAGATCCTCAGATATTAAATAATAATGGTGCAGGTATTGCTCCTCCTGGATACTCAGATCCATAACCAAGAATACAATTCTGATTTAGCTTATTCAGGAGTCAGTAGGATCACTTCAGTTTATGTTGCCTGAAATTCATTGTCAGACACAAAGATCAATTTTGTTCTGCACCAGGAATTGTTCTGCTCTTATTGTGATTTCTGCCCCTATTTACCCTCTATTTGTGGTGGTAAATCTGGTGGCCATTTTTGGAATTTTAGTTCTATCTGCCTCAACAATCTGGCTCCCCTGGTAACATTATCCTGAGCAGCCAATTCCTTACAGTATATGCAAACTGAAAGACACAACAGTTACCTTTATGACTAACTTTCACCCAAGGCCAGACCAAGAAAGGATCTATGTGCTCTGTGCCTGGAATTTCATACTTCCGTGGTAAACACATTGGCAGAATTTAAAGACTTTCTTTTTCCTTTGCAGTTCAACTAAGGAGAAAATTGCCAATACAGGCAACTGATGTCTGCTTATTCGGACCACATGTAATTCACTTTGTTTAATTGTAGCGAGTGATATGGATACTTTTTCAAACCTTCATTGGTACTCGCACCTAGAAAAATACGTAGAATAGGACTAGATAAAAATCATTCTTGTAACTATATTATATTTAGGTCTAGTTGAGTCAGTCAAAGACAAACAGGCATTTAAGAATCAGACAAAGAAAGTCTTAGGCAGAGTAAAGTTTCTTCTTAAAGTTTGAGACTGGAATTAAATCAGTGTTCTAAGCACCATTGACATGTATGACATCATTAGATTTTTTTAATTACTGTAGTAATTAATGCAAAAATAGATTCAATTTTCTTGTAATTCTCAAAACTAAACATATTCAGGTATGTAGCATTTCTAAATTTTGGATATCTATAGAGTTCAAGCTACAGGAAATATGCCAGGTTTCAAAAACATTAAAAAAACCAAAACACAACCCCCCACCCAAATCTGTCCTTGCTTGTATTACATACATCACCTTTGATTACTGAACTTAAAAGAATGTTTTAAACTGACCTTCCATTTGACCAATAATTCTGCTTGTTTACTTTTTCCCATTTACTTCAGAAGAGAAAATAAACTAGCCATTTATACATTTGTTTAGACTTTCAAATGAGTTTCATTTTCTGGGTCTAATAGTGTTTGAGTTATATGCACCATATGGGAATGCTTGTTTAAAAATTCATTTCAATTGGAAATTTTATATTCTGAAAGCTGCATATCGAAATCTGTGTAACACTTCAATTAAACAAAACTACAAGTCTAGCCTGATACTGACCATTTAAATTCCACTTTCTAAACTTTGTCTTATTGTTTACAAGGCATGATGTAGTTAATGAACAGAATAACTAGCTCAATTTATCTTCATTACTGAGCACATCAGCAGTGGACCAAATGGAGGTCACCCTTTGAATTGGACGGGGTGGAAACTTTGTATGCTCATCAGCATTCAGAATACACTGAACTATTCATAAGTTGGGCTGGTTCGTATCATAAAACTTTCTTTCTTTGCAACAAAGTACAAAAATTAAAAAAACAAAACCAACAAAAACCCAAACAGCCTGGGGAATAAAGACACAGGATATGAGTAAGGGTATTTGTGACCCAGTTAGGGACTCCTTAATTGACCCCTAGGACAAATCATTAATGTCCTTTAATTATTTATTTATTGTATGTGATTAACAACGGTGTGCATGTGTTCAAATATTTTACTGAGGTATACTGCAGTTAGAGATGAGAGTTACATTTGATTCTGAAACTGAAGTTTGTTTCATAACATTCTTTCTGATAATACAATAATGCACAGGGACTTCAGGCTCAAAATAGTGCCACTTGCAGGTAGACATCATGTTGCTTCAAAATAATAATAAGAAAAAAGTTCATACCCTGTGTCAAGGAGCAGTAAATGAGCACTGCTGATAGAGAAGGTAATGAACAATCCAAGGGAATGATAGTAATTGCAACAGGCAGTGATCTTAACATGTTAGCCCTCTAACCATTGCCAAGTTATTTATGAGCATCAATTTATTTACAGGCAGCTCTGGAAGAGGCAGCCTAAGATATAGCTGTAAGTTTTGAAAACAGTACATGGGTGATAAAGCCTAATAGAATGCAGGCAGCAGAAGATCTCATCAGAATCTGAAATATGACCAAACCTTACTCATATTTAGTATAAAATAGTAAGATTATGGATTGGGCAGGATATTCAACAACACCAAGATTTGAAGTAGAAGAAATACTTTAGGATCTTTTTCACAAGTATTCCCTCAAGGTTTTCCCAGTAGTATATTCTCTGGAGGCCCATTATTTCTATTGCAATTGCTAAAAAAACAAAGCAAACTTGAAGTAAACTTCACAAACCTAGGTGTAAACAGAAAGCACATGTCAAAGTTGTCATCTGTGGTCTCTGTAGATAACTTCAGTGTCACATCCATGCATCTCATATAGAATAGTCGCTATACAGCTCACACACAGCAAACTGAATCTCCAGGTTTAAAAGCATAAGTTATTGTTTGCTGCCTTTGACTGTAAAAAGCCCTTATATTCTTGTGAATGTGCACAGAAAATATCTTCCAGGACACATTGATCAGACTTCATCTTTTGAGTAGGAAACAGAAACAGCACCATATTGTTCCTCTGAACAATAATTATTCCCTAAACTGTTCAAATTATGACTATAAAGTATTCAAATAAAACTGTGTTCAGTCAGTCTAAGGAATTTAAGAGATTCTTGAAATACTTACAATCTGAACATAGTTCATGTTAAAAGAACAAGGCTGAAGATCATTGGGCTATGTGCTGAGTAGTAACACAGATGAAGGCTTGCATCTATTTTGTGAGGTGAGAAACAAATACCATTTACCAGTGAAAGCTTGGCAGTATTTGTTGGATTAACCAATCTTTCCCTCAAAATGCATCATATTTTCTGCCTTCCATCAAACATTTTTCTGTTATTCTGACATCTTTTGCACACTGGGTCATAGAACAGGTATTTTTGCAGACTGAACATCAATTTCAGTTCTTAATGCATTATCTGAACAAATGACTTGCAACTAAGAGCTGAAAGTGCTCAAAACAGGTGTCAAAGTCAGAGTGGAAATGCCATAACACATTTGAACAAATCAAAGGACTGTGTGATCTAATTACACTAATCCAAACACTGAAAATTTATTAAAACAGCTTAACAAGTGAATATATTTTTCAGACAGCTAAACAAGTGTGCCATCTAAAAATAAATCCAAAGGGTAGAATTTATTAGAGAAATGCTCACCAGAGACAGGTCTTTCCATAAAGTCCTTTTAAAAATCCTAGCCTGAGCACACAATTTTCATCACTTTCATACCACAGTTCATTTGCCCAAATGCAAAGTCAATGAAGTTATACAGTTTTAAAACTGCAAGAACAGAAATGATCCCACAATAGGCCATTAACTGTGACATTTTGCCTGAAAATTTAAACCAGGAAACATTTCCCCAAAACAGTACGTTGGCACTGCACAGTTAAAGCTTTGACACTTGCCCGAGAGACGAACCCTTTGGTTTCAAATTTCCCCATTTCAAATATGCTTAAAGGGAATTCTGTCTTCCACTAATCTATTCAGTACAAATTGTGTAGGAATTTGGAGAGTCTACAGCCATCTGGAGACAAGAGGGTTCTCTCAATTACTGAGCCACCAATTCTCTCCAATTATTGAGCCATCACACTTAAGAATGACACCTTCAGTTCTTAATCATGTCTTTCGTGATACATGCCTGTGTGAATCCCAATATCTGAAACGTCCAACTCGAAGGAGCTAGAAAGAACAGTGTCTAGAAACCCACACTCTTTGGTACTCTACAAAATAAAGCAAAACTTGTTCACCAAAGCCAGATGGTTCTTTACCAAAAGTATTTGTCAACGTACAAGACTTTAACACCTTTTTGTCATATGAAACAATTGTTCAAGATGTACTGTTATGATTTATTTGTTCATGATAAGCAAGGAATAACAACTTCCTGTGAAAAGGCGAAGCCACAGTCCATATTCACATAACTTTTAGTCAGAACTGGTTCCCTAAAGACATAGGTTTCAAAGAGGAAAGATATTTTCTGAAATGAGCCTACCCACAGGGAGGAAAAGAGGAAAAAAGTCTAGAAATAAATGTGCAAAAACCAAGCCCTTTTTAGTTTTTGAGTACAAATTCTTCTCAAACAAAAATATCAGAGTCACTGCTACCTCCCCAAAACACAGTATCTGGCAGGTTACACCTGTGCATTTATACACATGCTGACTGCTCACTTTTTGAAGGTGCACACTCCAAGAATTAGATAACTGCTCCAAGAAAACAGCGAGCTGCTCTCATATAGTTTACTCCAAAGAATCATCATCTGACAGAAGTCTCTCATGTTCCTGACTGCTGAAGTGATTTGCCAGAAATCCTGAAGTATCACAGCTTCCGGCAGACACCATCCCAATCCTTTACTTCCCTGATAACAATTATAACAGAGAAAGGCGTTTCTACACAACTCAATAGTTTCTGGTGAGCAATTCCAGAGATATTTGGCATAAGTGGTATCCTACATGTCCTAACCTCCAAAAGGCTATGTAAATGCTTTAGTATGCAAGAGCAGATGAAAACCTGAGCAGCAAAGTGAACAGTCAGAGAGAATATTCCTGTGGGACTTCGTTGATGCTGGTCTATTCAAAGGTCAGGTAGAACTGAAGAACATTTCCAGATCAGAGCAAGCAATTAGAATTTACAGAGAACTTGCACCAAACACAGCTAAACACAAACTCAGTAGATAAGGGAAGAGAATAAGCCAGATTTGATTCAGTCTTGCAAACTTCCTGCACTGGATTAAAGTTCCATTAAATAGTTTGTTTAAACCTGCTTATCAACACTTCCCAAAAAGATCTTATCATGGAACTCATATACAAACACTACATATACGTTTCTCAGTAAGACACATTTTTCTGATCTATTCCATATCAGGATTGATGTGTACACAATGTATTCTGTTGTTAATCACTATAATAAAGAACCAGCCCCAGCCATTACTGCTGATAGGTGTTTGGCCATTAATGGTATTATTGATAACACACTTCAGTATTATAGTTGCATAGACTCTACTGACAAAATTTCAGTCAGAATTCTGCTCACTGAGCTGATAGAAACAATTTTCAAGCAATAGAGTTAAATCATATACTAAGTATCATACTTCATGTCAGTAACAGTCTTTTGGAGCTCAGAACACTAGGAAGAACATTTCTATTTATAGGAAAAACAAGGTTTTAAAAAATACTGAGCAGTCATAAAGACTTTGAATACTATTTAGTGGGACCATCTAGGTAGGAGGTTAATTGTAGTAGTTGCTGAGATGGAAACGAAAATTTGTCCCTTCTTTCAAAGGAAAGGAAAAATAAATCTTTTCGGACCATACAAATTCAAGAAAGATGTTAGTATAACAACATTGCTTCATTCTCACTGTCAAGGAAAATGCTGGAACCACTTTAAGTCTGTGATTTTGTTCAAATGCCAAATTATGTGTATATAGCTAGCCTGAATAAATAAGCTGTAGGATCAATTTTCCAAATTATTCAATAAACTCTAATAGAAAAAAAAACAAAAAACAAAAAACGAAGGGAAAGAAGTCTCTATCTTTTTGGAATAGGATTCCTTAAATTGTTTCAGAGACAAATCCCTGTAATCCAGTTCTAACTACTTAAATTAATGGGCTCATATGCTTTATCAGTATCAGCCTTTTTCCATGCTGAAGCCCAGTTTCCCTTGACAGGAAAGCTGTCTGCAAAACTGGACAGGCACAGAACACGTATAACGCTGTTAAGGAGCCAGGAGACATAACCCATGTGAATCCTTACAAGCAAAACAGTAAAACTTACTAACATCTTTTTATTGTCAGTATTGGACTGCAGCTTGAAACACTGGTGTGACTATCAGGTAGCTCTGAGAACAGAAGAAAAGAATAAAAATAAAATCACTGACATTTTGAGCAAACTGCTAAATAAACACTGCAGAAGATATTTGCATTTATTATGAGAATTTAACTGTTCCTACCAGCTAAGAGACACAATATTTAGGTGAAGACTACCTATTCACATTTTGCACTAAACAAATGCATACCTTTTTATCAGCTCACATTTCCCTCAGATGCATACATACATATAAATAATAACTGCCCTCTTTACAAGACAGTCAGCTGATGGAACAACATTGTTACTGGAAATGTTCCCGTTTCAGAGGATTCATTTAATACCCCAGTGCACAGCATACATTAATTTAATTTTTTCTTTTCCTATCCCTTTATACTTTTATGGAATTCTCACAGGAGACATTCCAGCCCCATTGTATGCTGCTGCACTCCAGCTGCAAAAGGGCTGGGAGTGGGGCCAGCGTATGTGAATACTTGAAGGGTCACAGGGTCAGAAGAAATTGGCTGCTTCTGCTCTTTCACTCTCCTCTGAGAAACTGCTCCACACCTCATCACTGAGAAATACACCTCCCACGACCACTTTTGCCTAATGCAACCAAAACACACCAGGACACAGCGTGAGGTACTGGAAGGCTGAGGTCACATTCCAATCAAGCAGATGTTGAAAAAGGAAAGAAAATACCTTTAGCAAGACCTTGCAAAAGTAAATTCCATCTATTCATATTGCTCATATAGATGTGCTCTATTAGCCAGTGAAGAAAAGCCATCTGAGTGTGCTCGAATATTAAGCATTTTCTGTGTGTTAATGCCCAGTGGCAAACAGTTTTCCTGTTTGCTTAATAGTTTGGAAATAACAGCCCCAGAAACTGAATTCTTTGACTCAATCATACACAATGCACAACAACAGTGAAAGCAATGAATGTTCACTCAAATTTTCCTGTCTCTTCCTCCATTTCAATCCTTTGCCTCCATTATGTATTTATTTAGAAGTTACCCACTAGTATTTATGCTGATAGTTTCTCCCTTGGGTAGCAGAACAGGATCTCCATGTTTATTCAGTTCATAAAAACAGTACCAATTAAGATCAGCAGTAATCTGAGCAGATTTATATCCAGCAATCAAGTACATGGGAGTGTATTTATCCTTCTCTTTAGTGAAAGATAAATGAATCTGTACTAGGTTAGGGGATGTGGCACCTTTCATCTAGAAAACTTGGAGAAATGTTTATGTTATTTCCAGTGGCTCATTCTGTTGACTTTTGCCTACAGCATTTAGATGAGTACATTTTAACCATACTGCCATATCCAAAAGACATTTTTTCTTATATATTGGATCATTAATGATCCCTTCAGGTGAGTTCACTGTTCCTTTAATTCTAGAAAACTCACTGGAAACTTTCTTCTCGCTTTTTTGTTCAGATACTTTGCTGATATTTATTAGTCAATATATAATATATAATCTATGTTTTCTTGAACTTCCACCTTGGAGGCAAAAGATAACATTTACAAAAGTATAGTAGTACTGGGTTTTGTTTTGCCCAGTTTGATTTCCATGGATTATTGAAGACTGAAGTTGCCAGGTTTGTAGACATGTGTCAATACAGGATGAAATGCTGGCTGCATATACTTTCCAACAGAGACAAGAAGAGACAATTCCTTGGTGAGAAAACATGGCGATCTGATTGATTAAATGCTCACAAGTGGTCAAAATTGAGTAGAAATTCTCCTGCTTACAGCTTCCAGAAGGAAAGGGATGGGAAAAAAAGCAACACAATAGCATTTGTGAGTGTAAGAGAGGATTGAAACAGTATAACAAAACACAGACCCTTTCCTCCAGATTCCGCTTATTATGAGGATGCCACAGGAATATGTGTATATAGAAACAACAATACTATTACAGTATTCGCATTAGTTTGTTAACAATGTAACTCACGAGCACAGCAAGACACTCAAAGCACTTTTTTGGCTCAACAGGCAAATATTTTGAAAGGCTGATCACCTCTTCAGCCTTCTTCCAGATTAATTCTGATACTTCTGAGCTACCTGGCTCCAGTAACCACCCAGGCTTGCTCTCACAACCACTGCAGAAACATCTGCCCTGACCAGATTGTACCTTTTCTCAGTTGGTTATCCTCAGTTTCCAACCAGAAGTTACCAATGCTCACATGCACCAGTGTCAATCTTCATGCATTTTGGCACAAATCACCCTTTTGACTTTAACTGCAGCTGAATTTTATTTACTTCACAGCCTATTTTGCAGTGTGAAAAGGAATACTTGTGACATTATCTATGCCAGTTCAGCCATTCTCTCAGTAACACCTAAATGTGAAGCAGTGACAAATTTCATGGCAATGTAGCACCTGTAAGCTCTATCGTCTGTTTTCATCCACACATGTGGTCTTACTGTCGGCACCAGGAAAGTGTCCCTAGTCAGTCAGACCATTAGACTTTTTCTTGTATGGTCATGCCAAAATTTAATCTCTAAAAGATAGAACAAGAAATGAATTTGAGGTAATTTCTACTGGTTTGAAGATATTATTTTGAAAATGTCTTACTCAAACAGCATACAAGCCCAGATCCAGATACATCATCTGAAAATAAAGTACATTTAAACAAATTATGAGAAATAAAGCATTCTGTCCTACACTGCCATGGTCAAAGTATATTAACAGCTGCTTCCTGACAGTAGAAGATTTAAATTTACAGAAATCAGGTCTCTATACAGGAGTTTCAGAACTACATAGTTATAATTTTCCTCTTAGCTCTTAAAAGTATCTTCTGAAAAGACATAATTTCTGCCATAGAAAGCTTAGCTTAAATATTCCCTATTATTTTGAAATAATTCAATGGAAAATAACCAAGTGGAAAATATATAATTTTTGAGCAGTTTCATTTTTTTGTCACTTAAAAAGAGGGTTATGTAAGTTGCTATATGAAAAAATCTAATTAGAAAAGCAGACACATTCTATCCTTCTCTCTGTAATTTTGGCAAGCTGGCAAGTGCTCAAGAGTGATCAGAGACTGCCCTATTTCTCAAAGACCTCAGGAGATTATAAGACTTTAAAACATAATCTTAGGAAAATGCCTGAAGGAATTTTTTAAATTATCTTCTACTATGGGGGAGGGGGAATTTTGCTTTCCAACTGGCAGAGAGACTATAAACAAAAGTTTGTGGAAAGCTTGAGACACCCTACACTGACATGGACTCAGGCAAGTCTGACTTTCTGCCAGGATAAACATATTTTATCTAGGAGAGAATAGAAAATTTGAAACAATACTGCTCATGAGCAAAAGTAAAGTAGTTCAGTTGGTCATTGTACCAGTCAGTCCTGGTCAATAATAACAGGCTGGAAATGAGATGCTGGGGGAGAGAGCAGGTTAACAGCTTTCCAAATTTCACATAATTGTATGGCCACTGTAGAAAGTCCTGAACAAGAATGGAGAGGGAACTTAGGAGTGCTGTCCAAACTACAATCAAAATGTCCTCTTCACAGGGGCAGAAGCTGAGGCAGTGGGCAGGCTGGGAACACTGACTCCAGGGCATTCAGCTGCTAAGGGACTGGCCCTATATTAAAGCATTGCTTTTAAGGATTTACCCTCTTTAATTCAGCCCATGCATTTAGTAGGAAGTATCTTCTACATTACAACAAAAAAGATTTTCTATCCTGTCATGCAGTTTCATGCCAAAAAGCATCCATTAACAACATTTTGCAGAAAACTTGCAACACTGGAGTGTGTGGGAACAAAGTGTTTTATGAAATCTGGGTCTTAATTCCTCTCTGTGTTTTCTTTGTGCTCCCTCTGAGGAAAAAAAAAAAAAAAAAAAAAGGCTTGAAATCATTTATTCTCACAATAGTTTTATGAAGTTAAATATATTGCAGACCATTCTTAGTCATGATAAAAAGCTCTAACATGAAATCTGAAGATGTTGTTCTTTTGGGACAGTTTACCTTAATTTCTCTTGGGTTTGTTGTCACTAATTGTTTTAGCACAGTTCTCAGCATGAGGTACCCACATAATCTGTGGAATGTTAAAACAATTTATTTTAACCACTAGAAAGATCTAGTTTGGCCTTTCATGTAAAACTACTTCGTGTTAGACATTTAATTAGAACAGGACTAACAAATAAATATTTATCACTAGTTCTATTAATGCTAAGATCATAGCATATATACTTTAGGTATGGGATATAAATGCACAGATTCTCTCCCTATATAAATTTCCCTATGTGTGGCAGTCAAGTTTTGGAGTAGACAAGTACAGTTTTGATACCTCAGCTTCAGTGTAGATTTGCAGAGCAGAAAGACACAAACAAATAGAAGGGGAGGAGTAAACGTCTCTGTAGTGTTACATTTCAATGAGCTCTACCGATGATAATAGATTTCAGATTACCCATTGGGTTAAAAGTACAAAAAATCCCCAGACATTTTTATCCTTTCAATATTTCAAAATTAGTCTGTTCAAATCACTGCATCCACTCAGGAAAACACATGTCTCATGGGGAAAGCACGATATTGAAGACAGAATGTAACCTATTTTACAGTAAACGTTGTAATTCCTGTATGAAAGCAGAGACAGCTGCATGAATTTTCTCATGGACACTACTCACAAGCATCTTGTTTTACAACTTCAGCCCAAATTAAAGTTATCAAAGGACCCAAGGTTTAGGTTTTTTTTCTATACAGTTGCTCCATTACATGTTCTTTGAGTTTCTGAATATTTTTAAGGGAACAAAATAATGTCATTTGATATTTTTTAGGATTTTTAATAATGTTTTAGTCTAATACTGCATCAATCAGTTTAAGACTATTCTTTTCCAGGGCAGACATTTGATGAGATGAGAGAAATGAAATAGTCACCATATTTCCCTTCTTTTACAATTAGTGCCACTGATATGTAAAGTTCTTTGGAAACAGTAATAATGAAAGAAACTTACAGAGGAGTTTATTTTAGGCCTTGCTTTGTTGAAACAGAGAAAGTTTATTATCTTTACTTCTGACTGTGATTGTCCAAGCTATAAACCAAATGAGTGATGTTTTTTCTTGGTAAGCTCTTATTTATTTTTTGGTCACATTTCATGGATTAGTATCAATACAGGTTAGGCAGCAACAATCAGAATTTATTATAATAAATATTTTGCCAAGCAGTTTAAGATGAAGGTCTGAGGTTAAAAATCCAGCAAAAATCACAAACAAAAGTCTTTGCAAAGATTCTGCCTTCCTCAACCTCATTTCACAAACCAGCACTATATCTGAGGTTAATAGTTTCAATACTATTTTTTTTTGTAATACCAACACCTGCATTTTTCTATCCCTGTGGTATTAAACACTACAACTTCCAACATATCTGTATATATTGTCTAATTAAACAAGGATGTTCAGCCCTTTTGCCAAGGAAAATGATGTAAATCTCACAGAATATTGTAAAGCCTCATTCAAATACCTCAACAAACCAATGACAGCCCTGTTGATTTCAGCCAGACACAGGTCTTAATAAGCTTCTGAACAATTTCAAGTTCTTTTCTTGTCCCCAGTTCTGATAGTTCTAACCATGAACAACAGTTACATGGAAAGTATTTTCCTTGGTCAACCTCACCCCTATAACTCCATAGATCAGCCAGTGACAAACATTTGCCTTCATTCTGATCTCAGGGAAAGATCAAATATATCCTTTAACCAAAACATCAATATACATTGAAGTATTCTACATAATCTGAAATCTCTATTTATCAAAACAATGCTTTATGGCTTGGGTCATTTGAACATGATAAAACTAGAAAAGTAATAAAAGAGGTACCCATTATGAACAAATCTACTTTCCTTTTCAGAGAATTCTAGTTAAATTAACCATATGAAAAATGCACTTCTTGTATCTGTCAGAATGAGATTTAATAAAAAAAATTTATATTGTAGTTGAAAAAAATTTCAGAAATTTATTAAAAACCTTTGGATGAAATCTGTAGGTCTCAACTAGATAGGTTTCTTCATTGACTTAGGGAACACATGAAATTGTTTGGCTTTTCATCCTGCAAGCCTCTTAATCATCACTGATTTTTCAGAAAAGCAATTTTTTCAACTATATTGCATATATGCAGCCATGGCTGTTTCTCAAATACACCATTCTTTAAAATTTTATGGAAATGGAGTTGGATGCAACTGTTTTACACTATCATTAGTACTTTAGAAGGTAAGTCTGATCACAGACCATTGCAAGTTAGAAGGGACCCATAAGGATCATTGAGTCCAACTCCCTGCTTCTCACAGGACTACCTAAAACTAAACCTCATGACTATCAACTAGAAAGTTGATAGTGAAATTTTTTTTAAGATTTTTCCAATTTTACCATCTTGCGAGAAGGGAAGTGGATAGTTCTACTCAGGCGATGCATGTGCTAATTTGTCAATGAATATAGAGAGATATCCTTTACAGATTAAACAGTATTTTCTCTTGAAATGACACAAATATATACTGTGCTGTTAAACATTAATATCATTTGTGAAAAAGATTGATAACACACCAGACAGAAGCAGACTGCAGTCCTAAAATCAAATCAAATGAGGAATAAGGTGCTTAAATAGTAAAATGAATGTAACATAGATCTTATTCAAGAACCGTGACAGTAAATTGAGAAATAATCTGTATGGATCTTAGTATTTTTTCTGGCTTTCTGCGTTTTTATATCAGAAGTGAACTGCAAAAAGGAGAAGACTTGAGGGACAGGATCATGATGTCTTCTTGGCAATATTCTTACAAATATTTTACCCATTTCATTCTGAAGTACAATCTACCAAATTGCTTAGAATGTAGAAATAGGGGGGAAAAAAAATAGAAATTGCTCTTCATCAGGCTAAGTGTCATTTTTTTAGTACTCTAAAAGCTCTCATTGCATCTCTCTTCTGATCTCAGTTAGATCTTAGTTAAAAATGACACAACAGAACAGCAAAGAGGGTCACCTCATCCACACAAAGGAAACGTAGAGAAAACAATTCACATGTCCTTGAACCATGAATATTTTTACTATTACACCCTCCAGAAGATTGAGCAACCACTGATGTGTGAAAGGTGAAGTGCCAGTAAACACAGCAAACCAAAGTTGAGGCTTATAATTTAGATGCTACAAATTAATCTATTTTAATTTCAGGTTTACTTAATGATTGTTTCTTAATTTACAGTTATTGAATTTCCAAAATTGGTGCTATACAAATATATTTCATTCATGGATCTCAAAGGAGGCAAAAACTAACACCACATTTATTTTAAAAAGCAAATTCAGATAATTTACCCCTAGGCCCAGAATCATCACTAATTCTGAAGTTTTCAGAGACTGGGCTTCACTTGTTGATTTTAAGACAAGTTCCTCTCACCAGGAAGACCATTTTCCTCCACACTTTTGAGTACTGCTGTGGAGGAAAACCATGTGCTTAACATCCAGCCTCTTCTTTTTAAACAGCAATGTACTCCTGACTTCTCCATAGGAACTTGTAAGTTGAAATTTATTCCTCTACCAGCTCTATCAAGCTTCCATTCTCAGTACGTGCTGACAGACCAGGCATTCTCCTAGATAATTAGGAAGTGAAATAGATATTTGCCTGGGGTATATGTTGGTATTTTCATAAATTCTTATTTTGCCATTTCACTTGCAAATCTTTTGCCAGAATTAAATATGCTGACCTCTCTCTCAGTAATACTTGCATTCTTATCAACATCACTTCTGGCACCTTCTCTAAGCAATACATGTATAATTTAATTATTCTTATTATTGCCTAAAGTAGTCTTGACTGTCTCCTAGCATCATACATATATATAATGACTCTATATGAGGGTGACACAACGAACCCAAATGTCCTTCAAAGGAAATACACGTTGGCAGGTTTCTCTCTTTAGTCTCAGGGAACAGGTAAGAATGAACCCAAATGTCCTTCAAAGGAAATATGTGTCGGCAGGTTTCTCTCTTTAGTCTCAGGGAACAGGTAATCAAAATATTGATACCTTATATAAAGCAA
Organism: Serilophus lunatus; assembly: GCA_013399895.1. Taxonomy (NCBI): domain Eukaryota; kingdom Metazoa; phylum Chordata; class Aves; order Passeriformes; family Eurylaimidae; genus Serilophus; species Serilophus lunatus. Next base: position 1,067,908 of record VXBA01001332.1, read on the forward strand.
GGAAAAGGATTTTCTGAGCGTTCTTTCCCATCAGGAGCCTCACACTAGCAAGGCACGTCTCAGCACAAATCATCACTTCTAGAAACCAGTGTGAGTATATTTTAAAGGTTGTTCATACCACCTGCTGACACTGTGTACTTTATATCATTTTGTCTGACTGTTCGCAGCAGAAGAACTAACAAAATTTAAAGGCATGAGAAGAAAATTCCAAAGTCTGATCAACTAGAAGAAGCAGCCAAGTAATTCCAGAATGCATACCAAAATTTTATTAATAACTCTATATTTTGCTGGACTGGATTGTGGGGTTAATTAATAATGCTGTGCAGCTAATAGTTAGTGTCTCTCAGATTTGGCATTACACTACTCAAACAGAGAGATTACTTTGGGGACTGAAAATGTAGGTCACAGGAGTATTCTAAGGACATAACTTTAGGAATTCTTGTATGATTTTCATCCTCTAAAGGAAATAGTTCTATCACCAACGCTAGCTGTAATAACCTTTTGCTTATGATTCCCCTTTTAGATCTAGTATCTTCAAAAAGATATGAAACAACTTACTCCTTGTCTTTTTGGCCTTGAATCCTTTTCCAGTGAAGCCATCTGAAGTCCACTGAACAGAATAGCAATGAGCAAGCTTTATATCTCCATTATTATTCTGTCACCTTCCTTGTTTTTCATCTGCCACTGATTGTGTGAGCCAACAAGTGTTCTTCTTAAAGCAAAATGCTGCTTCCATGTTGCAACTACATGCAAGTCTCAGATATATTTTGTGTAAATAGACCACTGTATAGATATCACATAAAAGCTGAACTGGGAACTTTTGTTACATTTCATCACTTTTTCACTATCCTTCAAGAATATTAATCTTCAAACTAAGAATCAGACAATAACCCTGAAGAAATCATCCCATTATAAGTTAATGGTTGGATTTTCAGTTAATGGACCAAGCTGAAGACAAGGGCAGTTAACACTATAACAAACTATAGTAATATAACCAATTTCAAGGGTATTATTGCTATCATAAACTGTATTAAATGGTTTAGAAAAGGAATGGCTTGGGGTTTTTTTGTTTTTTTGGTTTTTGTTTTTTTTTTTTTTTAATATATGAAGGAGAGTAAATGAGAGACTGCTTTCTTACCTCAGTTATTTCCAACTAATTTTCTATGCATTTAGGACAACAGGAATGCTGATCAAAATGTCACATAATTAATATTTTAAATGTACCAGAGGTTTTTCTTTGCTCTAATAGGTAGGAGAAATCATTGACTTCCTTTTGTGACCAGATTTCAATGACGCTGGTCTATAACTCAGTGTAGAAAAGGAGAACCAGATTCAGATTATGCTCAGTTCCACTGCCAGAGCCCATCGTTTGATCATTTGAAAATCTCATAATCTGTCAGCCAATTACATTACACAGTCAAGAGAGGATGAAAATATATATTGAGAGCCCTGTTCTGCACTCAGTTCTGCAAGTAAAATAGGCCAGTGTCAGGGAAGAGTCAAATTATATCTGTTTCTGTACTTTGACTATATAGTAGAAATGGGTTTGACTCTATTTACTTTCAGATATATTTTTTCTTCAAGTGATAACTTTATGCTATGAAGAATTAGCACTAGATGCAAGTCATTTATTCAGATAACACATTGTTAGATATTTCATTAATTCTGCTTCTAACTTCAAAGACTCAGACAGGAATTCTCAACTCCCATTCAATCCAAGCATAAGAACAGTGAAGTTTACACTAATAAATGGATGGAGGGGAAAGGGAAGAGATCTCTGAGTGACCATTGAAAAGAAACAGAAAAAAAAATAAAAGGGAGAAAAATAAAAGGAAAGAACAAACATAGCCCACTGTCTGTACTTCCCACTGAAGACCAAGTTACTCTGATAAATATGACAGTACATACCAAAATAGAACATTTGTCTTTGCTAGAATGTGGCAGCAGTACTCACATGCAGAGCATCAGTTTAAGACTTCAACCCTTACATTAGGACAGGTGTTATGGAATTTTTCACTAGTTCCATAATTTCAGAGCAGTAATATAATGCTACTATTTTTTCTTTGATCTCAGTCTCTCCTGAACACCTGAAGCAATCAGGGATGACGTTGCACAGTTTGTGGTAGTTCCCAATAGTTTCCTGAAGTGCCCTATCTCCAGGGAATGGCTGGAGTTCATCATGGGTCTGGCCCTCTTCATTCCTCTAGAAGATCTTTATTTAGATATCATAATTTAAATAAATACCCTTAATATTGTCAATGACACATAATTTAGGTTGATATAGATTTAAATCTCTTTTCAATAAATAAATCAGAGGCAGTATCCAACATGCAAAAATACTTGCCCATTAAGAGGGAAGAAAGAAGAGGCTGAAATGATAATGTCTCAAGTTATTTAGATAATAATTTGCACATAAAAAAACCGTGAAAAACTAAAGGTCCTGTGTCCATGGACACTGTAAATGGAGTGCAGTTCTTTTATATTATCAGCAATCCAAATGTTTTCTTGGAATGTCTATTTGAGTAGCTGCATCAGGGAATAGAAGCAAATGTCATGCTGTTGCAAAAGGACAGTCACTGCAATGGGATATGTAAACATGAGCACAGCCTGCCAGATGCACAATGTCATTTGGCTCTCAGTGCTGATAAGGCCTCTGCTGGAATATTGTCTGTCAAGGGAGTTGTGGCCCAACAGCAAAGCATCCAAAGGACATCAATGCAAGTTTTCATTCATTCAGAAGATGCAACCATTAAAGAAAAACAATCAGATTTAATTAACCTTTAAGTTTTCTTAAGCTAAAGAGTTAACTCAAAAATTCTATCCCTGTATTCCACTAGATAGCAAATCCATTCAATGGAATTTCAGCTCAGGAAGAATTTGGAACACTAAGCCAATTATACAAGGCTCTCTAATTCACAGATGAAAGTTTTTAGGATCATCACATAGGAGAATAAATAGCCTAAAAATGTTTAGGGTTCATCAAAAAATTGTACTACAAAATACTTTTCCATATGAACGAAACACCTTCTGACCAGTAGTGATTAGAATGGAAACTCTGGAAAACTAAAGACCCTTTTTAACTTTCACTGTGACCAATCACATGATCTTAGAAAGTTTGAGTCTATGTTTAATCAGTCAGCCTCAAACAGCCCCCAAATTGGTTCATAAGAGGTGCAACTTACAAAAAGCAACACTGTCCACTGAAAAATAATTCTTGTTCCAACTAGCAGCATCTTCTTATAGACGTAATAATACTGATAATAATACTGATCACTCAGCTATTCCCTAATCAACCAGATTTCTCCACGCTTAGTTTAATTGACAAAAACCTGTTATCAAAGAACTGCCAATTTACGAATTTGCTTATTGGATACATCCATGGGCACTGCAGGAGAGAAATATCTTTTATTTCTTTTCACAGGCTAAATAAAGAAATTTAGATGGAAGAATGTATGTCTTGAATTCTACCTTCTCATGTGCAGTAATAGATTACAGGAAAAATAAAAAAATGTTCACAGTTTTGCATCTCGTAAGTACTTGATTTCTTTATCAGATGGTAGCTTCTAATCTTTATCTTGAAGACAAACACTATTATTAATTTAAAGGACTAACGTAAAAATTAAGGACAGAGTTCCCTACATATGCCATAGAGGTTAAGCATCATCAATATTACAGACTTTTAATCTATCTGCTGTCTTTCTCACACAACTATGTGTATAGAATTGGGCTTTGTGTCAGGGTTATTTAATTTTAAAATTTTTCAGAATAGGTTTCTTCCACCTGTCTCTCAAGCATCTCCTCCATGTGCTTAATACGTCTTGCATATTTATCTTCTTCTGGTATCCACCCCAGATTTCTTTTTATCTTCAATTTCTGTCCCTTTGGGGTTCTTTAAAATTTATACCTTCCAAACAGCTGTATAAAATTCATGTTCTCTCATATCTACAGTATAGGTAACAGTTTTGAAAAGATTAGTTTAATCTGTTGCAGTTTCTTTATCGTCTTAATTAAGAGCTTATTAAAATCCAGGCCATGAGGCTTGCATTTCTCTTTTCCAGGGTTTGGGAAGGATGAAGAATGGTATTTGCCACAAGTATTCCTCCTCTCAAAGAAAGGGGAGCCACAATTATACTGTACTGCGTTCTTCCACATTCAGTGTACTCAACTGAAGGCTCTCATACAGTGCAAGATGAAATAGAAGGAATTGCTGCTCACATTCTTGATGATATTCCATGATGTCAAAAGGTCTAGAACATATCACACAACTGCTTTCTAGCAGCGTCTATTTTTGGCTTTATTGGTAGTCAGCTTCCTTCTTCCACTGGACTATCCATGCAAAAGATAATTTTCTGTCAAACACAGAGGTGATCTTCCTCTTTATCAAAAATCCCTTTTGTTCTTTTCTGCTCATGTTCATAATTTTTCTCAGTCCTTCTGCATGGGTTTGCCCTGTCCAAAGGCTATTTATAATTTCTTAAACCACTAGCATGCTGGTTACTTCTCTTTTATCACAAAAACGGATTGAACCTCATTACCAGCAGTATCCCTCCAGAATACCTCATCCCAATGGAGGTCCTTTTCAATTATATACCGTGTGTGACACGTCAAATTCCCTCTTTCTGAACCTAAATAGATCATAAACAACCAGAAAGATCCTTTAATTTTCCAAGTGTTGATTAGGGGAGATTTGGACTGGTTTGATGCTACATTACATCCTGTATATCTAACAGGCTCAAAGGAATGCATCTATATTTCACTGCAATCTGATTAGAACAGACAACTGGCTTTTGAGTCTCACTACTACGATTTCAAGGCAACAAGCAGCGAGGAGCATATGGCACCATTGCTACAGGACTAAGATATTTAAGTCTTCTAGAGAACCAGCCGACCTCTGACTTGCAAATGGTAATTTTCTGATTTTTAAGATCTCAGCAGTCTATGCTGCACAGAAACTGTCAGTTAGCTTAACAACCTGTACACACACAGCATAATGTCTTCCAATAACACTGCTTGCCAGGAGTCACCATCTGTACTTCCTCTGCTGAGAACAGCCAAACTGTTACACACAGTTGGGTTAACATAGGAATAACATACAAGATTCCTCACTACAAATGTTGGAGTGCATACGAAGGCTTCACTTTCATATGAACAAGAGGCTGGAGAGCAGTGAATAGAAAGAGACCTAGGGGTCTTGGGTGATAGTGACTTAAATGAACCAGCAGTGCTCTGGCAGCCAGGAGGGCCAACCGTGTTCTGGGGGTTGTCAGGCCAAGGGTCACCACCCTGTTGAGGGAGGTGATCGTCCCACTCTGCTCTGCACTGGGGTGGCTTCACCTGGAGTATTGGGACAGTTTGGGACACCACAATATAAGAAAGATATCAAGCAATTGGAAAGTGTCCAAAGGAGGCCAATAAAGATAGTAAAGGACCTTGAGGGGAAGCCTTATGAGGAACAGCCGAGGGCACTTGGTCTGTTCAGCCTGGAGAAGAGGAGACTGAGGGAAGACCTCATTGCAGTTACAACTTCCTTGTGAGGGGAAGAGGAGGGGCAGGCACTGATCTCTTCTCTGTTATGACCAGTAACAGGATAGGAGAGAATGGCCTGAATTTGTGCCAGGGAGGTTTAGGTTGGATATTAAGAAAAAGTTCTTCACCCAGAGGGTTGTTGGGCACTCGAACAGGTTCTCCAGGCAAGTGGTCACAACACCAAGAGGTGCTCAGAGGACAAAGCTCAAGAGGAGGGTGGACAATACTCTCAGGCACATGGTGTGATTCTTGGGGTTATCCTGTGCCTGGCCAGGAGTTGGACTTCAATAGTCCCTGTAGATTCCTTCCAACTCAGAATAGTCTATAATTCTATGAGTGTGTAGGTGGATAAAAAGATTCCCATTTATATGTTGTTTCCATCAGGCTCCTACACAGCAAGAGAATAAAACCAAGGTATTGGAACAGAGCAAGGTCTTTAGGTGTGAAAAGCTCATCAAGGCTGTAACAGCTGGCAATGTCTTAATGTGATGTGTTCTGGGGGAATGAAAACCAAAACTACCCTGTCCAGGAGCTGTAAAAACCACAGTAGCAATGGAGCCATTTAGGTGGAAGGGCAAGCATATGGAAATCTAAGTCTTGCTTTGACTAATGAAGGAGCAGATGCTTAGCTGGTATAAACTGATTGGGTAGTGACAAAATACACAGCTGAGGGTCTGCCCACATTCTGTTGTCTTTGCTTCTGTAAATGAAAATATCCGTGCTCCATATGCATATGTTCCTTTACGGCAGCTATACAACATTAGCTAATATCAAAAACTGCTTGCCCAAAAAGCAGTTATTGGTCCTGCTCTGCCATGACTGGATCACCAAATTCTAGCCATACTGACTGTCCTGCAGGCAGTTCACTGAGCTGTACACCTCTGGCAGCTAAGAAGGCTTCAACTAGATCTCACCAAACATTAAGCTTCACTCAATTGGACAATTTTAATTGCAATCTTTGGTGCAAACAGATTTCTATTCTACCTTCTGCTGTTTCCAGGGAAGGATACCATTGGACAGGTTTTAAGCTCCAGCTTTCTTTCTTAGAAAAGGTGTGGCTTCATGCTTGCTTCCTTGTTGTCAACTGAATGAGCTACATGATTCCCACATAGAGCACACAGCTCTCTTTCTGAGCATTCTGAGAATTTTCTAATAACACAAGACAACAAATGCATCATTATAAAGCTTTAGACTGAACCCAAGAAGGAGCAGAGCTGAAAAAAGAATAATGTGATCCTTCCTGAGCCCCACTATTGCCATCCTAAAGAACCATGACAATCAAAAGGAAACAAGAAGAATTCAAGAGTGGTTGCTGAACTCACATGTGAATGTGCTATTCTCAGTGCATGACTACCTATATAAAGGAACGCTTAAGAATTTGTGCCCTGCACTTCCACAACATTCTATGAAGGTGCTTTTCTAGAGAAGAATGTTGCATCTATATGTGTGAAAATGTCATCTCTCTCTGTCTGTCATAACAAATGCACAAAGTTTCTCTGTTGTTATCTTCTAGATGAAGGTGGTTTTGCAGAGGAAAAAGAAAAGCATAATGAGTTAGTTGCAAAGATATAAGACATATTTTAGGGGTAATACTGGGATTCATGGGTATAATGTAGGAGTATTGAAAACAATTTTTCAGAATGTATTTACCTGTAGTGCCATATTTGCTAAGTGAATCAACAACATTGGAACATTTATCACTTGTAATGGTCATCTGTATACCATGTTTACAGTATTCACTTAAAGTAAGCTTCACTACAATATTTAGGGGATTTTGAAGCCTTGGGTTTTATCCAATTTTCCAGTTGGGTTGAATGAGGCACAAGTATGTCAAACAACTTTTCCAATATCACACAAGAAATATATTAGTTACTTAAAATCGGAAATCCAGGACACGTCACCTTCTGTGACATCTCTGTAACTTGTACTCTAAGCAGCTGTATTTAGAATAAATTTGTAATTCCACACATTAAATATAACAGAAGGTAGAGAGCATAAGACAGCTGACTTGATGTTCCTACCCCATGAAATTTTTGTTTTACTGTTTTTAAGATCTTGTCCAGGACCACTCTACATGAACTGCAATGCCTTTCTGGTCACATGGTGCCTTTTTCCTTTCATAGGTTGCCAGAGTTTCCCTGGGTGACCATGGTGAGTTTTTCAACTGAGCTCCTGTTTGCTGATCGCAGTGTTACTCAGAGTCTGTAACTGCCTAATTGGCACATGCTGCTCAATCACTGTCCACATGCTCTAATTAGTTGTCACAATATTCACAGGCAAGAGAGAGCGAGTATCTTTTGTAGCTTGTTTAGATATCTTCTGTTTCATATATAGGATTTATCTTCAAAAAAACTTGTGATATCTGACCTTGATACACATGGAAAATTTTGCCCAGGCATGCTGCCTAACATTTTGTTTTGTCTTCTTCCTCTTGGCCCTTTAGCTTTATTTTTTAACCCTTCTGGCTCCTGGGCTTTTTCATAACTACTTTAGGACTCATTATCTTTACCCAGAGACATTGGAATTATGTATCTTTCCAGTCATAATTTTTAAGCGTCTGTGCTAAGAATATTCTGTGAAAAGCAGGGAGAAAATTTCAGAACCATCTAATTTAGGAACTGACCTTCACTGACCTTCAACCAGGCACCTGTTTCATATTTGTAGACTCACATAGACTGTGACAATAATATTTTACACTTACAGTTATAAAAGTATGTATGATCACATATTAAAACATATCATCAGTCACCATCAAGTCTGACTCTTAAGGTGTAATTTTCAATATTTAAAAAAAAAATTCTTGGAGATTGTAAAAAGAAAGAAATATTCTCCCTGATCCTTTACTATTTTCCCTTAAGGGTTAGAATTAACCTTATGAATCTTGTACGGTTTTAAAACTTGCTCCTTGTATTTACCAAACTTACAAAATTATTACTGCCTTTAGCCCCATTTAAACATTGTGATTACAATTATCTTAGATCAGTTGGTTCTGGCTTAACCTAATTCTTATGAGTTCTACTCATACCAATAACCTGTGGTAATTTTCTGTATTAGTGACCAAAGTGACACATGAAGCACAAACAAAGAAATCCAACCAGGAACTTGAAATCTGAGGCACTGGGAAATATCTGTCATCATCTTGCTCAGACTTTTGTGCTGATCTGCTGAAGGTACTGTTTGATGAATATCTGAGTTGGCCAAAAGGCAGACAGAATCCAAAGGAAGGCTGGAGGTGGGGGGTGGGGGTGGAGCAACAACAAAAACCAACAAAAACCAGAGCAGACAAACAGAACCTTAACCAGATTTGAAAGCTTGGAAGGGAAAAAAATTTTTGTCATTTCTGTTGTGCATTTTAGTTTGTCGAGGCAATTATATTAACAGAAATGCAAACTACCTACTGAAGATCTTGTGGATAAGCCAAAAAATGTAGAATTGCTTTTCAAAGAAAAAGGTAGCGACAAAATACTCTGTGTCAAGTTCTAGAGCAAACAACTGCCCCGTTCCATCTGCAGAGAAATTGATGTTATCCAAGATGACCTTGAAGTCTCTCTGAGGACAGGAGGGGCACGAAACCCAAATGAAGTGCTCCCACATCTTTAAAAGCTAAAACTGCAAACTTTATATGTGGTTATTGAATTTCATGGAAGGTGGAATGAAGATTTACTCTTGAAAAAGGAAGAAGTCTGCTTGAAGCTAAAGCAAATTAATATTGTTGACCTTGGCCCTGACTCTGCGACCATTTAACAGAAATACTCCTATTAATTCCATTGAGATCTGCATCAAGCCTCCTGTTGAAGTAAAATTGAAAGCTTTAGATTAGAGAAATTTCAGGCAATGCTCTGATTACTGAGATACAATGTGATGTTCTAATATTAAAGTTATTGTTTCATGTAGATTGAGTTTTTCTTTCTTGTCAAGAAACTTGTGTATGCATCCAAAATGATACTGAAACTTAGAGCTAGCCAGAAACTAAATCCAAAGTCTATGAGAAAACTCTTTTTTGTTCTAGTGAAATATAAAGGTGTAGATTCTACTACCATATTTCTGGTGAGTTTATCTGAACCACTTAAGCCACTGTACATGAGAGAACTCTGGTCATGTAGTGTCACTATTTTAGGTGAATTTTTTCAAACAAGCATTTACACCTTACATATTTTTACACTAAGAACACAATCTCTCGTATTTTCAATCCTTACTTATGGACTTTAAATTATTAAGTGTACTACTTAATGTTAACTCATTTTGCCTGCTAAAACCTGGTTTTTTTATCTCTTTCAAGACTAATCCTGTAAAGAACCTTCTGCTCAGTGTGCATTCTGCTCAGTGTGTATGAGGGACAGCAGCACTCTCAACCCTTTTTTAATCTCAAGAATGATAAGTGTGTAAAGCTGTCTTCTGTCTGTGACCCAAGTGTAGGAAATGACCCATTGTGTGTAAAAATAAATCACCTCCCTTAGAAAGACAGAAACAGTGCCAAACCCTGAAAGTTCCTGAGGGAATGGATTCTTCAGCTTGTGTATCTCGTTATCCAGTAACTAAAAGCACAAACTATAGCTATGGTCATGGAGTTTTGACAGAAAAAAAACAAATTTCTTATTCAATTTTCAACAGATATTAATGTCTTCAGAGAACTGGCTTATAAATTTAGGTAGATCATCTCAGTAGCTGACATTAACACAATTCCCTACTTTGTCACTTCAAGGAAGCCGTACTTCAAAGAAAGCAACTCTTTATTTCACTGCAGTGTTTCAAAAGAAGGAGGATAGATTTCCATGGAGAATTTTTGTTAAGGAGTAGTATTGATGCCAGTATTGGGAAATATTAATACATTTGAATTAATAGAAAGCTATTAAGACACTCAACACAGGAGTAGTCACTGTACTTGAACTTGTGTAAGGAAGAACTATAATCCAGTGAAACAAGTGAATGGTTGCTTTTGCTTTGCACTCAACAACAGTGACTGCTTTCTCCTCATCACACAGTGTTACACATATCTCCAAAGCTGCAAGGCTAGAGTGGCTTCAGTACCTGTCTCCCTCCACATCAAAGCACTGACAACAGGTAAGGGGTGGGGATCAGAATTATGAAACTACATTTTAAAAATTAAAAAAAGAAGCATTATGTGACATATATGAAAACATCTCATTATGCAAAAAGAAGAGATTCTATATCTGATTAGTATTATTAGAAACTTATGACTGAAAAATGAACATGCAACAGCTCAGAACACATCATCACTAAAAGCTAGTTCTTGGAAGCTAGTAAATGCAGAGTTAAAGCCAAAAGTTTGATGTTAATTATGCCCCATCTGCTTTGTACATTAAAATATATCACATGGTTTTATTTATTTTACATTTCTTTATTTATTCAGGTTATAAGGAAAATTTAATATTTCTTACAGTCTGACACACATACGTATGAAATGAACATATTCTATTTTTGGTTTAAAGTTTTGATCTCACTGACGTCTAATAAAGAAGCCAAGTTTGAAGGAATTTGATTTAATAACAGTAATCCTGTATATACTTGATATTAGCTGGGGCAAAATTAAGAGTGGCTCAACCTGAAAGGATTAAAACACTTTTGGTTCTTTTGAATGCCTTCATTCTGGATGACTCTTTAACAGAAAGTTGCCAGATGGTTCAAATAGGACAATAAGTGAGGATGGGAGAAGTGAAGTGACTGGAATGTGGTTTTCCCTTTTTTTGTGTCTATTGTGGTAACTCCAGCATCCTCCATATCCCGCAGCATTTATAGTGAGTAAGAGAAGCTCGTGTAGGCTAAAGCTCTGCTATCACTTGAGCTGTGTGTCTGCTGCTGGGCCATGCAGCTTATAACAGACACAGCATGTAATGTCTGAGCTCCTCTGAGCTTTTGCTCAGTAAATACCAGCTTGAATCTTTCTTCTGTTCCCCAGTAGCTGATTCTCCTTGTCTGTTGTAATTGCCTGAATGTGACTTACAGGTCAGAAATTGGGGCAGAAGATAGGTAAACTCAATACCTTACAGTTATTCATTAGGGAATCATTCTGTTTGGGAAATCATTCCATATATCATCTATGTTAAAAAAAAAAAGTATCCTTTAAAAGGATATCTAGATTTTCATGGTGTTTTAAATGACTAGTGTCATACCTACACGTTTGTAAGACAATTGCATTTTCAAAAGTGCTGTATCAATCAGAGTAAAGGGATTTCACCTATTGGAAAAAAAAAGTGCACTGGTGTTTCATAAGTCATCCTCTATTTTTCTAGTCCACACAAAAATCAAACAACAAGAACTTTGAAACACTCATGGCTTTGTTTAGCTTGTAACTTTTAAGTGGATTCTGAAGGTCAAGATTTAAACAGAGGGAACTGTATTTTCTATTTTGGTCTGGTTTTAATTTGGGTAATCTTCCCATTAAATATAGCTATTTATGACATTTGTTAAAAGCCTATGCTGCTAATTTAGCTTAAAAAAAATCTAATGGAGTTGTATTGGAACTTTTCCATAAAATTAATGTTCCAGACTTAATGGATGTCTAAGGTATCATTATTAACGGGAATATTCCATAAACTAAAATCAGAGTCTTTGAATTGGTGATCTGATACAGTTAGATCGGAAATTATTGAAAGCTGGAATGATGCCAAAGTACCCAGGAATTCAATTTAAACACCTTATGGAGGTTAATGCTTTTATGGTATTTACTTTAATTAGTGTTTTATTAAATGCTCAATTTCACTCACATACTTGGGTAGGAGTAGTGGCCGGCCTGTGGGTAAAGCAAGTGTGACAGAGGCAGGATCCCTTTACTCTCCCTACATCTGTCAAAAATACCAATCTTTTCTATGACTCTCAGGGCTATGTTGTGTTTGGCTATACAACCACACTGCTGAGAAATTCAGATAGAGTCATATGTGAGTATCACAGACTGTACCATGGCCAAGAAAGAGCATGTTACAAACCATCAGCCTCCTCACACACAAACAATTTTGTTCTACACATTCACTCCTGTTGGTCCACATTACTTGATAATGTAAATATGGAGTATAATTCTCTAAAATTCATAGGCTACGCGCAGCCTTCTATTCTATGCTGAATTTAAAAGTTAATTATACTATGCATTTTTATCCCATGGTGAAGGAATGGATTGCCACTGAAGCTAACTCAACACAGAAGACTTTACTCTTTGGCTTTGGGACTGGTCTTAGGCCAAGAAAAGCTGCTTTTGTCCCTGTTGAGTGCAATAGGATTAGAAACAATTTCTTATTTCTTGTTTTGTCTACAGTAAAAGTACTGAAATAAAAATAAAATTTAAAAATGTACAGAATTTATTCATACTGTCATTTAAAAAGCAATCAAGATAAAACCAAATTATTGGGCTATGAGAAATTCCATAACCATGGTGCATGAGGGGTGACTCTCATGGACTGATTGGACTCAGGTTTAACTCATATACAGAAGATGAACTCCATAAATATTTAACCTTCAGACTCATATATCAGCTTCACAAGGCCACTATATTTTTACTTTTTAAATGTAAAATAGATAAAAAAGCACTTTTGTTATTTCTTCACCTGCAGTGTGGAAATTTTTTCCTCAAGATATCTCTACTAGTATCCAGTGACAATGATTCTGTTAAGAACCAAAATCAAATTTTCTACACAAAAATAATTCAATAGTTGATATTCTCTTATTTATGGCACCACGGGGCACAAAAAAGATACATAGACATTTATGAAAAGCAAATCCTTAGCTTCCAAATGTCACCTAACAAAAGCCACTAACATAGAGAGATCCTATTATATTCTGTTGTCTTCTACAGGGCTGTTACAGACTCCTGAACTCAGTAAGCACTTTCATACACAGAATACACACAGAATTAATAAGGTTGGAAAAGACCATGGAGATCATCAAGTCCAACCTTCACCTAGGTTAACAACCTACCCAACATCAGTCTAACATCTATACCATCTAAAC